>CM062835.1:13848968-14171610 GCA_031772345.1 Himalopsyche anomala
ATTTGAAGATAAAAAAAACGGGCCAATCAGGTTTTTCTTACGTTAAATACGTTTGCCGCCTGTGTGGTCGAGCGGTCAACGTCGTTGGCTTCGGTTACGGAGGTCCCGGGTTCAAATCCCAGTACGGACAGTTTTATAAATTGATTTTTCAATCGATTTATGAATATCTGTTCGAAGGCATGGATGTATGTAATGTCGTGAATTCTCCCCTCCCACCCATCCTATCCTATGAACGGGGCGTATCGAGAGCGATTAGCTAACCACTAGTCCTGTCCTAGCCCTATCCTTATATTCCTACTCTCTTTGGAAAAAGAGAGGTTGAGCAACTGAGTAACAAGCAGTTCTCGTAGAAACACATCTGTTGAGATAAACTCCATGAGGAGTCCATATGCTCCACATTGGGAGCGGACATGGTTAAAAAAAAACGTTGGAACTGACTGGAGAGCGTGCTGCTGATGTCTGCTGAAATATACATTATTTTTTTTTAACTAAGGTAGTCTTACTTCTTGAATGTAAAACCTATTTATAAGTAATATATATAGAAAAAAATAAATACTGACGATTCAATTATCATCAATTATTATATTTTTATTTGCAATATTGACCGAATGAATTCGTTGTAATACAAGAATGAAACTTGAAATCCAATATCACAAGAAAAGATTAATGTTTTGATAGAGAGGAAGTTGCACGCCCCACACTGGATAAAGAAATTGCGTGAAAAATAACCCGTCCATTGTCTTTCTGTAATTGTTCATATAATGTTTGAAGTCAGTACGAGAAATATTATCCCGAGTGTTAAGCAGGACAATTTTTATTTCTTCTTTGTTCCGTATTTTATTACTCAGCACTAAAAATAGTACAATAAAGGCGAGACAAAACAATAAATAATAATGTCATATAAATCACAGAAAATGTATAATCGATAAGAATTCCAACTTACATTGGTTTGAAGTAATACTTATATATAATATAAAAACAAGAAGTTAGTAGTCGAGACGAGACGCTTTACGTCTTTTGTGTAACACGGCCGTGCGGTAATAAGGTCAAATTTACATAAAATATGTTTGTATCGTTTTACAAAATTTGCTTGCGACTCAGTCATCCAACCTCACTGTTTTGGAGAGAAAAAAGAAGGATAAATATAACTGTGACAGGAGCAGTGCTTAGTTTATTGCTATCACTACACCCTGTTTAAGTGTTGGTTATGTGAGGCGAAAATTAAACATCACATACATTTATTGATTGAAAAAACATTTTATAAAATTCTCCGTACTGCGATTTAAACGTGTGAGCAACACATCCGAAGCCAACTGTATTGACCATTTGGCTATGGGACCTTTGCTCTTTTTTTTTGCCTTCATCGGATAAAATATTGAATAAGTAATCGAATCTAAGATCCTTTTTGTGATTCCAAAATTTCGGAATTCACAATGTTTCAATCCGGGGATCCCAGGAACGATTATTTACTTCAATTTAATGTTTTCATGCTTTTACTTATTACAGCTAACGACTAAAGCGATGAATTGTTTGTATTTTTGAGCCACAGTTGCTCGAGATTAATTTTAGGAACAGATATATCAGAAACACCTTTGTTCAAGATATCGAAATAAAATTGAAAAATATTTTATTCCGCCGTAAAAAAAAGAATGATTGCAACATTTTCTTTTTTATGAAATATTAAAAAATCTGTTCCTGTCTAAGACTGTTACAGAATATGGGAAAAAACAAGAGCACAACTAATTTAATAATTATGTAGCGATTATACAAACAAATGTTTAATATATTATATAAACAAACTGAGGTACCGTAAAGAATCGTTTTATTATCAAAATATAAAGTATTAAATAAGAAAGTATTAATATAATTTAAGAGAGGAAAGTGTTGAGATTTTCAATTTGATTTTATTACACAATATTGTGAATTTCGGAATCATGGAAACAGTATAAAGACGATACTGGGATTTCGGAATCTTAGATTCCGGCATTCCATGCCTTAATCACAACCTTAGACAGTCGTTGTTTATAACTTTGTAATATGTGCTAAATGCTGCTTAATTTCTTTATGTTGTATAAAATAATAAACTTAGAACCATACGTAATCCTGGATCATATTAATACCGATCCCACAAATACGGGATACCAAGATTCCGGGATTGGATTCCCAAGTCTAAGCCTTAGCTGATGAGTGCTAGAAATCTTGCTTAATTTGTATATACTGTTAAGCATATGAAACTAAGAATCTTGCTTATAATTAATCTTAGAGTAGAAATAAATTTTGCGTACACGATAATGAAAAGGTAGTATCTGCTAGCTTTTTTGTTGCCTATATTACTTGTAATGACTGAAATAATAATCAAAGTCAGAGAATGTAAGTAAAATAAGAATGATTAGATAATTGTAACAGCCCACTGGGGTAATCCGAACAAGAATAGTACCCTTTAAGATTCGTTGCCTGACCTCGGCTTTTACGATTAACCTTAATCGCTCCCTCTACGCCAATAAGAGAGGAATCAGAAAGGTATTGCGAAAAATGATTATGAAAAAAAATACCATCCATTAATTTATACTTTTTTAAGATAGGTAGCATTTAATGTAGAAATTATTAAATTTTAATATCAGATAGGATTATTAATTTTACAAAAAAGATTTATCCAAAATTATTACCTGCCTGCTTTGGTCTAGCTATTTGGTTATTTAGCTTTACCTCGACCGATTTGGCGGGTCTGGGTTTGATTCCCGATTATGTAAACGTCAAATTAAGATTTATTCAATTAAAATTTTATACCTAAAACGGGGGTGTTTGTGATTTCAATTCTCCTCGAGTTAATCTCGAGTGACTTACAAAAAAATCTCATTGTGTTTTCTCAAATGATATTTCAACATTAAAATATTTGGTTCATTGGTATGACAAATGTTTAAAAATAAATAATTATTGATAGTTGATATCACATGTTAAAATAACAAATTGACGTTTATAAATTTTTGCAGATATAGGATATCGCAGTTTTCCTGAAATGTAAATTTGAAGGGACAATTAATGCAAAAATAAAGTAAAATTAATAAAAAAAAAATGCTTTTTGTTCAACGGTTCTTGTCCCCAAATAAGTAAATTTCAGCATAACTGGAATATTTCATAAATACGGAAATTAAATACCAACAATGAACTTTTAATGCTACATTAAATAGAAAAGCAACACTGATGCTTTCGTGATAGTGACATCTATTATTAGGAAAAAAGTGAGAGAAAAACCTGAATATGCTTTTCGAAGATATTAATCACGTGCTACACAACTAGTGATATATCACAGCAAAGAAAGAACTAGTGGTCGTCGTAATTATCCCGCTATTAACCGTTTTAAGAATCAGATAGAAGAGAATTTCAAACATAACATACATCTATGCTTTGAGAATAAATCTATAAATCTATTAAAAAAACAATATATAAACCTGTCAGTACTGGTATTTGAACCCGTGGAAAATCGTAACCAAAGCCATCAAAGTTGAGCACTCTACCACGGAGCCCGCAGTTTTATTTTATTGTCAATTTATATTTATTTAATAAATTACTATTATTCAGCACGTTAAAGAAATTCGTGAAAAATGTCCGTGTATTTTTTTAGGAATTTTGCCATTACGATTCTTAGAGAAAACTGTCAAACAGAGCTCTGATAAATTGAAAGATAACTTTATAAAACATATTTTTGACTGTTCTTCTTCTTCGTATTATATATTAAATGATTTTTTTTGGAATTATGAAAAATGAATAACTGTAAACTATCAATATAAATAAAACAATGACAATTCGTTGTACAAATGACTGTTTGGATTTTTTTAGATTTTTTTTTGTTAAAATTAATGGCAAAACAAATCAAAAAAATAATCTTTTAACCATTTTTGTTATGAAACATTACTAATATCATAAAGATGTTATGAAAAATTTAATAATTTAGATTTAACAAAAAAATCATGTCTCACATGTATGGATACCACATGAAAGAATATGTTATCTGATAAAATGATGGTCGTAAACTAATTGCAGGTATAGCAGTTTTCCTTTGTCGATAAAGGTCCGAAAATTTGCCCCATACTTTATGGATACGTCGTAAAAGTAAATTTTCCTTCAGCAGCCTTATCCGTTTTATGAATATTTCACACTTCAGGCACTCTGTCGTCTTAAAACGTTATGAATGAATGGAAAACATTTTTTTCTATGTTGTTATGTTTTTATTATTTTATCACTGGACTTTTAAAAAAACCATTTTTTTTGTCAAAGTTAGTTTATAAACTTCTAATTGACTATTTTAATCATATGACGAATGATTCTGAGAAAAATATTCCATTGATTGAATTGGCATTTACTAAGGTAGAAGAACTACATTGTAATATGGTAAACATATCAAAGTACTTATTCCTACAATTTTTTTATAAAATTAGTTTATAGATGTTTCATTATATTATAGTTCTGATGGTGGTGCACGCCAAAATATCTTGTAAAATATTTTTACTGTATTAAAATATTCCATTTTTAGTATGTTATATACTTAGTATAAAAAATTGATTGCAGGAAGAATGGTTGTAAAGCATATATTTTAGGCTGAGATTCAAACTTTTAACCGAACAAGCAAAAAAAAATTGTGTATTAGATTCA
The DNA here is from genome assembly GCA_031772345.1 of Himalopsyche anomala. Lineage (NCBI taxonomy): Eukaryota > Metazoa > Arthropoda > Insecta > Trichoptera > Rhyacophilidae > Himalopsyche > Himalopsyche anomala. The sequence goes on from CM062835.1 coordinate 13,853,619, forward strand.
AATTTACAAACATAAGAAGATTGCTGACACGAATAAGATAATTTTGATTTTAATGTCTTCTTAATGATAAAACACTAAAAAGGGACTATCGCTACCTCAAAGCAACAGTGAAATAAATCTAACATATCAGTTTTGAGATAGTTGGCTTTTAATGTTTGTTTCATTCATTTAAAATAGTTTATAAGAGTTTTAATAAGCTTTTTTTGAGATATAAGATACAGGATAATAGTTTTATATTTTGTATACTTTTAATTGTATCTAGTTATTTTACGTATAGGTACTAACGATGATTTAAAGGTGCAGGGTATTTTTGATAAATGTTCCAATGGGATTGTGATTTTTAATGGGAATAATCATTATGTATTTGTAGCTTTTAGCAACCGATCGTTATAATTATTTCAAAATTGTAATCTTTCAAAAATCAAAACGAAAATAATTATTGTAAAATATTTTATCTGAAAGAAAATGCGTATTTTTAGCACACAATATTTAGATTTAAATTATTATTTGCACACTGTAATTTGACTCAATTTTTTTGTATAAATATATATTTTGTTTCTTCACTCGGAGGTATTAAGTTGGCAATAACTGTTTCCATATGTTATATTTTATGATAAAACTTTAAGCTCGTGTCAAGTCAGGTTCAGAAAAGTATGGTGACGAAGTTTGGCTAAAACTTTTTCGAAACATTTTTTGTGACAAGGTTGTGCGTGTTGAAAATGAGCACATATATTTTTTTCCAGAACCAAACATTTCTTGCAATATTTACGGCCGCCTACGTTTGAGTTTTATTTATATTTTGTACGAAAACGTATTTTTAGTACATACCTGTAATAATTAATAACTCTTATTCGATAAATTTCGATTGTGACCATGATATATTAAAAAACATATTTTATTGAAATATGAAAACGTTGTTGGTTTTTGAAAAATTTAAAATGTCTCATATTATGTTAAATGGAATAATAATGAAACCATATCACAAATTGAAGTAATACAGCTGGTGATTAGTTAAAAAACAAAAGTGGATCTTTGAATCGTTAAAAATAAATACATGTTAACGAATTTGTACTAAAAATATTTTTAAATGTAAATTTATTTATCGGCTGTTAAAAGAAAAAAATAAGATTTATAATAATATTGCTGAAGGAACAGGTCATAAAAATTGCATCAAATATCCGAAGTGGTTGGCAGGTAAAATTTTATCAAGGCGTTCAGATAGAAAGAAGGGAAATTAAATTAAGCGTCAATATTCTGTCTCACAGGGTTGCATTTATGAGGGAATGCAAGATGGCATAATAAAACAAAGCATGCATAGTTCTTTTTCAATTTAATGATCAAAAAGTTGAGAGAAAATTGTATTCACGGATATGGCTTACTTAAACAAGGCTTAAAATACATTTTATGTACTCATTATTGATGAAGGCGCTTTAACTCTACATTATTAGGACTAAATGCCATTTTTTTTCATCAAGTTCACTCCCAGTGTGAAGCATATGGACTGCTAATGGAGTTTTTTTCAACAGAATAGTATCTACGAAAACTGCTCTTGTTAACTTGTTATTCAGTTGCTCAACCTCTTTTTTTTTACAAAAACAGTAAGAATATAAGAATATTTCAAGAACAGTACAAGTGAGTAGCAAATCGCTCTCGCTTCGCCCCGATTTTTTAGAAGAAGATGGGTGAGAGAAAATGAATTCAATACATCACATATATCCATCCCTTCGAACAGAAATTCGTAAATCGTCCAAACTGAGATTCGAACTTGTGACCTCCATAATCGAAGCCAACGACGTTGACCACTCGAACACGATGGCGGTGTTAAATTTGTATACAAAGTTTTTAATATATGATACGAAATTGGTATTTTGGTATTTATAATTCCAATGTAGAGCACATGGCCTCCTAATGGAATTATCTCAACAGAAGTTTTTATTACAAAGACTGTTTGTTACTCAGTCGCTCAACTTCTCTTTTTCAAAGAGGGACAGTAAGACGAAGCTAAAGAAGGACTAGTGATTAACTAGCCGCTCTCACAACGCCGAGTTATTAAAGAATTGGAAAGGGTGGGAGGGAATTTTTAGACAGCACAAGCCTTTATGTCTTTGAACAAAAATCGATAAGCTAATCGAAAAATTCTGTTCTTACTGGGACTCGAATCCGTAAGATCTGGCACGGAAGAGCACAACGCTAACCGCTGCGCCATATAACTCGATATCATATTTATGCAATTTAAATATATTTTTACCGACCCATATTTATACATAAATATAATATAAAAAGTATTTATTCAAAACAAATAAATTAATCTATGTTTTTCATTATCTACTACAGGAAAATAAACTTGTCGCTTTTGCTACGCCCAGTAGAATGATAAATGGTGATGTATTTTTTAAAAACTTTTCCTGTCCTAACCACAAGAGAATCGACCGCAATAGCCACATTATCTTAAATATCTATTTTAATACGAGTGGTAAAATTTTTATAATTTATGCATTCTTAAATCATAGTTATTTTGACCCTTTCCAGAAGAAAAATAATATTCGATCGCTAGTTACGTCTCCATTAGTGAGATCCAGCAATTATTGAGAAAGCATCTTGACTACCGTAATCCCGGTTTCAATAATACCGGTATTGCAATCCCTAGTCATAAATAATGATATCACTATCGATAAAAACAAGTCGTGATAACAATATGATAGTTATGTTGTCATTTGGAGAAGATATAATTAAAACATTACAAAAGAAAGTTAAAAGTTATGTGAAATGTTTTTTTTCTGTATCCATAAATGTGACGAATATGCGTCAAAATAAAAAAAATATTTTAATTTGTAGGAACGGTATATGCGAGACTTCGATCGTGATAAAAAATAATATGGAATCAATTTTATTTCGATTTTGTCGCGAAAAAAAGATTTATTAATGTTGGCGAATCTGAAACAATTACTCTTTTTAGACGTTTCATATAGCCGATAAATTATCGTTGTCATAAAATGGGAAGAGATTATTATTGGATGGTGAAAACTGGTCTACCCATATTAGTTACTAACTGTAAAATAACCAATATATCGCTAGTGAATTATAGTAATATAGTTTCTGATATTATTTGCCAACAACTGAACATAAATCTTAGTGTTAGGAATCGTAAATCAAAAACTATAAGCACCCACACAGAATTAAATGTTTACTATAATATCGATACGTTGAATTACATTGTCCCTATACCAAGTTTTCTAACGTTGTTTGATGATGCTTATAATAATATCACGTGCAGAGTTGTAGTCAAAATTTTTACTGTAAAGAATTCAATGAGAAATACGCAAAATAAAGTCCGGTCTTCATTGCATATAATTGCAAATTTAATGTGTCTTTTGTTGAAATTGTCGACCTTTTACTATAAAATTTTCGTATAAGCGCAATACACCCGACTCAAAAACCGTAATGCTGTGGTACACACATTTACATATACAAATAATTTTATATGTAGCCATGCAGTATGTATGGTAGATAGTATGTGTGTTTGTACATTAAACAGGAGTAGTAAAATTAAGTATTTTGCTAAAAAAATCGTCAAGAAAAAAACTTTGTGTTAATATGAATGACAATGAAGTATAACTTACCAGTAGAATAACAGAGTTATCAAAATGTATTCTATACGAAATAATTTTATGAATGAAAAACTTACTGAGACTATATTGTGAGCTTTGAAAATATACATATATATGTGGGACATAAATGGGAAACATGCTATGATTGATTTTGTCAGAATTAATAAGAAAGTAAAAGAACAGACGATTCTGCTCATAATAGGCAAAATTATACCGCGATTATTAAACTGGCTTGTGAGTCTGTAAACGTCTTATTTTGGATCTTAACTGGATATAATTGTCCAAGATAGTGGACGGCAGAATTGATGGAGTAGGAAGGTTAACGATCGACACAAAATGATATAGATCTCGTGATCCACATCATAAAAACGTTAGTATACAAAACAAAATCGTCAGCACAGACATTATAATTGTAACATCACAGATTAATATTAACTTTTCTGGAGGTTATTAAAAAGTAAGCAGTTTACTTCTAAGTAATATGTGGCTCAAATATCATAAAAAATACTAACTTTTGAGTATAAAAAGGAATGTGATAAGTGATACTGGTTATAAAATTGTAATTCCACTTGAATGTATATTTTTTTCCGTGAATTATTTTATTAATTTATGAGTAATGCTAGAACCAAAGAAAAAATAGTTTCTTCGTCGAGACTTTAAATTGGTTTAAATAAAAATAACTGATACCAATTCTAACGAGTAGAAGTTGAAGATATAGAGTTCATAAAACGTTTAACTGACAATTTTTGAGTAGATAAATGGTGTTATTATAGCTTGATCCATGATAATGCAAGAGTTATGTTTTTGTTTAATAGAATAATTGATGGATGGTCAAGTATCTTAAGTGGTGGAAACATGATTTGAAAATAACGTTAAAACAGAGTTTAATCTTTTATCGCGAGACGAGCGTAAAGATCTTTAGTAAAATTAGCCAACGAACGATTTATAAGATATAATAATGTGTTTATATAAAAATAGGAAAAAAATAAAAAAGACACAATATGTAATGATTATAATTTTACAATATTATAGAAAGGGCAGGACCGGTCTTACATAGCGAGTAATACATTTTTGTTGAATTAAAAATGCTAATAAAAGCTGCTTTGACAGCTACAAAAAATAAATGTAACTTGTTTGTTCTATATACGCAGAGCAGTTTTTCAAAAAAAAAAAAAAGGTAAATTTTTCAATGAATTTTAAAAATCATACATATTAAAATCATTGAGGGTATTTCGTGTATATATTTTTTACAGCTAGGCAAGTGTTCGAAAAGTATTTTTATTAGGTGATTTGAATTTTTGAAAAATAACTTTATGATGAATAGTTTTCGAGTAAATATATTTATTTTGATCGTAGTGAGCGAGCGGTATCATGGAGCTATTTATGAATTATAACAACTGATTTGCAGTTGTTTAAAACGCCATTATTAAAACAGAAAAAATGATGATGCGATGCAGAAACAGTTTTTTAATCAAACTAGTAACAAAATTCCGTTAGATATTTACAATTATAAGCTTAATTTTTTATAAAACTGCCATTTATACACAGAAAATGCTCGTTTAAAAAATTGCTCGATTTTTCAAAAGAAAAACTAAACTCGAATTTCCTCTGAAAGGTTGCTTACAAAAATCATTATAAAACGTTTTCCGAAGTATTGATGTAACATAATGTGGTGATATGAAATTTTATGGCGGGAAAGTTGAAAATTATCGTTTTCAGTTTATTATCACTGCTACCCCAAAGTAAACCGTACAAAATGAGCCTCCCTTTGGGCCTTGGAGGAAAACGTTAAATGGTTAACCGCCGCCGGAAATCTGAATGGATAGGAACATTACGCATATTGTTTATTACTACTGGCAAAGCTATTAAAGATTCACCGCGGATGTTCGACTAGAACTTTCTGTAATATATACAGGAGTTCTGTAAGGTATAGTACTTTCTACATTGAAACTGAGTCCGCGACAATGTTTACTTAAATGACTTAATCGATTTACTGATAAATTAAAGTCTTTTTTTTTAAATAGAACTCTCGTTTTGATTTTGGTAGTTATATGTGAATGAATTATCTGAAAAGTATTATCAGAATAATAAATTGAAATACCAGACAGATATATCGATATATAAACCAGTAATACAAAAACTATGACGGGTCCTATGACGCAGCGGTAAGCGTTATGAGCTTTCGTGCCAAACCTCATGGGTTCGAATCCCAGTACGAACAGCTTATTTATTCTCAAAATGTACACGAAATCAACAAATATATACCTGTTATATATATTTTTTTTGATTTGATTTATAACTACATATACTTTTTATTGTCTATTATCAATACGTCTTAATTGATACCTATATAAAAGAATACGCCTGAAGTAGGCACCAACGGCAGCAACTCGGGTTGGTAGCACTGCTAAATTAGAATGTTCTCCGCGTCCTCTGCACTGAGTAACAACACACGACGTCGACATATTTTCAAAATATTTCAGATAATTTATTTATCACTTTTAATTTAATTAATGTGTGATTTCATCGCGATTATGAAAGCCTCAATAAGTATTTTAAATCGTGGAGTTGTTTTCAGCTCAGTTTGTGAATTTTTTCGCCGCAGTAGTCGACGTGCTACTGTATGACATATTTACCAAAAAGATTATTGGTATTCTCAAAAAAAAAAAAATCTTTAGTCTTTTGAAGAATAAAATTTGAAAGTCAATGACGGAAAAAATACAATGTTTTGTCAACAGAAGCAATAAATTTTATAAATAAATTATTTATGTTCTTTTTACTTAATTTCTTATTGATAAACTTCTCTTAGTTTATAGATAAGATTTTGATATTATGTAAATATAATAAATAACAAAATGAAATCAAATATTATAACAATTTGATAAATTTAATAGAAGTAAGAGTGTATTATCGAATGTTTTGTGTAAGTAACATAAGTTCTGTTTGTTTGTTGTATCTTTAATACATATTTTATACATCCAGAAAGTATTAATTTTATGAAAATCCCTGTGCTTTTAAAACTGATTTGAAAATCATAAATGTAAAATATTTTTGACAATGCATTTGAAGATGTTGGAAAACTTGAAGTCATATAAAATTTAAACATTTGTTTCCAATTCAGTGCTTTACGCTTTGAAACTTGAAATTAATTGTAGCGTGCTTCAGTAAGTATTTGAAATTGTAATTATTAGATTCCTGTAGTCTATGGTTAAAGTTTACTTTTGAATAAAAAAAATAAGATTATTAGAAGAATAAACAGGCGGTTGGTGATGGTAATTAAGTTTTTTCTTATGTAACAAATATCATATTAGCTCTCAAAACGAAATTAACTGATATTTTATAATGTAAAATACATTGTTTTTTATTATAAAAAATACTAAGAGAAAAAACGTTGGGTGACTATTGTAAATCACGGTATGATTTTCTTTCAAAATATGTATTTTATCCTTTATATCATCAGCCTTAAATAAGATAAATTGGATAAATAAGATGAGTATAAATTTGATAATAATCAAGATATAAAAAAAGTGAAGTATTTAGTTGCACAAATATTGTGTAAATGATATTTTTGTTAAATTAGAACTTAGTAGTATTATTACTGACGACGGTGTGAGTCCAAAATAGCCGCCATTTCTGAGATATATTTTTTGTGGAATCAAACACATTTTAAAACGTTAGTCATTTTGTAATTTTTGATGAGTTTATTTTCAATACTTGGTGGAAAGATATTATTATAATATTAAAAATATAAAACACTCTTTTGTACTAATTTCACAAACATTAAATATGATTATGACCAGTTTCACGCTCAACGAGCATTTTCAATTGTCATCAGTTGTATTAATGTATGCCAGTTTGTTATATCCAATAAGTTGGAATATTAATAAATATAAAAAAGAAGTTCTTATAATAAAATAAATGATTACAACTATTGTGATAATTAATTCTGAGAAATTTAAAATCAAAACAAAAATTTAGTTAACTTAACGTTTAATTAAAAGTATTTATTATTAAATAATGTACAAAACATTTTTTGAATTTAAGATTTCATAAAAAAAATCTTACCTTATCACCATAACTGGAAGAATGATATTTGAGAGTATAAGTGATCCATATATGACAGCAAGAGTGAGAGTGCCCAATGACGCGTCAGAATTGACTGAACTCTGAAGGTTGGCAGTGCCGTGAAATGCTGTGAAGTGGATCATGAAGGCAAAACCAATCACGACGATATTCTTGATAATCCTCCATCTTTCCCCCGGGACATAATTGCGAAGTTCTCTCCTACCCTCCGAGGTGAGACTTCTCGACACCAGCTTCACCATGTTTTTATAAAATGTATTTTTATTATGGTTACAAGCAGCGTTTCACTGGACACCTAAAAAATAACAGAAAAAAAGATTTAAAAATATCATTAACATAACTTACAAATCACTTTTCAAATATAAAACATTTTTTGTAAATCAATACAATAATACCGGTATTTTAAACTGATATTAATATTGCAAAAAAAAATAATGTAATAACAAAATATTTTTTATTTCATATAACATACTGCCATTACAATATAAATCATAATGTTTAACGGGTAATTTTCATAAATTACTAATGGTTTTTGAAATAATAATACATAATACTCAAACCTGTTGTCTATATTGATACAACTCTTAGCAGACTCAAAATATTCCCATTTATCGTAAACAAAATATTGATAAATGTATCGGTTTTTTTAACTTTTAAAATTTGATTGATCGAATTAGCATTTACTTTATAGAACTCCATTGTAATAAGGCAAAAAATATCAAAGTGTTTAGCGCTACAATTTTTTGCAGAACAAAATACTTTGATATTTTTTATCTTATTATTTAAAATTTGATTTCGATAAGTTTTCAATTCTGAAATATAATATAGTATAAGTAAAAAACACCAAGCATATCAGAATCCTAGTTTTGATTATGCCAGTGTTGCAATGAAAACTCGAGCGATATTCGAGGCGTGAAAACCTCTTAAAAAACCAAGCACAATTGATATTAAATGGTCGATTGGAAAAACAAACTTATGACAATAAATATTTGAAAAAGATAAAAAATAGTATCGCAGTTTTATAGATATAAACGTAAAGTGTGGTACTCTCTACTACGAGATTTAGTGATATGATCTGGTCCTAAAAACTGAATGAAGGAAACTATATTGTTTGTCAGTAGAGCTCAAGCAACAAATTGCGATATTTTTATCTCTCGTTTATACTCAAAACACATTTTATTTGAATCTTAGCGGAACAAAGTACTTTTACGATAAAACAAAGATCATTCTGATCTTCCATCTTTTATAAGTATTCTCATATAACTTATATGGCTGTATAAAATACTCTTATGTTTTACCATATGTTCAGTTTCACTGTTGAGCAGAAGACAAAATGATAAAGTAAATGCCTGTAGCATACTGCAGAATCATCAAAAAAGAAAGCCCAATAAAAGAATCCAGCAGTTAACATTAAACGTAGCTTTGAAAACACTTCCTCGGTACTCTGATGAAGTAACAGTATTGAGAAGTTTTTATATTAAATAATATGTAACAATGTAAGAAAAGTTTGATAGAGCTTGAGAACAAGTACATCATACAACTAAAACTTATCTCATATTAGGTTCGCATAACATAAATTCCCATTCAGTACTCTCGTTTGTTTTGCAACTAAAGACCGTGGTTGGATGCTCTAGTCAAGATGATTGCCGGAAATAACTAACATAATGGCAAGATTTATCAATAAATAACACTTTTAGTAAAAAAAAGATTACACAAATTCAATCTAACATTTTTTTTGTTTTTTTTTCAACAAACTATTCGGATTAAAGTTATCGTAGTAAATTTAAAGCACTAGCATAGAGGCGGAACCGGTACTACGTATTTCATTGAATCATAATATTAGTAAAAACAAAAAAAAATATTATTTTCAATCCAATGCCTCGCCAATATTATTATTTTTAGAAAAATAATAATATTAGCGAGGCATTTGATTTATTATTATTATTTTTTTGTTTTGTACAAATATTATGATTCAATAAAATACGTAGTACCGGTTCTGTTTTTCATTCCATAAATATTTTTGATTGTGTAAGCAAAAGGTCTCTTTTTATGACGCATATATGTTGATTTGAATAATAATCAGCAATTTTTTTTTCTTCTGAAATTTACAAGTGTAAATTTCAGCATTGGCCGTGTTTGTGAAATGCGTACAGTATTACTGCAGTCCTGAAGTTGGAATAAATATCAAAAAAGTAATTTGATATTATGAGTAAACTATTATTGATAAAATGCATTTTTCATTATGGAAAGTATTCGGAGTGAAGAAGATCTTAATTGCTGTCTTCTCGTCTCGTCGCATACAAATTCATCAGTTTATTTACTATAGGTCTAATTTTTCTTATCTGACGCCACTTATCAGGCTAAGCCTTAACAGCATCAATGTTTTTCTTCGCTCCAGTTAGTCCTCCACCTTTCTAAGCCAATCGCTAACCTCCAGCACTCACAAGTCTTGTGACACCCCAGTCTCCCAGAAAAGTCACAGTCTTTCAACACTCTATCTTCCCTCACGAGCAAAAATGTGAAAAATTTGTAGATTTCATATCATTCATTCTTGATATATGTCCAACCTTGGGTAGGCGTTGAGTTTTAATGAATCTAACAATGTCCGGTTAACTATAATGATCATATATATATCATGGCAGTGATGATTTCACTAGATACTATACTCGAATGAATGCAACATTTTAAATAATAAATATTAGTTTGTATTTATATTTTTTTTGCAAAATGTATGTCGCACTTTAGCGACAATTACATTTTTTTTTTTGTTTCCAATAAATAAACTACGTGTTCGGAAGCGGTCAATGCTTAATAATCATTTTTGAATACTTTGTTTAAACACTTTAAGCCACAGTTCCGTGTTTTCACTTGACGAGTTAACCGTGCTAACTTTTGCATTTGTTGTTTAAGTACTTTAAATATAGCTATAATCGTGGTATTTAAAAACATATGATAAAAAAGAAGATTGATACACAAAATTTTATAGAAAACTTTCGTTATTTGCTTAGTATTTTTGTCAAAAATAATTGGTTCACTGAAAATTCATTTAAATAAAATGATACTAATTCATACATTGCGTATTGAATATATTCTATAAAATCAAACAACGATAAGGTCACCGAGTTCTCTCCAGAAATTAGCATGATCTACCAAACAGGATTTTAGAAAATATTATTTAAAATGTTTTTATAACTTTTCTGAAAGCAACAGAAATTAGATAAGCCGTGTATAAAATGCAAGATGTTAAAAAACAAAAAAATAATAGAAATATTATCTTTAAAAATATTGATTTCTTATAGTGTTAAACAGTCGATAAAAGATTAAATTTATTTTATAAAGTATTTGTAAACATACATATATCAGTTTTAGTACTCATTAAGAAAACAAGTTTATTCTTTTAAAAAAGCTAGGTACACTGGTTTGTATTTCCTAATTTCAGCTGGGCATTACAGTGTTTCAGTCTAATGTCATGTTTGAAGGCCGTTAAGAAACGAAAAAAAAGGATATTGATCAGGACAAAGATAGTAAAACGAAAAGTGAAACAGTGAAAAAACTGGAGCAAAAAGTAGCCTGTTCTTGTTTGCGGTTAGGTAAGATTAAAACAATCACTCTATATAACTTGATATTCCATCTGAGGTATCTGGTCAGTAATTAATTCATTATGTCACTAGATATAATTAAGTCTTGCATCAGTTGCTAAGCGTATAACCAACACACTTCAATGTCACGGTAATGACCTTCAAGCCATTCATTACTAACTATTGCAAATATAAACAAAAAAATATATATCAATAAATTTGACTTAAATAGATTAAAGTACGCGAAACACAAAAAAGCTTGAAAAATGGAACTGTTTTTTTCAGAAAATATATTTATTTAAGATGAACATGATTTTTCAAAGAAGTAAGCTATTTTTTTCATCAATATATTTCATGAATTTTACGTAATAAAATAATACATTCAAGTGAGAAATAAATTGAGGTGTAGTGAAAGTAATTACTCAAATTTACAGTCCTTTCTAGTCCAATTCTATAATCACAATTTTGTTTGATTTGTAATCAAGAGAGAGGGGTCGATTAAATAAATATCATGCATACCTCGTAAAGTAGCTTTTTTCATCATTATGAGAGATTAGAAACCTTTTATAGAAATCTTTATTGACTAAGACTTGAAAATGCCAAAAAGGCAAAACCAGGGTCGGTTATCACGAGCATTTAAAACAGCATTCAATTTAAAGAAATACATCATAGTGAATTCAGGCTTTTTATATTATTGATAAAGTTAAGCCTATTAAATTTTTCAAATAAGATTAATCTGAAGATTTTTCTCAAAGAGACAAAGCACGTGATACAAGTTATAGCACAGCAAGTGGAATAATAAAGTTATACAATTTTATTTTAAGTTTACCTTGAATGTTTTTTTTTTAATAAAACCGATTTTTTTTTTCTAAAATACTGTACTTTTCTTATATTTACTTGGATATGGTGTTTAACATATTGATTCTTTACCTAGAGATGGGACGTATTTTACATTTTAAAAAATCTCTAAAAAGACTGCCACAAATTATGAAGTACATTAAATCTAGTTCACTAAATTTTGCATTAAACACTTGCAATAAGAATGAAATTTAAATAAATTCGAATATTTAAATATGTACCACATTGCTTGCTGTAGATTCATAATTAATTATCAGTGATGATTTGCTTAAGCGGCCAATAAATAAAGTATAAACGATCAATGAACAATAATGGTTTGTCAGGTATATTGGTTAGGTTTAAAAATGATTTTTCTGCTAAAAATATTGACCGATAAATCAATTGACGACCACCCACAATATTTACACGTTTAAAGTGTTCATTGTTAATACTCTTATTATATTCAAATAATTGTTTGTTACACCCTTAAAATAGCACTATAATACTGTATTCTCTTATAAGATTGATAATGCTCGGTATGAGCAAAACTGGTAAAATTAAATAAAAGTAGAATTAGTACAAATGACTGTTTTATTCTTCGAAACGATTAAAATATATTACTGGCAGGCAATGAATACAATTATATTATATTTTTCCTGATTTATGTCTGTCTGTATGTACAGCACAGCACAGCACAACTCCATGATTGCGTGCAATGCGAGTGGCGTAGACGTTCAAGCAAATACTGAATAGAGTAGTATCTCTTTTCAATATTTTCTTAAACGTTTTGATATACGATAGTAATAGATTGTTAAATAACATTACGTTTCATCAACGAAGTTTATTAGTAATAAATTGTTTAGTCATGAAGTAAAAAAAAAAACAGCACGAAAAAACTAAACATTTCATATTATAGAAATACATGATTCAATATAACAAAAAGTTTGCTGTGCTTATTGAGTTATGCGTAGACTACTGAGTGAATCTACAATTGTGCTGGAATTGAGCCAAGAAAATAATGCCCTGTAAAGGAGGTTATTGTCAAACATGATAGTCGGAAATGAAAGTTTCCAAAAATATCCACAAAATAACATAGTTCTTGATATCACGACAGTGATAAATGTTTTTTATGCAAGTGTCTGCTTAAAATATACAGTCATAAATAAAGCAAAACGCATCAGTGGCATTCTAAAAGAAACGTTAAAAAATTCCCGACATTGCTGCTTGATTGTCAAGATCAATGGCAAAGATATGTAGCGAATGTTGTAAATTAATATGAAATAGTTCGCAATCCTATCAATAGTTTTTTACAAGTTATTTTAATAGTGTCACGATGGTTGGTGAAACCATGCTGCAATCTTGTTGTTAAAGTTAAGGGAAATAACCATTCGTTTTTTTTATTTGTAATTTAAAAGGAAAATAGTTTTTAAATAGTTTATGTCTACAGATAAATGGAAAGCCCCACCTTTACCACTTGACATAAATAGTATAGAAATAAAACATTTATTATGAGTAGTTTTTTAATGATCCTGTAAAAAACACGATTGGTTAAGTGATATTAATCGTATTTGTATTAATTAAATATTACCTTATTTATTCCTAAGCTATAAATGTATTATTAAAATCTTTTACGTCGAAGGATAATAAGAAAATTTGAAGAATATTTTAAAAACACACCACGTTTCTTCAAAACACAGTACATTCAACTTTTTTTTACACGGTAGACACGTTCCTCATGAAGATGTGTAAAAAGTGTACTTTTCATAGTTCATAGGAAAATTGAAAATTGGTTCCCTGAATAAGAAAAAAAAGTGTTGTAGTATAAAAAATCTTGTAAAACATCTAATAATAAAAAGCTCATAAGTAAATTACACAAAATGTAATTAATAATTAATCGTATTTATTTATGAAAGAATAATACCATTCATCGCTACTTGATTGTCTACGGGGACTTTTATAAAAAACTGTATATAGATCTTTTTCATCGCCAGGAATGTCTGTCACATCTTATGTCTTAAGATCTAATGAAGATTTTTGTTTATTTTAGTATTTTATGTTGTATAATTTCTTGTTATTAAGAAATCCGTTTTCCGTTAGAAAAAATAGTTCGAGTAAAAATATAATATTCGTTCTTTTGAGTTATCGGTCGGAAAACCGCGGTTCTTTCCATAGTCGTTTGTGGCTGTTCAGAGATCAACTCATGAACTCATCAGATTTAAAAAAAAAATCCATATAATATATCCTATTTCATTTAAAACTTGGCTTTTCTCACTTGAAAGTTTGCCAACCATTGTTTTAAGTGAACCGTGTTATTTAAAAATTGTGTAAAAAAGAGTTGAGTGTACTCAGTGAACATCGAGATTTTATCTTAATTTTGTGTAAGAACTGGGTGTCACCTTGTGCTTCAGTGCACTTATTAATTTTTATATTGATATCATTTGTCTAAATTTTAAAATGGGAATTAAAGAAATTTTCAGTTTTTGTTATTATATAAACCCAAACATATATTTTATTTAATTGAAGTATTTTTGAAGAAACCAATCGATGATTTATTTATATTTTATTTACACGTAAATAAAAAGTTATCTACTTCAATAATTTGTATTATAAAACGTTAACCGAAATCTTACCGTAACACAAAAATGCAGTTGTTTATCCGTATGTATAACATTCATAGTGAGTTGTGTATTGTACAATTTTAAAATACAAAGTGAAAAAATAGCCGGAGAGAGCTACAAGATATCTTTGTTCAATGACTTGTTATGAAATCGTTATTACATTCTGTACTGCAAGGGCAGTCATGCCTTCTTTTGTTTAACTCAATTTGAAGGGCAGAACTTGATATTTCCGTATAAAAACATTTGTTTTTTCAATACATAACAAAATATTATATCGTAAGTCATAAGTATATCATCATGAAAAAACCTGTTATGCACAAGTGTACTTTTACGTAATGTATTACTTTACATACATACAAAATAAACCTACCACATCAATGAACGCTTTGAAGGTCGTCCGGTTCAAAAATGAATTGGTAGTTAAGGGACCTCATGATTGATATATCCCATAACAATTAATTCTAATTATACTCACTTTGAAACTGAGATGAACTGCATGTTTGAAATATGTTAATTAATTAATTAAATAAATAATAAACTTGTGACAAAGTCACGATTTATTGCACTGTCATACATAATATTATAACATTTTAAGCAGTGCGCAAACGCGATTTAATGGACAGTTAACGTCGATGACGTCCAGAAATATCAAGAAAAATATACTTGAAATGAAGTTGTATTTATCAAGAAATAGTTAAAAGTTATATTCTTTGGTTGTAATAGTTTCTTTTGTTTTTTTTTTCTTATTGGTGATTTAGGGTAATTTAAGAAGAATGATAAAATACTCTGCAAATGTATTTTTAACCCATTACATCTCTTAATGTAAAGAAAATGACCTCCCGATAAAGATATTACAAAACACGATTTCCACGAGAAGTGTTTGTTATTTATTCAGTTGCTCAACCTCGTCTTTTCAAAGAAATCAGAAAAATAAAGATAAAGCTAGGACAGAATTAGTAATGTTACTAATTGCTCTCGCTACGCGTCGTTATTTTATGTTTATAAAAGTGGGAGGGAATTTCAGAATAGGGAATCGAATTTTAAATGTATAAATGAATTTGTGTTTTAATGTCATGACACCCGACCCTAGGACACAAGCCGTAGCAGAAGATATTAGTTAACTAGTATTTCTACCTTAGTCATATTTTGAAAAAATTGAAATTGAGCAACTAATAAACAAGCATTTTTTTGTAGAAAAAAAAACAAATTTCGAGATAAAACCCACTAGGAGTCCATATGATTCACATTAAGAATTGTCATGAGATCAGAAAAAAATATATTTATTATTTACTGTTAAATGTTGAAATAATATTTTTTTTTTATGTGCCAAACAACTTTTTTTTGAAGAGTGTACGCATATCAGGATCAAACTGGAAACAGATTTGATCTGGTGACCCCGCAATCATCATTTATATATAGCAATAACCACTTGGCTGTTCTCTTTTCCTTGAATATTGTTTTATTGTAAATTAGAAGAGAGAGACTATACACCTGATCTTAGAAATAGGAATATAATATCAATACGATTATTATAACAAATAACAATACCTATAGAAATATGAGCAAAATAGTAATGCCTCAATTGGATAGCTATACCATCGGGGCTATTCTCAATTTAATTAGAAACCAGCCACTAAATAATGATGTCTCTCATGCTCGATATGATTTTTCTATTTTGTTTTTACGGTTGGTATAACTAAAATCTTATTATTTCAGCATTGTTTACATCTGTCATTACCGATCTCTAATGATTTTTTTTTGACTAATCAAAATGATGCGTTAAAAAGAGATTATGCATGTTGTAAAGCGAATTTATCTCATAGCAATTAGTCAAATACGTATAGTGGATTTACATGATAAAGCCGACATTCACAACTATAAATAATAACTGATCGACAGTGAAAATAACCACAATTATTACATTTAAGTTATACCAACCGTAAAAACTAAACGTAAACTGTGTCCATGGTAAATTGGTCAACGTCATTGACTTCCATGCTGGACCACACGGGTTCGATTACCAGTACGAACAGTATTTTTTTCAATCGATTTCTATTGAAAGCATGGATGTTTTTGATGTATAAAAATTTCCCCCCACCATTCCGAATTCTAAAATAACGTTTTGTAACGAGAGTGATAAGCCAACCTCTAGTCTTGTCCTTTAAATCATTACAACCTTCTTCGAAAAAGAGAGGTTGAGCGACTGAGTAACAAACAGTTCTTGTAGAAAATTCACATTGGGAACGGACATGGGTAAAGAAAGCGTTATACAGAAATCATGTTGAATATTCAACCCCCCCGTCAATTGGTGGTTAGATTTTAATGAATTTCTGAATAGCCCCGTAAAATAACAAATCAACACCGATATTAAATACCGGAGGGTATTCAGATATATAATCATAATTGTATAAAATTTATAGCTTGTTTATATTAAAATGTAAATAAAATGTAGAATCTGTTAATATTATTTCATTCATGCAATTTCCCTCAAGAAGATACCATCAAGTCCTGCATAATTTTTCGTTTCTAAAATTTTACCTGGTTGCCTGTTTTTAAAAACTTTTCGAGAGTTTTTCACATCTTATCCTCAATCCTAAAAATCCCAGGGTTAGTACTTACACAATCCCACATCACAAAATGGGAGGCCCTAATTACAGATAATAAAATGAACATGACGTGTATATAGAAAGTGACTTCTATATTTACAAAAGCATTCGTTTAAACATAAACTTTATTTATTTGAATACACTACGTTTCTTCTTAATAACGTTTATTAAGAAGAAACATAAAAGTTTTATTTTCGTGGAAACTATAAAACATTTGAGAGAATTCCTAAATTGATTTCTTATACATCATTTGTCCTGGGAAATTCCATATTAAATCGTAGGGAAATAATGAGAACCGGTTATTTGACATGTATACCTAGAATGAGATGAAAAATATTATAATTATTATTTCACACGAAACGCATTATCTGAGAGTGGTTATTATTGCTACATTTACACTCTTATCGAATGATTTCCTGCATTTGAAGTTTCTAAGTAAATTTATATAAATAGTTAGACACATAATAAACCATTTATACTTATACAGAATACGCTAACTAATCCAGCAATTTCTCTGCTACTTTCAACGTTAATGTAAACAAAAACATAATTCTTCTTTTAAACAATATTTTAACAACTAACAGATTTTAAATTTCGGTTCTTGTTAATTGTCCAGGCGCATTTTTTGCCTCATCTTTATTAATACACGGATTGCCTGGTACGCATGAGCGCTAAATATGCATCGTTCGTGCATGTTTTTTGACACGTCTGTTTTGCTATACTGTAGTTTTAGGTTTATTTGATTGACACAATGAATTTTAATATTGAAAATAAATTTTATGTATAGCGACTGTTATTATCAGATATTTTTGGAATATTTCTATGTATTTTATTTAAAATATTTTTTTTTATTATTCGTATTAAACGATTAAAAAAACAATTCGTTTCAATTGTTAACTTTTTTATTTCATAAAAAACATAATAGAAGCAGTCGAAGCAAAAACTTTTATTACAACATATATACTTTAAATTTACCGTTGTGCAAGAATTGCACATGCGCATGCTTAAAATATTTTGCAATAGCGGCCAAACGTGCGACTGCTTAATTAACAAGTACCAAATTTTCTATTGTGGAGTCATGTTGTAGAAGAAATAAAAGCAATTGTTGTTCGGGCGGGTAGTAGGCCATTTTAAAGCTTCCGTATGGTGGCCAATTGCTTGTGATCATGCCTACCAATGCAGCTGAATTAAATTTTAAGCTTGTTTGCAACTACAGCTATCGCAAATTTTGATTCGTTTTGATGTTTTACATTCAAGAAAAATGTAAAAAGCTGCCTATATTTGTATTAAAAATATTGAAAAGTGTGTTTTTGATAAAGCAGTTTATAAAAAATCCATAACTCATCTGATTATACAATTAATAAATGTAAATAGTGATGTAATATAATATTGCGCTTATTTTTTTCACAGAATCTTACGCGAAAAAACAGTTTTAAATTTCATTAAAAGTTCGTTAAAGCTGAGTCAAAAAGAAAATTACTGACCATTTGTTCACTAAAGATAAAATAACAATGCAATAATGAAAACAACGAAAGTACGTTGATTGCAATCATAAGGAAAATATTATATTATATACGATAGCTGTGTACTCAATCAAAATATTCTTTAATCAAACACAATTAATAAACTTAAAACGCACATGAAAATAATTAATAACTAGGATTATAATAATTCAATATTCATTCATTGAATTAGCATCGGATTTATGCAAAATAAACAATTATAAAGCGAGTCGTAACGAGTATTTGCGAAACGTGTCTAGTTGCATTTTATTGAATTAAAATTACGCATTTGCCAGAACCTGTTCTGTTTATAACGTATGGGATTATAACACTATGTTTGACAAGCTTCGAAGAAAATCCACAAATGCATTTGTTTTCAACAAAGTAAAAGACGCTATTAAATAAATTGCTTCCATTTATTACCTGCATTTTTTCTTGAAAATCTAAAAATAAATTTGTTTAACATTTTTTTTTTTTTTTTTTGTAGTTAACTATTTCTCTTTACCGAAGTTAACTCTTATGGCGTATTCGAAGAACAAACGTGCAAAATTACACTGTGTCTGCTGGTGTCTTTTGAAATATTCATTGTAATTTTTTAGTGGAAAGGCAATATTAAAAAAAATACTTTTGTCTAAAAATTAAACATTTTCGAATAAAGAATAGAAACAGTTTTTTCGCCAAAATAGAGCATTATTGACTGATAATAATGCTCGTGATGTATGAAAAAATTCCTGATTTGTTATGAACGGTTTGTTTTATCTTTATAATACAAAAAAGAGTGTATGTGGCATTTTAGTTAATAACCATGGGTTAAATACTATATGTTAAAAAAAAAAGATAATTAAACCCGAATCAGTAAGAATGAAAATCAGTAAGAATGAAAAAATATTTAATACATTAAGTCCAGTGCCATCTTATTTCTAAGCGGATTCTGATAAACGACAGAGACTAAAAAAAGACTTTGTTGAAAAGATTTCTTAATTCTAAATTAATTTAAAGTGAATGTTATCAATAGTATCTGTAAGCCCGTTGACCTCAACGGGGGGATTTTTGTTGCATTTTTAAGTAGTCAGAAAATTTACTGGCATGAAAAATAAATTACAAATGTATTTATTGAATAAGCCAGAAATTCTAAAAGTAAAAGAAATATATCTCGGGGCATATATCGACTGCCCTGCCCTGCAGTATTTAAATTGTATATTATATAATTTTTAGAATAATTGAAATGTTTAAGTTTGCTAACAATTATTTTTCGTAGAAGTAGAAATAGACCTCGTAAATTATTTAATTTTTGGAATATTGTTTAAGTTTGCTAACAATCATTTTTGTAGTAGCAGAGAAAGACCTCGTAAATTACTTAATTTTTAAGTTTGCTAACAACTATTTTTCGTAGTAGCAGAAATAGACCTCGTAAATTATTTAATTTTTGAAATAATGTTTAAGTTTGCTAACAATCATTTTTCGTAGTAGCAGAAATAGACCTCGTAAATTATTTAATTTTTGGAATAATGTTCAAGTTTGCTAACAATCATTTTTCGTAGTATATATATTTTATTCAACTAATTTTCAAGTACGCTAACAAATATATTTCGTAGAAGAGGACATCAGTACGGACACATTTGTGGTTTGTGATTATTTGTGAAAAGTGATTATTTTATCGACTATTAATATATAACTAGCTGTAAGCCCGTTGACCTCAACGGGGGGATTTTTGTTGCATTTTTAAGAAGTCAGAAAATTACAAACCTATTTATTGAATAAGCCAGAAATTCTAAAAATAAAATAAATATATCTCGGGGCATATATCGACAGCATGCCCTGTTGTATTTAAATTGTAAATTATTTAATTTTTGGAATAATGTTGGGTTTGCTAACAATTATTTTTCCTATTAGCAGAAATATACCTCGTAAATTACCTAATTTTTGGAATAATGTTTAAGTTTGCTAACATTTTTTTTCGTAGTGACAGAAATTTCGTAAAATATTAAATCTTTGGAATAATGTTCAAGTTTGCTAACAATCATTTTTCATAGTAGCATAAATCGACCTCGGCGCATATATCGACAGCCCTGCAGTCTTAAATTGTAAATTACTTAATTTTTGAAATAATGTTTAAGTTTGCTAATAATCATTTTTCACATGCAAAATGGTATAAATTAATTGCACATTTTATCAAAACAAAATTATCAATTTTCCATGTTACAATCAAATGCATATTTATCAAATTAATAAGAATAAATTAACTTCACTAATTCGCCAAACGGAGCTTATTTTTAGGAATATATGAGTCTTTAAGGGAACCAAACATAAAAATGGTGAAACTTTTCCATTTGACTTTTAAGTGCAATTACGTTTTCAATTTTTTTTTGTGGGAACTGTCATCAACTTTTAATTTTATGTGAAAGTTTTTTCAATAAATAAGCATAAAAAAGTAATACAAAATAACTTAGATTATTCCACGTATTGTGCTACAAACTGTGACACGTGTTTCACCTATTTCAGAGGCATCCTCAGACAGACTTACTTTCAGTAAGTAAAAGTAAGTCTGTCTGAGGATGCCTCTGAAAAAGGCGAAACATGTGTCACAGTTTGTAGCACAATACGTGGAATAATCTAAGTTATTTTTTATTTTATATTCAAATGAACTTCCACAAAGTTACCGACGAATCCATCGAAAGCATAAACAATGTATTTTAGAGAAAAAATGATTTAAATTATGCAATAAAAAGGGTGGGTTCAGTTCACTTTTTCCCATCATCCTAACTTGGCTCACTTTCCGTATTTTAATCTCGTTGTCCCCAATCTATCAAACTATTTCGCTTACTTTATTTATATTACTATTTGAGCATAAATTTACCTTTTCCAAAGCATAGACTCGTTTACTCGTTATTTAAAACAAAAGATACAAAATTATTAAATTATCGGGATAAATTCTAAATACCCTCTGTTAAAACGTAAAATATTTAATAGCCCTCAGCATACATATGACACACATGGAATATTTGCATTTAACTGTCGAAACTATATTATGTAAAATAAACCACATTCATATTTGACAGACGTCACAATCTTGAATAAAAACAATCGAAGTCAGTTTGTGAATCACAAATATTGTTCCATTTTCAAATGCTTGATTTATATAATGTATTTTTATCGCCTTGATATTTATGACGTTAGCTCAGTTGATAGAGAGCTCGACTGGTAATCCAGAGTTCTGTGTTCGATCCACGGTCGCGGCGTTTTTTTGTATGAAATTTTTTCAGCGATATGATTTGTTTCGTCAAATAATAAACAGTGTATTGGGAAAATATGTCTTCAGTATGAATAAAAATATTGCGTCAGCGGAGCTGGTGAAGGAGGGTGTGGGAAGGGGCAGGGGAGGGAAAATCGCGGACAATCATTCAGACGGACGGACATTAACGACTATTAATATATAGATTTTTTTAAAAAAAGTTAGCAGTCGTTATCAACTAAATATTTTTTTACTTTGATTCGGCTCCATGTTAATAGAATAAGAATGGGGGCAAAGTTTGTTTAAATATTTCCTCCTTCCGTCATCTAAGTTGCTGTGTTTAAGGAAGTATCAAATGACAATAATTATTGTTTTTTTTAATGTACTAGTGATCAATATTTAAAATTGAAAATGATATTGAAACAATGACAGCTGCAATATGTTTTTATTATTGTTTTACTTCCTATTAGTATAATTATTATAATTAACCCTGAATGCATTTCATTTAGGCTCAAGTACTATTGTCCATTATAACTTTCACTTGCAAAGTATTAAGTTACTAATATAATAAAAATCGTTGATCAATACCTAATCCGTTGACCTTTGAAATAAATAATTGATTTAATATCGTTGGTCTGAACTGATAAGTGTTGGTGCTTTTTATGTAGCTGTTTAGACAATCATCAATTTCCAATATGAATTTGCTTGACAATAAGCCGTTGGAAATATAAATATAGTGTAATATATTCTTAACCACGACAAATACTGGTTTTTATCCAAGCGATATCTCGTTTAACCAACCACAAGGGTATTTGGATATTGCATTGTATTCCTGTTCAAAGTATCGAATATTCGTGCCGTAAATCAATAGTTTATATTGTAAAGAGATAAATAAATGACATTGATTTTAATTATATTCGTTCACGATTGCACTGTAATTATTTATAATAAATTATTAAAATATAACAAATAGTAAGCTTGACAAAATAATGTAATCACTTTTTTAATTTGATCAATTAAATTCAAAGTTAATTTTTATATCTATTTTTTAAACTGTCCATTTCTACTTTGGAGTATATGAATTGCGAAAACAGCATTTAAAGATAACTGGTATTAGACAAAAATTGGTTTTATATCATTCAAAAAATTAATTATTAAATAACAAATTATTGCCTTAGCGACCGGTTTTCAGAATCAGATAGAGATCGACAGTAAGTAGTGACACAGACGCGTGCCTTTAGAAACAAAACCATGAATCGTTTGAAAATTTAGTTTGTAAAAGTGTTCATTTGGGGATTTTAAGCGCAATACTGTTGAATATTCGGCTATGAGACTTGTTTCTTACAAGGAAAGTGTCGGATATGATTTTAACTATTAAGTTTATTATACAATGTTATACGTGTTCTGTTTGACATTGTTGATCATATTTTTTATATAATTAATTTATTAATTAAGGTACTTAAAACCAAGTTAACTCTGAAAAAAATTATGGAAAAAATGTAATCTGACATCAATTCATTGATCATTGATCCCTGATTTTGTATTGAAATATTTTACCTCGTTGAGTGAAATTTATCCATTGAAAAAATTGTTTTTTTTTCCTTCAATTTGACCATTGTCTATCCCGCAAGAATTTACGTTAAACACAATTCAAGTAATGTGACAACAACTACACGTATATAAATGCTCTTATTTGAACGTCTTGTAACCTATACCTTTGACAGGTAAATTAATTAATGTCGCCTGCTGTGGTCCAGTTGGTTAGAGCTTGCTCTAATGATCAGGTGGGTCTGAGTTCGATTTCCGGTAAGGTCAATGTCAAATTGAAATTTTACAATCTTAATTTGAGATCTAAGACATGGGTGTTTGTGAAGTTAATTCTCCATTAGTTAATCTCATGTGACTTTCAAAAATTCTCATCGAGTATATCTCGTATGATCTTCCAACTTTAAAATATTTGACGCATTGGCGTAAGCTGTAATGTCAAATATATTTTTTAATAAAATTAAAAATATAATTCTGATTTTACACTAAAAAAATAATTTGTACAAACTGACAACCAAATCCATTGAAAATGGTTCATATAACAAACAAATTTTCTATTTCTAACCTTCAAACTAGAAAAAATATTACAAAAAACAAAAATACAAAATATTTAAGATTTATTTTAACCAAAATAAAAAGGTACAGTACTAACTTTTAACCATTAAAAATACAACAAACAATTCAAATAAATTGTTCTAGTAAAATGTGATAATTGGAATTCGTTTTTAAAGAGTCATTGCTGATATCCACGAATATTTATTACTCACATTTGGATGTTTCCTATTGAATATCTTGCTAATTTTTCCTAAATCTGGTTTTCGGAATACAAATTTACACAAATACAAAGAATTGTTTACAAAATACATAGTGTTAATGAAATCTACTTAAACTTGTTTTATTTTGTCAAATTGATATCAATCATTGTTTTTATAACCGGTTTGTTCGATAATTTGTTGATAAATATAGTTCGTCGTTTACACATCACCTATTGAAGAAATGTATTTGAGTACATTTAGAATATTGAGACTACTTTTTTTAATAAAAACACAATAATCCTTTGTACTTCATTCCACTTTATTTAATATGTCAGGACCAGTTTCGCTCATTACGAGCATCGTCAACTGATAAGAAATATAATTTAACAGTGCTATTTATACAAAAATGAACAGTTATACAAAAATGAACAGTTCATTTTTGTATAAATAGCACTGTTAAATTATATTTCTTATCAGTTGACGATGCTCGTAATGAGCGAAACCGGTCCTGACATATTAAATAAAGTGGAATGAAGTACAAAGGATTATTGTGTTTTTATTAATATAATGCCTTTCCACCAAGTATTGACAGTGAACACCCTAAAAGTGAACTACTTTTTTTACCACATGCTTATTTGCAAAAATATGTTTAAAGTGATTAATATCAATTGGTAAATCATCGTTTTAAAGTGCAAAAGTGGAAATGGTGTGAAAAAACACCACTCATTGTAACTTTATAGAAAAAATTTAAATAATTGCTTATTGTAGAGTTAAATTGAAACATAGTAATAACATAGCAGCACTTAGATGGAATGAGCCAACCAGTAAAATAGTAAAACTTTTTTCTTGAAATTTCAAGTACAATCACGACTTTATTTGCTGTTTTGGTAGATTGCATATTTTTATTTTACAGAGATAACACTATTGCAACGTTACTTAGGTTACTTCACTTTTACGATACTTTAAGAAGTGTATATATTAAAACGCGTCTAACTTTTTTTAAAAACCACTTATTTCATTTCACCTCTAACGGGCCCAATAAACATCAGGGCTCGAATGATGAATATGACAAGCCGGGTTGCTAAATTCTTTCAGTTTCTTAAAAGTAAAAAATGTCTATTTCTTTCCGATTAACCCGTGAGATCCACCACGATAGTCAAAGACGTTGAAACTACGCTACTTACTCGAAAAATATTACACTCGCATAATAAGGACTGCTACACTAGGTTGAATATAATGTAAAGTTTAACATTTTCAAAATTTAGTATTTCAAATTTGAGCAAATATGAAACTAAGTTCATTGGCATTGTTAAAAAAATATGTTTCAAAAACCGGTATTAAAATAATTAATGTATCCGTATGACAGTGTTTTTTGTATTAAGTACCTGTTATTATATTCATCATTTTTTGATCGATTGTTTACGAATATTTTCAAAGTGAATTATAACTTTTTTTAAAATATAAAATTGGCAATGTAAACTTTAATATTTTATTAAGATTTACTCAAAAATGGTGTATAGTAATAAATTATTTATGTTTATATTTTAAGCATCAGATAACAAATAAGAAATTGTTATTTAAATATTGATTAATGGATTGGATTAATATTAAATCATACAATTTTTATCAAAAAAAAAAAAATCATATTATTCCTATATGACATTATAGATAACGACTTTTATCGAAGATTAAAAAAAAGTATGTTTTTAGACGTATGTAACATGAACGATATTATAATTTAATAATCTTTACTAATATCCCAATTCAAAAGCCATACTATTCCCAGAAGAAGTAGATGAAAATACTTCCTCACGCATTTCGAATAACCTGTCAAAATTTGTTATCAAAGATGTAATTAAATACAACCCTTTTGTAAAATAAATAAATCAACAGTGTTTGTCATATAAATATGACCATGTAATATTTTATCGTAAGAAAAATCTTTTAACTTTTTACGCAAAAAGGTTGAAGAAGAAATATTTGACTGCAAATATATTTAAAAAAATATATCATCCGTCATGATAAGCGAGTTGTCCCCAAACTAAAACGACCATAAATCTTTACGGAATACGAAAAAACTTCATTTAACGTTGAAAATCTACTTAACATCGCATAAAAAGTATTCTTATAAAAAAGAAAATGTCATCGGGTAATTAAATTAGCATATAAAATACATAATGCTATCAAATTAAAAGAAACATTTAATAAAATTGATCGTATGATATAACAGTGCAGATAAGTAAGTAGAATACAAAGAAGTTCATGCACTGAAAACCTCCTATTTATCTTAACAGAAAATATAGATATACTTCAGATAAAATATTATTTGTTTACCAAAGAAAAATGGTGTACTTAAGGTACGGAAACAAAAAACAAAAAATATGATCTATAAATCTAAATTCTTTTAAGGTTGGGGCTTTATGTGTTTTTTCTATGAGTATTATGAAATATGTATTTTTATATTTGAAAACTATTTTCATTTTTTATACAACGATAGAAGACCTATAATACAGGATGAATGGGCGGAGTTTTATTTTCAAGCAACCTGGTTGCTTTCTTAAATAAATAACACAGTTGGTTTTTATTTTACCAATTTATTGTCAAAAAATATTTTCGGTATACTATAATAAGAATTTTTTGAAAAAAATGCATATAAATACATGTAAACGAATCTTTTTTTAAATTTATTAATGTGTAAAGTTCTGAAAGTTTGTAATGAATTTATCAGATTTATGTGGGTAAAAAAAAATTGAGATATGCTTTTTATTGATAAAAATCGTTATATTCAAGCACATCTTAAACAACTTTAAATTAATGATTAAAAACAAATAAGCAATTTAAAATATTTGCTAATTAATAAAAAAAAAACGTTTTTTTTAATGAAGTAAAAACAATATTTTCTTAGTTAGTTATAAATTTACAAAATTTAAAATATATTGCAGTCAAACCCCAATGTACTCATAATTCACGTCATTCCACTATAAGAAAGGATTTTTGTAGTTCAGTTCTGTAATAAGTTTAAAACCCAATTTAAAATTTTATTTCCAACAATTTATCTAAAAAAATCAATTCAAATGGTATTAATTTTAAGGTAAATTAAAAGTAAAATGAAAGTCTTTCAAACAATTTGATGATGCATGTATAATATATATGTACACGGGCAATGCTTCTAATAAATTGACTGAATGGAAAGAGTGGTATATGAATGAAGTTGATTCGCGTTATTTTCGAGGTAAAAAAATACATTTAATAAAACATTGAATTTTTGTTTCGATCTCTTCAATAGCATTCACATTTATTTGTAAATATTGTATGATAGGGAATTTTTATTTATTAATCAGGTATATTTTGTCAGAGAATGTAATTTAAATAATGAAACATATTTAAATATACTAATCAAAATACGATTCAATACTTGCCTAACGAGAAATATGAGACAGTTTCAAGACAGAATATAGTCTTGCTGTAAATATTATTTGCAACCGATAATAATCATCTATTACAAGATATTTTCTTAATTAATAAAGCAAATTGTTATTTATTATGAATATACAATTTTATTGAATCACCAATTAATTAAATATGTTTTTATTTATAATGATAAAAGATCATCTGTCACAATTTTGTTTTGTGTGGAATAATTGCGTAGTCGATAATGATTATAATTTATTGATTAATTGATTGAATATTATAAATCATTCAATGCATTTGTATTCATTGAATATGATAAAAATGAAAACAACATTCCTCAAATAAAATTATTTTAAATAATGAAGAGTATAATAATATTTTTTAAATACCGTCAATTTGCACCAAATTATTTTTGGAAAAATATAATATTTTTTTATTAGTTATTTATTATATTAAAAAGTTATCAAATAAAGATAAAAAGATTTTTTATTTTGTACATACCTTCTGAATGTGATATCAGCGAAACAATTCACTTATTTTCTTTGTGTTACCTTTTGGTTTTGGTGATTGGATAAGGCACGTTTTTTAATTATATTATTTGGTAATGTTTCCGATGTAAAAAAAAAACACTTTTCACTAAACAATGTTGGACAACTGTTGACGCTAGTGCTATAAGCACTACTGGTGTTTAATAGATGCTTGGTGCTATGAAATCGACCCTTCACTGTGCTTGAAATCAATTCGAATCAAAATGACCTGGGTCTACCAAGTTGCTTAGGCAAAGATCAGATTCAATAATGAACGCGCGCTTACAAAACCCGCTACCTCATAAAATTATTTATATTTTTTTTGCACAAAAAAGTCGATTGTTATTACTCTTATTTTGGAGAAGATTTCGAAGAAATTTTTGAGACTTCTCTTTATGATGGTGTATGGATATTATGGCTCCATTCAACAAAAAAACTAAATGCATGCTAAACCTTAATAATTTTAACGCACAAAAATAAATTTACCTTGCCATATATTTCATTCAGCTTATACGAGACCAAAATGAGAATTCTACTAATATTGAGAATGTGAAACTAAATATCCTTGAGTATTTTTTGAGAAATCGTGGACATAAATTGTGTGTTCTCACAGGGTCTACAACCAGTCTGCCAATAAGTATGTCACCGGGGAGAGCTTTAACAGTTTTTAAAAATATTGTTTCGGATGTCGAAATATAACAAGTGGACGTGGGTGAGTTCCGACGAATATTATTTTGTATGTATTATATTAAAGAAGAGTTTGTTGGATCTTATTCAGTTGACTTCCTTGCCAATTCAAAATATCTTTTTTCTACTGATTTTTAATATCGAATTGTATTCTGTTTTTCTCTTCATTGTATAAGTTTGAAATTTATAATTTGTCAATCTTTTGCAATGCCCATGTAAAAAATAAGCAAACTAATTAATTACCGAGCATCATATCGTGTCAAATCGTGAAAAAAGTTGCAATTGTGAGCAAGTAGTTCTTTAAGAAAAATTGTTGTCAATATTAGTTCCAATGGGAGTCCATAGTTCTACACTGGGAGCGGACAACGTTCAAAATAGCCTAATGTAAACAATAGTAAAACATTTCGTTTTGAATTAAGTGAAGTGTAGCAGAACTATTGAGGGTTGTTTCAATATCGCGTCATCTGTAATAATTAGACAAAACTTCATTCGATTTAATAATAAGTTTAACAAATCATAAACACAACGATCATAAGCCAAAATATCAAATATTATTTATAAATTATAAATATAATTTATATATGCAGATTTATACAAACTATTAAAATCTACATATTAATAGTTGATAAGGTACGTTTGTACGTTTGTTTGTTTGTTTGTTTGTTTGTATGGTCGCGATTTCGTTTTTTCGATGACGCCAAGAAAGATGGTATTTTGGTTCTTTTAGATAATTGAGTGTATTCATAAAAAAGTCCACTTAGAGAATTAATGACGCTTAGATTTTCTGGCTTATTCAATAAATAGGTTTGCAACTTATTTTTCACGCCGGTAAATTTTCTGACTATTTCAAAATGCAACAAAAATCCCCCCCCGTTGAGGGCAACGGGCTTACAGCTCGTACTCTTTTATTAGCCTTTTTTGCTAATCTTAAGAAGCGACTTGGTAAAAAATGTACACTTTTTGATTTTTACTATAAAAATAGATGGAGGGCATTGAGAACTTAGAGCTACTTGCGAGTAAATAATAATTATTTAACCACAAACACTTTATTTAAATTGCTTAAGTACAACCGGATAGCTCAAAACGTTCAGGAAATAATTGTAAAGAACTTCACACTCTACAGTAACGACCAGAAATTCATCTTCATCCTTACCAGAACAAAACTAATATACAGTCACGAATGCCGCATATCTTTCCTGATATCTTTTTTATTTCTCTTCTTGTGTAGTATACCTTCTTAGGAAATAAATTAAAGAACATTGGTTAGATAATTCGATTAAAAAAAATCTTAACTATTGTCAATCTACTCTTTCACCTTGCTTGCTTAACACTGGTGAGTTTTTTTACTGTTACATACGTCACTGTTACTATTTGAATAAAACTGATTAAAATTAATAATTAAAAAAAAAAAATTTGTTCTTTAAGTCTTCTTAATTTTTTTTAACTGAAAAACGCGGTTGTAGTTCGTATGAAACAAATATCATTTGCTCAATACATGCATTCTGACAGAACTACTTAACTGTTGTGAGTCAAGAAATATTACTAAAGCCACTAGTAATTGTATAAAATGCTTTGAAAAATAAATCTTTCGGCAAATACTAGAATTACAGAAGTTTGACTTTTTCATGAACTTGGAGATAAAGAGCGTATTGACGAAAAAAACGACAACTTTATTTGTTTGGCCATGTTATACGAATGTCCAGAGTACCTGAATCCTACCTGTCTATTTTGCCAAGAAGATGGATTCAGTCACCGTGGAAGATTGCTGGAAATACAAGGCTCTTGGATGACTTTTGCTTAAACATGGAAGCTAGTGGAGAACAGAGAATATTTGATGTACTGTGCGGTGGCCATATATTCCGAATATGGAGAAAAAATGTATAACATATTTAAAAAAAATGTAATATAATATTTTATTATATTATTACAGTAAGTAATTTAGGTTGATGAAAATAAAAATATATTTGGCGCAAAAAAAATACTTACTATATATATAATATTCATATCTAGTTGATTTCATATATGTTTTATTCTAGTGACGTAAAAATGACGTCACCGCTCACCAGAAAGTTATTCCAGCGGTACGCCAATATATATAATGACGTAAATTTTACGTCATTAGTGTATGAATACCAAGAACATGAAACACGAATGATGGAAAAAAGATTCGTTAATTTTGGAAACTTTTGTTCTGGAATCATTACCAAGAATCGTGTATAAATGACGTTGATTTGTAGTAATTGTTTTAAAATAATCAAATTTAAATAATGTTTTATTAAGAATTAGGTCTGAATTCTTTTATCTTATAATAATATTATAATCTATCAAAACACAGTGTGTTCTTTTCGATAATTAGTTGTTATGGTTTACTTATTTGATTATTCTACGCACTGTAGATAGATATGTAATTCAATGTTATGTCAGTGATATTCAACTAGACATATCAGGAGTAGTTTTTACCACAATATAATACAAAATAATTTTAGTAAATAATATTTTGTAAACTATTTTTTTAACATCACCAGTGCTTTTTATATAATTTAAAATAACGAATAAAAGTAGAATTTTAATATTGAAATTGAATCGCTCATTCTTTTATGAAATTTTTACGTTTTGTCACAAACGATCCTGGTTTTAGCAAAGTAAGTGTGGTCAGGTCGTTTGTGACAATGCGTGTGATAATGTTAACAATTTTAACTATTTAAATATTAATATAAAAAAAATGATACAGCCAAATAAAGATGCTCGAATAACATTGACGGCAATGTGCAAGTTTTTTCTTTCATAATCGTAATAAAGCGATTCATATAAATAACAAGAAAGTATCGATGTTAATAAATGAGCATTGTGAGCAAATTTGATTTTTTTTAAACTAGTTAGTTTCATTCTAAGATCAAGAACACTGACGCACTCAGATATAATCTAAGCGATGAAAATACTATGTTTTATTTATTGAGAAAGAAATAGGAAAAACTAAAGTATTGCTGTGGATGCTGACGCATACTGCATTTTCCATTTACTGTTAATTGCCAGTTTGGATTTTTTACCTTTTTTTACATTTTTTTACCTCAAGTTGTACAAAGGAAACAATATTCAATATTATTTTTTGACGTAAAATTTAATAGAATTTAAAAAATACTACCGATAGAAAAATAAGTCAAAGTTATAGGATAACAATATTGAGTAACAACACTTTTTTTAAAAATACATATTTGATGAATATGAAATATCACCATAAACAATAATTTGCAAACATTTGCATTTTATTATAACCAGTGCTTTTTCCCCCATTTAACGCAGTGTAACGGCGTTCTGACACCTTTTTTCTTTTATTTTTAATGTTTAAGATCAACAGCATTTTTATTTTTAATTTGTTTTGAAAACGTTTGAAGTGAGAGTTAATAATTAATCCTGTCCTAGCCCTAATACTTCTTGTCGCACTCTCTTAAGCAACTTAGTAACAAACAGTTTTTATAAAAAAAACCTTCCATTAGAGAGCCTATATGACCTACATTAAGAACGGATATAGATTAGATTTTTTTTGACAATATGTGAGTTCCGACAAAAAAGCACTGATAGACAGTATTCCTGTCTAGATCATGGGTATTTTAACCCATATCCGTTCTCTATTTGGAGAATATAGTTACCACACGGTTCCAAAGAGTATATCTGTCATTCACCAGTCTTTTTGCTTATTTCTATGTCATCATAGCGTCCTGTACTTTCATCAGTGGCTTTTTATTACGTCGGAATACATCTGGTTTGTTAACGAGACAGGCAGGATTAAGGCTCTCTTGAGTCAATCTCAGTACATATCCAAGCCAAGTCCATTGTCACATTTCATTTACATATTTGAATCAAATACAGCGTATACAACAGTCGCCTACTTTGCGTCACATGTTCACCCATTTTGTTTTGTGTCGTAATACATTAAGTGTGTATAAAATATGATTAAAATAACGATTTGAGTGAGCTGTGGTTGTTGATTGCTTACTCTTTGCAAGCAATCTTACAGTTTGTGATAGTAGATCAATTTTGAAGAGGTTTGCTTTTTGAGAGGTTCATGAATATTCACCAAATTACCCCTCTTCACGTCACTAGACAAACTGTTTTGCTCTGCTAAGTAAACACAGTAATTACAAATTTAATATTTTGTCAGAATCAGGTATCAAACTTTCATCTACCTTTGAATATGGTATTATTTATATTTGCACGCTAATTTCTTAGGATAATGTACTAAGGTGGTATGTCTTCTATAACAAACATAGCTAATTAAAATTTTACTTACAAACATAATAAGGTTTTGTATTTACTGAAAATTAAAGCGGATTTAAAATTTTAATAAAAAACATGTTGACCTTTCCTAAATAAAAAAATAAGTTTCACTATATTTTTTCTAACGTAAAATATATAGATTTTTTAATCCATGTCCGTTTTCAATTTTGAGCATATGGCCTAATGAAGTTTTTCTACGATAACTGTTAACCTCTCTTTTTCAAAGAGAGTACATAGTAGGGAAAGAAGGACAAGGCTAGGGCAGGACTAGTGGTTAACTAATCACTCTCATTACGCTCAATTATTAAGGATCAAAAGGGTGGAAGGGAATTTCGAGAAATCACAAGCACCCATGCCTTCAAACAGAAATCGACAAATCAATCGAAAAAAACTGTTTGTACTAGGACTCAAACCCTTGAGACCCGGCATGGAAGCTAACAACGCTAAACGCTGCGCCATGGGAGTATATAACCAATATTTACTTTGACCATACCTAATGCTTAATTTAATTTCGTAATTTTCTGTAATGACTGTATTTTTACTTAGCAGACCAATGTTATAGTCGTTAATTAAACAAAAAAAAAACTGGAAGATACTTGAACTTCGGGCAGTTTAAACTAGTCTAAATTTTAACCATCGTATAATACGAAAAGACTGAGCAAGTAACACATTGGTTTTCCCTGTTAATTATTATTTAATCATTTGAGCGTTTATTAAAAACAAAAGTGTATGTAAACAAAATAATTAATAGAGCTCGTGGCTCTAAAAGTAGAATAATATTTGAATTAGTTGATCTCACTCGTGCCGTGATAAATGCAAACTTTCTGGGTTTTCAAGTAGATTTATCAACTAAAAACATAATACAAATCAATTTCTGGATTGATTTTAAAATCCAACGTCACAAATGTCGAGTATATGGACTTTTATAGAAAAAATCAAAAATTTAAGCGAATAATGGTTATAAATCAGCGGCTTCACGTCGATAATGTTGAAGTAGTATTATCTTGTTAAGAGAAGAGTAAAAGTCAGCTGAAATTTGTTGAAAACAACTATTAAAATATCGAAACATGACAGTGTTCGAATATAAACGAATAATAACCGATAATTTATGCAATTTATTAAGTTTTATATCTAATCTTATTATATTCATTGATTATTCATATTCCTAACGAAACGTTTACATTGTTACCACATTATAGTTTCCAGCACGTGCCACGAAAGTGTGTAATGTTAAAATAAACAACATAAATTATATTAAAATGTATAACACGTGAGATTTCTTGATAATCCAAAGTTTTAATGTTCTATAAAATTATAATATAAACGAATTATATTTCTTAAATTTCATAATTGTATTACTTCACTTGTTGGGTTACAGCATCAAAGTAAAAAAAAACTTTTTTATTTTTTTTAAAACACGTAGATTTACTGAGAAATATTTTTTCAAGATTTGCTAATCATTTAAAAGAAAATTATTAGAAATTTTTGAAAAACTCCATGCAAAGAGCTTAAAATGGACGACAGTTCAGAGTTTTTGGAAATAAATAAAATCACTCAAAGAAATGAAACATTTATAAATAAGACCTACTTCTTTTAGGACTAACCGTTCTATCTAAGTAAAAAGTGCATAAATGTTTGTATTTTAAACTATTGTGTCCAGTAATAATATGAGAAAAACCCAACATTTATTTTGTAAATTATAGCATATGTATGATCAATTTTTAGTTTATTCGTATGCTTCGCGGTATTCTGTATGAGGATGATTCTTAGAAGCAAACCACGTGTCACAATTTGTAAAATAACATTTAAGTAACAAATTTATTTAATAATAAAATAAAAATAATAAAAGATTTTTAGTACTTTTTCCACTTAAAATTTATTTGATCAGGACCGGTTTCGCTCCTCGCGAGCATTATCAACTGATAAGAAAAATAAATTAAACAGTGCTATTTATACAAGTTAAATTGAAATAAAAAGGTGTAAGCAACTACTAACAATGAAAAGGATTTACAAATTACATTATAATTACACAAAATTAAAGTGCTTAACACCTATAACATACAATTAAAATTGAATGCAATATTACTATCGGTATCGGCCGTGTTCCTGTCGACGAAACGAACGGATTGATTTCGTTTCCGCCGATTTTTTGCAATTTCGTCTCAACGAAAGACGGCTTCATCAACAAAATGTTCCCGAACATCTAATCACAAAAATCACAATTGGTTGATTGAACGAGCAATTCTTGCAGCAAAGAACAAAGATGTGGATGATTTAAACTTCAAAATCAAATCGTTGGTCCACTGCATTCCTTTAAATCTATTGACGTGAATTACATCATTTCAATGATATTAAAATACTTTTCATTTTGAATTTTGCACATTTATTAAACATAATTCATTTTGAGTATTCATTTAAACTGAATTTAATTCAGCCAATAAATTAACACAACATTTATTGATTTTGAGGCGATACGAAGTTTGTCGGGTCAGCTAGTTTTTAATAAATTACAAAGTAAAACAGATTTTTTAAAAAAAAAAATCCAATGGCCAATTATCAACATACAAAAAGAAAGAATGAGCTCTGATCGTATGGTATTGGATTAAACTTGTTTGTTAAAAAAAATCGTTTGCTTTAAGCCGGTCGAAAAAAACTGGAATAATTTAAGATTTTTTATATAAATTCCTCAGAGTAGGTTGGATTATAAAATCTTTGCGGGTAGTTGTCGCTGTTATTAAAACACGGAAGATTTATTGAAGTTTGTAAAAAAGGATATAAAAAATGGTCTCTCTGTGAAAAAATTTGATAGTTCAAATATAAATATGTACGTTTGTATATTAATCAACTGGAGTTGCTTAAAGAATGTTGTTTGAGAAACTACCAACTCACTTGTGACATTGTAAAACGATTGTGTTTTTTAAACTGTCTTAAAATGACAAAAACAAACTTCAAGTAGTGAAAATAAATTGATTTTTAATCACAGACATTTGTTTTGGACAGTTAATGACATTAATTATATAGTTCGTGTAATGTTGGTGGACTAACCTCGGTGGTTCACAATTTAATCGATGACCAGTGACGTCGTTGATCAAGCCATGAAACTTACGTTTAACCTTTACGATAAGAATGTCACAGTAGTAATAAAGATTACAAGGAACATGTCAAGATTTACTCATACATGCTCTTGGTTCACTGAAATGTTAAAGAGATATTGATTTTTTGCACACTTAAGAATAAACCACAAAGTATTGGATGATCGATTCTGAAACACGAGTTCTAGTTACAACGAAGTAGATAATAGGCCCGACGTTTGTTAACACCTCCATGCCCATGATGCAATCGTAAATAGTTGAGTCATTAAATCATTCAATACTTCTCTTAATATTGCCAATAAGTATTTATCATTTTAGGTATTCTAGCTTATATACATTTTTAAAATTATTTTTTAGCTTCTAACTAAGGTTTAAATACTGTCAATTAACAGTGAAACTGAGATGCCATCATGGCAGGGAACCTGATTTTTTAGGATGTCATGTTACGGGTTAAGCATATAGCGTTTATGGTATGAGTGTTGGCTTAATTTTTACACTCTAGTGAAGTTTGAGTGTTCATTTAAAATATTAACTACTCGTCAACCTCTATGAAGATACTGAAGTTACACAAATTTCGCATTAAGGTATATCTATGACTACGTCTACAGTCTTTTCTGCTATCCAATTATGCTTATATTTACATAGTATACAACACGAACATATGTAGATAATAGACTTTTTTTGACTCTCGGTTTACTGTGCAGAATTAATTTGTTTTGTGCGTTGGATCATAATGGGACCTCTTGAGGTGAAGTGAGCCAACTAGTAAAATTCTAAAACCTTTTCTTGAAAAATCACGTCTTTATTTGGTTTTTTGGTGAATTGAATATTTTTATTTTACGAATATAACACTATTGCAATGTGTATTAATTGAAATTACTTCACTTTTACGATACTTTAAGATGAATAGAATATAACAACAAATCTAACCTTTTTTCTTTATAAAATACCACTTCACCTCTAATAGGCCAATTATATGGATGTAAGCGGCTGTTTTTGTGATAATAATTTAAAGAAAAGAGTCAAACATTTTTTTTTAATTATAAAACTAATATGACACAATACATTACATTTTACCCCATACGATTTTAGCATGATATTTAATATTATATATATCGTATTGAATATGGAAGAGTCTTTTGAGAATGTTTATTGTTTGCATTAATAAATCAGCTAACAAAGACAATGTTTCGTTGTCAATAGTTATAAGTGAAATTGAAAGTCGAGCAGCTTCAGTTTAATAACATTGTTGCCGTATTAATTTCATGAGTCAGCACAACGGCTCGCGCATCATTTTAAAACTTTTCGTATAAAATACAAGATACAAAAAGGAACAAAAACTTTTCCTTTAATCAAAGAATATGGCGACATCTCGTTTTTTATTATTATTCGCAGCAAAACTTTAGAAACCTTTTACTCTAAATCAAAATTTATCGTTCAACTTAAACAAAATCTTCGATACTGTTTTTAACGTACAATACGACCAAAATAACATTCAATTTAGAATTATTTATAACTTTTACAGAAACACAAATAAGCAACGCAAGATAACGCTATGATTGTGATATTGTGTTAGATGCGCAGATTTTTGAAAAAATCTATCCTTTATTCGAAATTATTTTACCATTTCGACAACATTTTTTGCATTGTTTTAAATTATTTGCGATCTTTTTCTATGTTTACATGATTTAAATATTATTATTATCTTATAATGAGATGATGAAAATAAACATAATATTTTTAATAAACTACTCAAACAGTGAAGTAATTTTCACATGCGTATTTGTGAAACATTTTACATTATAAATTGATATTTCATATTTATGTATGACTATACATTTTTAAGCACCACCGATCCAACAGAAAGCATATTCAAATTTTTGTTATTGAGTACCTACATACAGTTTAATTTATTTCGTGTGAGCTGAAAACGACCATTTTGTGAAACAAAACAAACATGATTTACAATAGGGTTTCTCAACCAGGGTCCACGTGTACCCCTTTGCGTCCACAGCATGTTCCAAGAAATCCACAGAGAAAATATTATTTAATGGAAGACATATAACAATTTTGAGGAGCCACAGGCACCCTCAATACATTTAACAGAAATTGTACATTTTTTATGTAAAAAAAAACCTGCAAAAAATGCATTACGTCGATTCGCAACTTTTTTGGACGAGTGAGCTAAAAAGAAAAGGTCTCACATTTTTTAATAATGAGAAATCCGTAAATTCCCAGATTTTTGAAAACAGCCAATGAGCTAAACGAAAAAAGCTCTCAAATTTTCCAATAATTTTAGAATATCTCAATTCCCAACTTTTTGAAATATTTCAATTTTTCCCCAGTCATCAATCCCGAGATCCCGAAAGCCCAGATAATGATAATTGTATCTCGAGTGTCGAAAAATAATAAGTACGGATATGGGGTCACGGAAAAATATGAGGCTCAAAAAGGACCACGGGCACAAAAAAGCTGAGAAACTATGATTAAAATAGCCCTACACTTCTGAATCAGCAAGTGAATAAAACGTATATAATATAAAATTATATTTTGATTGCTTATTCTTGGAATTTATTTGTGTTATATTTACACTATAATTTTGTTCGAATAAATATCTCTCTTGATATAATTCAATCTTCAAATTTCAATTTAATATAATTTTAGTGTTTCTAAGAAGCCACTAATTATCTGTTTTTGCGATCAAAAACTGAAAATTTTCTGAGCTTAATCATTTTTCTCTTCAACTTGCTTTAGCGTAAATATTAAACGAATTCTCCTAAATGGTAAAATTTATCAATTATAATTATGTCAGAATTGTAATGAATAAAAAACATCACTATGTTCTCTTCAACTTTTATATTTAGAAACGACAATTAAAATCAAGCTATATTGACGGAAAACAAAATTTAAAAAACACATTTTTTATTTACCATATAAAATAGAAATATATCTATGTATAAAAAAGACAAGATTGATTTTAAAAGCAAAAATGTCTGATGTATGAATTTCCCTTCTACCCAGCGATGGGCTGGCAATACGCTAACAAGGGGCTCGCTTAATCTCAAAGCAATTCTCGGTGTTCTGAAAAGGTAGTGATTTTTTTTACTACTCCTGTGCAATGATAAACAATACTTTAATAATCAATCGATTGATACTACATAATAATATAGTAAATACACTTATAATATTATATATAGCAATATGCAATTTACCGTAGACTTGTCAATTTAAATGGCTAAAAATGAACTACTGTTTATACTTAAGCTGTCATAGACAATATATAAGTCAAAAATTTCAGATATACTAACTTGATCTCAGAATATTGTTTGTCTCTTAAACTAACAACGGGCTCGCCGGCAAATCTCTTCGGAAAACATAAATGTAAAAAATACAATGATTCTGATTTTATATTTAAAAATAATGTATAATATTTTTTCATAACATTTTTTTTTTCAATTGACGAAAAACGATTTATTTATGTAATAAAGTGTTTTTTGTGCAACAATATTATCTGCTGAATCACCATCCTAAGCCCGTTATCACATATCTTCATAAAACTTTACCCCATCTTAATACATAACTGTTTTTTTACCGTCATAAAGAATCGGCGAACCATTATTTTTAAAATTTTACTCACTAGACCAAATTAATTAAACAATAGCTCATTTATATTATAATTTTAGCATATTGCTCAAAAAATAATACTTTTATTATGTAAGAAGTGCGTTATGAATAACTTTACATAATACATTACATACACAACCTTGAAAAGTAATCGAAAAATATTTCGTTTTTTTCAATTAGTTATGCTCTATATATTAAAACATAATTTTAACAGGAATAATGTAATCAAATATAAATAAAACGTGCTAATTGGCCTGGTTTAAAGAATAACATTATGATTATCTTTTCGATTGTCAATGTCATTTTGTGGTATACATTTAAAATAAATAACCTTACTCGATATCAGTTTATTAATTTATCAATAAACAAAACCATACAACAACACATTAATGCTAAAAAGATTTGACATGACGCTTTTAAACAGAAAAAAATGATAATAGTTTCTTAAATTGTGTGTTTTTCATAAAGTTTAATCTTTTTTTAGTCTTCTCAGTTGACTAAGATGCTTTATAAAATACGATTTTATTAACCGTCGTCTTTTGAGAACAGATTTTGTCCTTAAATAGTCACAAAGTAATTTATTCGCCAATTGGCAAGTTCATCTCATCTAAGTTGAAAATGTCATCGTATAATATTAACCTTATCAATTATTTCATTAAAGGTTATGCGTATAATGTCCACCTTTTTGATTCTTTACTATTTATATTCATTTAAATTGATAAGCAATAAATATGCAATAAAAATGCGGTCGTTTAATAAAAAAATAGCTTTACAAAAATAAGAAATGATTTCTCAATTAATTAAAATTCCGGTTCTATCTTTTAAATTATAAATAAGAGGTACGCAGAGGTAGTAAGATTAAAATATTCATTTCATCAGGATAAATCTTAAAAAATGAGATAAGAGTTTTTTTTTAAACATTATGAAGTTTAAAAAATAAACTACATACTCGATTTGTATTGTATACAATTTAGCAAATGTCTTATGTACTGTTTTGTTACTTGGTAATACAAATTTTTATACATAGTTGTGTAAATGAGATAAAATTAAACTGTAAATAAGTATATAGTGTTTAAAATGTGTACTAAAATCTCACTTTACCAGCTTGACAGTTACTAATATTCAACTAATTAAAACCAGAAACAAACTATGAATTGTCGATCTTGTCGATGTTATATTTACAGATAACCCAAAAGCGTTAAATAACGTTTTGAGACATATACGTAAGTTAGCTATGTTTTGTAAACTTAGTTATTTCAGGTATAGACAATGTATTATCAATAACCTATGTGGGTTCACCAAAAGGTAATGTGGCGTCACTGCCAGAGATGGCTTGTTAAGCGATACTGTTACGCCTAGGGGCTGAATATTTCAAGACAGTTAGAGGTATTTACAAGCCTTTGCAATAATGATTTAACCAAAACTTTTCCTTAGTCTTGAATATAAAGTTGAGTTAAGAAAAGTATTGAATGCAGATTTGCACAACCTTTTCCTTCCACTGGGCCGAAAAAACAAACTATACTGATGTCAGGCCGCAAGGTAAAATAAAAGTACGCTCAATCCACTTTTAACGAATCGAATCAAAATCAGTTAGTCTTTTTCTTATTTATTGTGCTTCATCAGCAAAAAAGCTTGCTCATATTTACTATATTAAATTATTTTTTTACTAAGATAAACATTCGATGTCCACGAAAAAAATTAAACGGGATGCATGCGTTAACCACTCGACCACGCAGCTGGCAATTCTAATCCTTTCTACTATGATGAAGTATTTCATTTATCATAAATAATTGCACGTGTACAGTGTGACGTCAAAGCTTATTCTAGAGATCTAATTTTAGATGTAAGAAATATCGATTGATTATCACGAATTTGACGTTTTTGTATGAAACAAACCTTATCGAACCAAATACAAGAATGGAATTTGGTGTTGTAACTTTTATGAAATCGCTTGTATTTTTTTTCAAGCGCACTATAATTATTGATTGCATTTGTATTTACATAGTAGATCTTCATTATAATGATACTTACTTATTTAACAAGAATTGATTGATTTTACTGAAAGCTATTTTGCTTTCTTACCGTTAGTTATTATTGTTATACTTAAGTGATCCTTGATATATTTTTTTGTTGCGAAGCTGAAAGCAAGTGTACTTGTTATATTATATGTATACAGTTCAAATAAATAGAAAAAAGTAAACCAATTTTGTTAACTGCCTTAAATTGTATTTTTTGACTTCGTAACGATATGTCGTACGACCTTTTTTATTTGAAAAAGGCTCAACACTTAGATTTGATCTTATTGGCCCATTGTTACGCAAAAGTGCTAATATAAAAGAACTAACGTGCTTAAAAACTAAAATATTCGATTGAAAATGTTTAGAAATTTTAATGTTTGCTCCAGAAACATATGTATTCAAGATTGCTACACATATTTTTTATAAAGAAACATATCTGCTAAGTGTTATTTGTTTCAAATACATTATTTTTAAGAAATTAAACCCCGAAATCCCGGAATTGATCACTCAACGTTACACTGGGAAGAAATTCGGATTTTCAAAAGTTTTTGCTTACCGATTTTGAAATCCTGGAAATTTACGGTTTCCTGAAATGAAAAAATATTGATACCTTTTTTGTTTTAAGGTCTTTCGAAGATTTAAAAAAAATGCTGGTTGCCTGTTCTCTTTTTGCTGTTTTTCATTTGTTTTAATTTTTTTTTTGAGAATTTTGCACTTTTCATCCTCAATCCCGAATTCCAGGGATTATTACTGTCGTCACAATTCCGAAAGGTTTTTTATTAATGAAAGATAATAATCAAAATATTTTCTCTATTTTTATAAATCGTATATGAAAGATACTTTATTTTAATCATAAGGTTTTCAGACCCAAATAATTTATCTTCGAATTCAATATATTATTATACCGAATATCAAACTACTTGAATTTATAGGAACTGAACATTTTGCATGCTTATTAACTAAAATCCTTAGATGTGCAATCGTGCGGAGAAATTTTTCTTTTTAGCGTGATATCTGACATCTCGACGACTATTATGTACGACATTGATTTGACATTAAGTTTAGTACACAAAACGATGACAACCTTCAAAGATTAATATTTTCTAAGTTTATTTTCAAAGATGACTTAGGTTCAATTAACACTGCAATGCTGTAGAAATACAACATGAAATTGATGTAATGATGTGTTGAATCATAATTACATTTAGTGTCATTATTATGTTACACAAACCGGATGCGTGGTCGAGTTGTCAGCAACCCAGTACGGACAGCTCTTGTAAATTGATTAATTGATATCTGTTAGCAGATATAAATATGAGTAATGTACTAAATCCATCCACTCATCTTATCCTTGAAATGGTCATAAAAAAGAGGTATCACAATTCTTTTTCATTTTCCCTACTCTCACTGAAAAAAGAGAGCTTGTGAAACTGACAAACAAACGGTTTTCGTATAAAAACAATTGATTCGATAAATTCAATAGTCGGGTCTTATGGCGCAGCGGTTAGTGCTCAGTACGAACAGCATTTTTTCGGTTGATTTATCGATTTTTGTTTGAAGACATACGTGTTTGTGACTTCTCTGAAAATATTTTCCCTTTCTCCTGTTCTCCTCTTCCAGTTCTTAGAGAAAAACTTCTGTTGAGACGCCTCCATTATGAGACAATATGCTCCACATTGGGAGCATACATGTATAAAAATAAAAAACTCAATATTCCATATACTCTTGATTGGGACTGGAATGGCTAAAAAATTGTCATGATTTTTTAAAATTTTATTTGTTTTTTTCAGGAAATAATTAGTTTACTTGCAGACCTTCCGATCAGTATAAATTTATATTTTGTTCGTAAAAAAGTATCAATAACTCTAAAATATTACTACTTGATTAAAATCTTTCTGAAGAAATTTTTTAAATTTGATTAAGCGAGTATATTATAACAAATAAAAAATAATGGAATAATTTACCATATCACTGGTAAATAGTGATGCCATATTTATATTATATTTTCTTCAGACCGCCAGATATAGGACGTTTAATAGATTTATTTTATTTATCCAAAGAAGTCGGAGAATAATTGGCATTTAGTTTGTCAGCGTCTTGGAAAGATTTTTTCGATGTACGGAATAAGTGACTTCATTACGTAAATGCCAAGAGTAAAATTAGTTAGCTGTCATAACAGCATGACAGTGGGAAAGCATCAGAGGCGTCCACCATCATACACAGCAGAAAATAAATTAGGATAATTATCAGAATGGCAAAATTATAGACTGCCAGAATAGGCTATGAAAAACTGTAGCCCTTAAGATTAACATTTTAGTTATATCATAATTCTGAAAGATGTACAAATTGTATGTTTGTTTTAAGTACAGTATAACTATTGCTTTCATATGTCGACTAGTTTTTGCAACGTTTTTCTTAGTTGTTGTGTCGATGGGATTAAATAACCTTTCAATAATCGTTTAAATAATCTTCCATATCATTAACCCTTACACAAAAAATAACTTAAGCAACTGAACAAAAACCTTCAGATATTTCATTATAA
Organism: Himalopsyche anomala; assembly: GCA_031772345.1. Taxonomy (NCBI): domain Eukaryota; kingdom Metazoa; phylum Arthropoda; class Insecta; order Trichoptera; family Rhyacophilidae; genus Himalopsyche; species Himalopsyche anomala. Next base: position 13,898,159 of record CM062835.1, read on the forward strand.
ATAAAAATGAAAAGACATGGTTATAAAAAAAATTCAAAACTAATTACGTAATTAAATTTTATAACGAAAGATTCTTCTTTACATGACTCGCGAAGTTTAATAGTTAAATGTTAAAACTATTATTATTATGTAAATAATATTAATAATTCATGACATAAATTTAATTCAATTGAAACAACGCCATATTTTGTGTATTTTTTACGTTTTCGAATTCTTCAATAACGATTTCAAATAGCTTTATACAGTCAACTGTGTACTTACATTAAGCATTCTACAGACCCATGAGTCGTTTGGCCGTTTAATGGTGTTTAATAAATGACATTTATGCATGATTGACACTTGACAGATCTATCAAAAACATTTAAAATTAAAAGAGTAAAAACTAAAAAAAAAAAAATTATTGCCTTTTGTCTTTAGAAAAATTATGCTATTTGATTGGAGTTAGCAAAACATGTATACTTAAAAGCAGGGGTGGACTGAAAGGAGCTCGAAGAGGCTTGATCCCCCTGTTAAATTTTAATTAGGCTGGCGAGCCCCTTGTTAACTTAAGAGAAAACAATACTCTCAGATCAAATTAGTACATAACTGCAATTTCTGACTTGTATATTATCTATGACAGCTTCAGAATAAGTTTACGGTAAATTGGATATTGTTACATATTATAAGTGTATTAAGTATCAATCGATTGATTATTCAAGTATTGCATATAATTGCATAGGAGGGATAAAAAAATTCACTCCTTCCCCAGAATACCGAGAATTGCTTTGATATAAAGAAGGCACCGCTACTTAAAAGTGAACTTACTCAAATCTCTGCTTTTGGGCTAAGGATATTTGTCTTTTGAATCAGTTAATTTCCCCGATTTCATTTAAATTAAATTTCTATAAATCCACCTGCTTCTATTTATTATGGATACACCTATTTCTTTGCAACTAGTTCTGATCTAGCTACGAGACTCTGACTATCCCGATACACTTGTCTTGCTTAACATATATGTATATTACTATTAAGATATTGGCTACCCTGTACCTGTTTCAAACGTTATATATTATATACATATCGTTTTCTTATTAGTTGGTTCTACTCCTCTGTAAAAAAAATATTATTCATGTATGAATGGATGGACCAATTAAAAACACATAACAACATTTTTACAGCAAAAGAAATACGGCTTCTGATTGCAATTTTTTTATTTATATTATATTTCAATACAATATCTACTGAATATCAAACTAAATGAATCCTTCCACTTTTATAATTCCAATATTTTCGATTATTACTGAATGCTTTATTTTCTGAAATAGTGTACAGAGCCGTTGACAACTGTAATGAATTCTACAGGAAGATACGGTACGCTATATAAATATAATATGTGTAAGTACTGACCAAAGTATCGTCTGTTTCATCCTCCCAAGAACTTCTCCAAGGACTCTCAGAGTCAGCGATCGACTTATGGAAAGTAATTTTACGACTCAGACTGTTTGCGAAGTATTTTCACCACATTTACGGATATTATTATTTGCAGCGAAAAAAAAACTTACTCACCTAAAATACAACCAACTGTCGACGTTATATATTCCATTAGGTTATTTTTGGTGTAGTGAGCCAAATATTATTTTAGAAAAAAAAGTTAGTTGCGTTGTAATATTCTACACGTCTTTAAGTATCGTAAAAGTGAAGAAATCTCAGTTAACACACATTGCAGTAGTGTTATCTAACTTAAAATAAAAATATACAATCCATCAAAACACCAATTTAAGACGTGATTGTACAGTAGAAAAAGTTTTACCATTTTACTGATTGAGTCATTTCACCTCTAGATGGGTCTATATTATACATGTACTTTGTAAGTTCATGTTATGTTTCAATTTAAGACTACAACCAACAACTGTTTCAAATTTCTTTATAAAGTAACAACGAGTGGTGTTTTTCCGCACTATTTGCAATTTTTGCACTCTAATACGATATTTTACCAATTCATGCTAATCACTTTAAACATTTTGGCTCACTTCACCTCTCTAGATCCCATTTAAACGTTCATTGCCTAAATCACATGTTGAGTATTGAGATTTATTTTTTGTGTATTAAAGATACTGAGAAAATTATTTAATAGAAAAAAATTGGCTCACATGTGAATAGGTGATTCGTGGCTTATTTATTTATCTTTTACTTATGTACGCAAATATTTATTTGCAACCTGCGTAATTCCTTTTCAGTACGTAAGCGTTGGCATACTTCCAGAAAACGTTTGCGTTATCTTGTAAATTTGAAATTTATGTTTCACATACTTACAAGAGTGCAATGCAAAAACAAATTACAACTGAAATTTTGAACCATTAAGAATAAATCTTCATATGAATATAGCTTTGTTGTCTTATGTAATCACAATAAAAATAAAGTATATTAAATAACTGTTGTAAAACGTTGTAATTACGGATACGAATTAAAAAATCTTTATGCATGAATTGTATATCTTAAATGTCTTCGTCTAGGAAAAGTTGGACGTTGGAGCCACATTCAACTCAATGCGGACTGTCTGGGACACACAGCTGTACTCGATTAAAACCAAATGCCACTTATTCATCGCTTGCATTCTGCCGGCACTGCTTTACGGTAGATAATCGTGGCACCTGACGAAGAGTCACAAAAACCGTATACTTACCTTCGAGAACAAATGTTTGCGTCGGATAATGGGGGTGAGGTGGTTTGATTTTGTGAGAAATTCTGAGATAAGGGAACGTACAAGACGGCGCCCCGTCACGTCAGTGGTTATGGAGAGACGTTGGAACTGGCTTGGTCACGTGATGCGGATGCCTCAATCTTACCTGCCTCTTTTTTTGTCCTGCGCCCCGGAAGTCCGCCGGGTACTATCCATAGGATGTTCTCGGCGGAACTGAAGGATACTGGCATATCATGGGAGGAAGCAAAGCAATTGGCGGGAGACAGGGATATATGGAAGTGCCGCGTGGCGACCATATGCTCTACATATGGAGCGAATATGATCAAAGAAGAAGAAGTATATTATATTGAAGCGGATACATATAGTCGCAATTTGCGTAAAAATTCCGACAAATCAGTTATTGAAAAAATATTTATTTCAAATAAATATACTTACTACCAATCTGTCTGTGTCAACTGTAAAAATAAAAATACTCTGCCAGCTTTGTCATTTAAGCGTTAAGTACAGATAAAAGACAAATAATTGGGGCCATCAGAAATGAAGTGAGCCAAGTGATATTTAAAAAAAAAAAATAGACGCACTTTAATATTCTAAAAATATTCAATCAAACACGGAGTAAAGACGTGATTGTACTTAAAAGTCTAAGAAAAACGTTTTACCATTTTTCTGGTTAGCTCATTTCTCCTCTCGAAGGCTCATATAATATTTTATTAAACTGATGAATTAGGATCATTATGCAAAATAATGAGAATTAAAACTTTTTTGCACAAAGATAAATTATTCAACATTAAAAACTGTCAAAGTATACTTATTCAAGCTATTATTTGTTATTAATTTCATAAAATTTCTGTTGAGATCCTGAGAAAAAAGTTTAAGTAAGTAAAACATTTTGATAACGAAAACACCAAGCAAAAATATAAAAAAAAGTGGACTATTTACTAAGATAAGCGGCAGTAAAATTTACTGTCGTGTTGATTAATAATTCCAGAACAACTCATAACAAAAGAAATATTTCTCACGCTAATGGCTGAAAAAAGCGTTTTTGAAATTTGAAATTTCTGCTTTTGAGAGTTGTGCAAAATAAATGGGTAAGCATGTGAGATGTTTTTTTTACTTAGACTATTTATCTTGAGATGTCGCTTGTGGAAGCTCGTGATCTTGTGTAGTTGATGAGGTTTGTTTTAGGAGAAATTGCAAAAAGTTTTTCGAAATGATTCCCTCTGGGATAGTTCTGCCATATCACTGAAGCGTTTACTTGCTAACGATTCTTTGAATGTATAAAGAATCGTAAGTGTTTTTCTGCGAATCATTTTTATGACCCAAGTTTGCTTCTTTGCAAAATACATAATGTGCCTATTTCAACAATGTATGATCATTTTAAGCAAATCTTTTGAGAATGTCACATTTGATAGATTATTTATTCAACTACTCACAATTCTCTAAGAAGGAACGATGAAGTATCATGCTTCATCATCATCCAAACATTTTAACCAAAAGCTTCTAAATGACAAGTTGCAGAGTGATTTTTAGGGTATGATTGATAAATTTTAAGCCACCGAATTTGATTAATGCTTAATTTTTCTGTAGTGTTGATCTTTAAAATAGCGCTTAATTTGCTGTCTGATGTGAATTTAAAGTAAATGGGAACGAAAACCGGTGCTGATTGTTATGATTCAGATTTTTTTTTTACAAGATGCAAATATAAGGGCAGGGACGTCCCGTGGGCAAAGTCAAGTAGGTAAGTACACCTCTCTCAGGTTGATTTCACAGAATGAACTCTTTACAAGATATTTGTTCCGTTTTATAATATGCCATGCATCGACTATATACAATTGTGCTTCTTTTGAGTTTTGTATGTATTTTCCTATATATGTTCTGAAGGAATATATTTACAACAGTTTGTTAAAAACCTCTGGATTGAACAGGCTCTTTAAAATACACAATCTCGAGATTTGATGTTGGTTGCACAGATGTAAGCTTAACATCGTATCATGTGTCTATGGTTTATGTTGAAATTTAATTCTGAATCATGTATTTCTCACAATTCATGTGACTTTAAAAAAAAGATTGAACATCTGAGAACGATATGTAATGTTTTCAAAGTAAGTCATTTTATTGATTGAGAAAAACTTTGTAGTAACTGTAGATGTATTTTTTTGTAAAGAATAATAGTGTAACAAAATTATTTCTCTGAAAAAGTATTCTACCTCAATATTTTAATGTGGCTTATTTATATTTTTTATTGCATCAATGTTTAAAATAAAAAAAAATATGTTAAGTTAGAAGCATATTTTTTTGAAGTTAAAAAACTTTTAAAATTGACATCTTATTTTGAATATGTATACATTTTCATCGAAAATATAGAGTAATTAACTTCCCGCTGCTTAGTTTTTGTATTATTAGATTCAAGAGTAGTATAAAATATATTGATGATACCTGGCTGTTTTACAATTATAACTGTATCCTTATATTTAGAAACAATGTCATCACTATGTCACTATCGGAAAACTTGCAAGGGATAGTAAAATGTACAAACATTGCAATGTGTATTATGCAGTCATATAATAAAAAGCCTGTTCTACTTAACTGATGGCCAAATTACGAACAGAAATAGTCTGAAGCCATGGCGTTTTATTTGAAACATAAATACTTAAAATTATAACAAAAATAAAGCATTACTTTTTAGTTGTTGACTGTTAATTATTGTTGGAAAACCATTATATTATAAAATGACAAGGATTGGGTATTTTAAGGAGAACTTTCAACTTATAAAAAACAAATTTGAACAGATATGGAGTAAAACTAGTCATGTTAATTATGAAGAACAAAAATGGGTTTTTATTAAAAAAAATATATGTTTCCATTCCAAAATTTTTTTACAAAACATAACGAGAAAAAGAAATGTAAAAATGCTGTTTAATGGCTATCGAAAACTTTATAAGGAACATTTTAATGAATAAATTTATTTTTCATTCACTTTGACTTCAGTTAAATTTATTTAAAAAATACTTTGAAACACGTGATTTGATATAAAAAAAACCATGTTTTTTTTTTTTAATTTTATCACTCAAAAGATTTAAATTACTAATCGACTATATATGTAAAGTCTGCAGTAAAGATGTCATTACAATTTTGGTTTAATGAATTGTAAGTAAAAAATATGTTAAAATAATAAATAAATAAACTAAATTCTGACAGTTATAACCTAACATTCATCACTCTTTCTTCTTTTCTTCTATGGCCATGTTCGCTCCCTATGTGGAGCATATGGCCGCCACGCGGCACCTCCATGTTTCCCTGTCTCCTGCCAATTGCTTTGCTTCCTCCCATGACATGCCAGCATCCCTCAGTTCCGCCGAGTACATCCTATGGATAGTACCCGACGGACGTCCGGGACGCCAGAATCCCACCGGTCGAAAGAAAAGGCAGGCAGGATTGAGGCTTTCCGGAGGCATCCGCAGCACGTGACCCAGCCAGTTCCAACGTCTCTCCATAACCACTGACGTGACAGGACGCTGTCTTGTACGCTCCCTTATCTCTGAATTCCTCACAAAATCAAACCACCTAACCCCAATTTAGGTGGTTTGATTTTTGTGAGGAATTCATCACTCTTTAATTGCTTAAAATAGCACCTATAATTTATTTAATTTTCAAGAAAATCTTACAAATAATATAATGCACCTGATAGTAGTATCACTTATCAACATTCATTCAACACTCACACCTAAACAAGCAATCTCTCTCAGTTACTCATTACGCGCAATCTTTTCTTGTGCTTGAAAGCCATAAATACAATATTATAAAATATTATATCAATGAAATAAGTCATACAAACATTATTGTATAATATTTTCGATATTGCAAAAATATCTTTGATCTGTGAAAAAGTTTATTTTGAATAACTGTAAATCTATAACAGTGATAATAATTTTGTGTCTGATTGTTTGACTGTATCTGATTAATATTACTTAATCAAAAAAAAAATATCTGTTATATTTTTTTTTACATCTTCAATAGAAAAAATAGCGGAAATATTTTATATAAATCTGACGATTTAAAAATATTTCGTCGACATTTTTACAGTTGTTGAAATTGTAGATGCTATAATATATCGTCATCTGGGGTGTTTTTTTTATTAAATAAATAAATTTTAATGAAACGAGACAAATTATGGTATAAAAATGTACATAAAATAAAATTGTTTCTATAGTTAACTAGAAACAGACTGTTATTCAATTTTGTCAAAACCATCGTTTACTCTTCCCATTTGTTTGTTTGGCTCGGATGTGTCGTGGCCGTTCGTAGCTAATTGTTGTTTTTCTTCTTTCAACCTTCGCATGTTTTTAATTTCGTTAACTTCGACAATGACATACCCCACCATTCCAATTATCAAAACAACCAGAAGAATGTAAAGTTTCACATTTGTCCGTAAGTACGGCGAGTAGATGTAAGCGATAATAAATCCAACTGATTCCCACAGCCTGAAGTTACTGTATGCGGCTTCCTCTCGCTTAGGGAACAGAATTCCGCAAAGTGCTGAAAATAAAAAAAACGATTTTTTTTATTAAAGTATATAAAGATCAATAAGTTTTACGAATTAATCGTCTAATATATTGAGTACAGCTATTTACTATTATGCCACCCTTAGCATAGCAAAGGGAAAATTTCATCGTAAACATTCGTGATGTGAACATACGGACTTATAATTGAGTACCTCAACAACAGGGTACTTTTTTGGGTTGAAAATGAAAATGAGTGATATGAATAGTTTTGAACACAGATCTATTTTTTTATCCATGTCTTCTCAATGTGGAGCATATGTTCTTCTAATGAAGGTATCACACCAGAAGTATTTCTACGAGAACTGTTCGTTACTGAGTCGCTCAACCTTTCTTATTCAAAAAGAGTAGAAGGGATAAACAGACAAAGCTAGGACAGGACTAGTGGTTAACTAATTGCTCTCACTACACCCAGTTATTATAGAATTGGAAAAGGTGGGATGGAATTTATAGAAATTACAAACACCCATACCTTTGAAAAGAAATCGATAAATTTATCTAAAAAATACTGTTCGTACTGGGACTCGAATCCCTGTGGCCGTTGCGTCATACGATCCGTCTAAGATAGATCGATTAAAAAACAAATTTATGTTAGTGGTCGCTTAGATATTTGAGTTCGTGGACACTGTAGTCAAATTGATCAAATGCCCATATCCGTTGGCCACTCAGCCAAAAGTCCAGCGGATAAAAGCTTGCAATTCATATGTAACTAAATCTATTTTTTTCTGTATAATTCTTATTTTTCACATAGTTTGTGTCTGTTAGAAAGTAATACTGTTTTCCCATTAGTGCCCCGCAAGCAATTTTCAGAGAATCTTCTAAATGCACTTATTGCATTTTTGAAGAGTAAGTAGTTAATAATGTTGAAAGCCATACTGTTGTTTTTCTACAGTAGTGACATAGTTGTATTTTATAGGATGTATAAAGCTTAGACTTTTAAAGATATATTCAACTGAACATAATTACATAGTGTGAATATATTGTTTTATACCGAAGTAGCACATGCTATATAACAAATAAATACGAAAAAATAAATAATGAAATATATTTTTTTCAATATTCATGAATATTAAAAACAACAGTATAAACTATTTCTCAATGCTTTTATAGAATATTTGTAAAAAATGAAATGCCAAACGAAAAAAAATTGTATGGCGGTAAAAAATGAACCTCTGGGAAATCAAAAACTGTACAATTATATTTGCTGTTTTTCCTATTACGAAAAATTCTGTCACTCCGAAATATCACACATATTTTTAGGAAGAAATATCGTTTTTATATGGATGAGACTGGCATTGTTTTTGGAAACATATTATATGAATATTTTTGATGCTTGATAAAAACCGATAGATAAAAATGGTTCATTTGAGGAAATGTGACGATTTGTTTTACAAAAGATTTTCATTTTTAAAATTGATACTTTTGATATATAAATATTCATATCGATGAAAAAAATGATAAAAGTGTTTTTTTAAACGTCAAAATTAATACTGATTTTTTTTCAATTCAATAAAAAAATAGCAATATTATATATGTACATATATTGTAATTTATGTTCTGTATAATAAAACAACTGTATTGCACTAAAAAAGTTACAGAAATCAAACGTTCGTGTAATAAATACACAAAGCATATATATTTTCAAATGGTAGCAAAGTATCTTACTAATTTGCATTTTAAGATTTATTATAAATCAGACCTCTGTAGAAAACAAGGTCTGTTTTAAGTTATGTGTAATTATTATAGTCATTTACTTTTCATAGCAAGCAGTAGTGTGGTGAAATCTTTATTCTAGCAATCACACTAGTGGGATAAATTTAATTCGAGCGATGAAAAGTAAGCGATAAAACTTTACCGATCGTTAAGTAAGTACATCGGAGCAATTTGAATCTACAACAAAGTTCGTCTGGGATACAAAGGTAAAGTTTGCACTTCAAAGTAAGCAACCAGTCTAAGGCGACATCTGCACTGAAAGCTCCTGAACTTGGGTACATAAAAATGGTGGAGCTTTTATGCATATTGTCATTTTTTTTGCATGGAAATAATAGGTGAAAATATTGTTATCTCCATAAAAAAATACTTTCTAGATGGCAGAGTTAAGCCCGTTAAAAAACGTGCGGAAATAATTTTTCGCCTGTATATAAATGCTAACGAGCTTATCCTATCGTTATTTGGAAATTAATGAATATTTACGGAACATGGTGGTGTTTTTTTAAAGGTTTTAAAGGTTATGAACAACATTAGACAATATCAAATTAAGGCAATAAGTTTTCATAAAACAATAAAAAATTACTGTAAAATGACAAATGGAATTAATTATTTTATTTGGATAAAAAATACAAAACATAACAAAAACTTTTTTGAATTTCATTGTTTGTTTTTTTTATTTCATCTTGTGAGAGTGGCAATAAAATCAACACGATACATTGACTGGAGAAAAAGTTAAAGTTTCATTGATACAACGTGATTTTTTAATAGGAATTCAGACACCACTGTTTGTAATTTTTAAAAATATTTAAGTTGAGTAAAACACACCTTTGGCATAAAAGAAACTCAAAGACATTTATTTGTTTACAAAAATATTCATGAAAAATATCATTCAAAGACGAATATTCATAGTTTTGATGCAAAATTAAAAATAACTTCACACCGTTTGTTAAAGGATCTGAGGATGCCTCTGATAGAAGTGAAACACGTGTCACACTTAATAGCACAATACGTGGAATAATTTAAGTTATTTTAAATTTTATATTAAAATGAACTTTCACAAAGTTACCACCGAATCCATCGAAAGTTTAAGTTTTGGTGCATTCGGCGATGACTAAAAAGAAAAACACAATATTTTGCAAACCTTGCAATTTCCACTTTTATTTACCAAGATCATGACTGATTTTGTTCATGGCGAACACTGTAAACTGGTAAGAAATATAATTTAACAGTGCTATTTATACGAAAAAAAAATGAAATAAAAAGGTGTAATAACTCCTGATCTTGGTAAACAAAAGTGGAAATAAGTACAATGAAAAATTGTTTTTTTTAATATTTCAAGTTTCAACCAAGTATTGACACCCTAAAAGTGAAAACTTTGAGAAAGTTCATGTTTAATATGAAATTGAATTTGATAACATTTTTTAAACCAATTGTTCACGTGTTTCGGCCTTTTAAGAAGCATCATTAGACGGAACATTGCAAAGTTTACAAATAAGCTGACACGTGTCATAATTTGTAGCACACGAGGTGGAGTAACAAAGCAATCAAATCTAATTTTATCAATGTTTACGAGTATCAATGGTTACGCAATTGGCCTAAAATACAATTATACGATGATTTTTTCCTGTTAATATTTATAAAAAAACATTATTTACATATGTCCAACTTGAATAATATATCTCAAACTCCACCCCCGCCTGCAGTGAAGACTCCTTATAAATTATCTATAATACAACCAACCACACTTGGCATCTGGCTGAGAGCAATGAAACTCAACACCCATTTTTACAACTCAATTTACGCGCGGCACGTATCTGCAGCTAAATAATTTAGAATCTTCTTCAACTTAGGCACGACCTCATTGGAAAACTTTGGTGCTACTTGAGACTGCTCGGAATATGACGGCAATGAGATAAAATGGCGAACGCTTCCACTTAATGCCACTGTAACGGGTGTCTGAAAAACCTTTTTTTTATAGTATTCTGCCAATGAAAATACTTGATAATTCGTAATAATATTTTTACACAACAAGAATAAAAAAGTCAATTATTATTTGTCGTCACGGAAATTTTCCAAATATACATAAAATTAAATGTTATAACTTTTTTAGTACAGTTCATAGATTATAAGCAGTGATTTTTTCACGTGTTATAATGGAGTTCTACCAATGAATAAAGTGATTTTTATCCATGTACCGCGGTAGAACGGCGTTCCGGCACACGGTTTTTCTCAACATTATTAATGTTTTAAAGCTATATTCGCAAAATTTTATTTTTATTTTGGTTTAAAAAATATCGTCGAAAGACGTTTGACAATATTTTTAAAATCATTATCTTGCAAAAAAGTAAAAAAAATAATTGTCAGAACTAAGATTAGACCAACACAATCGCAATTTGAACCTTTATATTGCAAATCAAAACATGAATGCACTACTTCAAAGTTTTAAGAGAGGAAGCATAATTTTGAAATTTTCAATAGATTTATCGATTTCTGTTAAAATGCGTTTGTATTTATAATACCTAAAAAATGCTCCCACTTTTCCAATCCTAAAATTATCAAGGCAAAGCGAGAGTGATTAGTTAACCACTAGTCCTGCCCCATATAGCCCCAGCCCTATCTTTCTATCCCTATTATATTTAAACTATTCTATTATATTTAAATTGAGGTTGAGAAATTGAATAACAAGCAGCCAAATCTATTCAAAATACCTCCATTAGAAAGCCATATCCTCCACATTGAGATCGGATATGAATTAAGAAAAAAATATATAGCTTGACAAGAATTGAGTTTTGGCATCTTATTTTTTCAAAAAAGCACTGGATATAAGAATATACCATTGATTACTATTTATGAGTCAAATGTAAATTATTGTTTCATAAAAGTACCTTCACGTTTTTGAAGGAACTGACGTAAAAAATGCAATCATAGTTAAAATATCTTTATGAACTAATGCTTTCAATTTGTTACCACAAAAATTCGTCATGCGACATCTGTTTACTGATATGAATAGTAAAACGATTTTAAATTAAATATAATTACAGGTAAATGTTTAAATAAATGTGTATCTTAAATTGTCATGATTTATAAACTATGTTAAGTACAAATTTGATATATATTTTTTGTTATGAAAAAAAAATCTGGCAGACCCATCAATTGGATTAAATTTGGTGGATATCATACATGACGCTGCTGTTACACTGTCAAATTGAAAAGTATTACATCAATATTTACAGAAAATTGCCTGCAGCAGTTGCTAGAAAAGCGTTGCAAATTAAATACAAATGATTAAATGGTCACATGAGAATAATAAAATATGTTCAAAACTCTCAAATTTTTGTTTGCTTAAATGTTTGAATGATTTAATTCGATTTAAAAAATAATTAATTTGAAATTAAAAAAATATATATGATAGAAGCATAAGGAAAGTAATTACAATATGAAAAATGAAATAGTTTCAATACAGACAAAATAAATTTAAATTATAAAACTCAATGAAAATCGAGCAATTGAGCAACTCGAGAGCTTTTTGTAAATATTATCACGATTTTCTTAAACTGAAAAAAGCTACTGCAATTAAAATGATTTATTGGTGAAGTTTTTGAAGCTAAATTTCTCTATACATAGTTATGAAAATTAAACCCTCATTCTGTTATTCAACGTTCAAAATATAATTTAAAGTTTTTTTCGAAAATGTGCTCTTTAATAATTACCGCATCGTGAAGAATTAATAGGCAGCGTTCTATGCATTTTCTGAGAAATGCAACAGTCTTAATTTACGATGAACAGGAGATGTGCAGTAAACGAAAACAGCTTTGCAGTAGTGCGATTGCGGAGATGATAATCAAGTCATAGACTACAGTCTCCGAGTATTAAAATAGAAATAATGACTGGCTAGCTAGCAGTAACCCAACATTTATTTATCTACCGAAGAGAGAAATACTGTGTTTACTTCGCCTTCTGCAATTTGGATCAATTTATTAACCCTAAAGCTTAGAAAGTATACAAAACTTTAATTTTTGCTTTTACGGTCTTTAACATTCATTTTTTTAATCCATGTCACTTTCTATGAAGGTATCTCAATATAATTATTATGAGAACTGCTTGTGACTGTCTTTCTTTCGAAGATGATAGAGACAGAAAAGATAATAGTAAAAAATGATTAGTGGTTAACTAATCGCTCTCAATGCGCCCCGTTATTTTAGGGTTGTAAGAGTGGAAAACAATTTATAAACATCACAAAAACTAATTCTTTATAACATAAATCGATTGAAAATATGCTGTTACTTACTGGGACTTAAACCCGCGAGATAGTCATGGAAGCTAACAGAAGTAACCACTGCCCCATTAGCCCGACATTTATTTAAACCAAAACAAAGCTTGTAAAAAATTGACTTTTATAAATTTTATAATTCTTGTTATAATACAGTATACATTTTTTTGATTAAAATAAAATTAAGTATCTTCATTTAAAGAAAAATAGTTGACGTTTCATACAATGTTTAAAATGAAGTTTTGTTTTAAATGATTTTCATATTAGAATAATAAATTAAGGGCTTTAACGTTTAGCTAGTAAAAACAAATATATTATATTGCGTATCTGCCTTGGAGAAATACTTGTGTGCAATGAGTTTCATAGCCAATAAAATTTGTATGAACACTTTAACTGCGGTTACGTCTATTGCAGTGTCTGTCGTCATAAAAACTTGAAATGCTTATGAAAGATATATGTATTTTCAATTGAATATTGTTGTTTCGTTTAATTTAGTTTTATAAAAGAACACAGACATTTATTATAAATCTTTTGTTTGTACACGATTTGAATTTGAATTTTTATAGTTCAGTGTAACGTATTAATCTATATTAAATAACAAAAGTACTGATGTAGCAAGCACTTTTGATTTCTATTCCAATTTTTTTGTTAGTGTGTAGTCAAGTGCTATTTTTGAAGTTACGCTGTCTTAATCAATTGTGGATTCAAAAGGCTAAAACTTAAAACTTTTCTTTGGATAAATACGAAAAAAAATATTAGTAAATCAATCAGCTCTGAATGAAAAATCACTCGCGTTAAACCATATTTCAGTTTATTCGGCTTAACTTCGAGTTTGCGAATAAACAGATTTTTTACGCGATTACAGTTTTTTCTGCTTACTGTGATGAAACGTAGTAAAGTAAATATTGTTTTTTCTGTAAATATTGTCACCATAATAAAATTCTACATAAGTCTAAATTTCATCCTTTAACCTTTGCGCTTCTCTATGAAACGCTTTTCCAAATAACGTATTATTATTTATGGTTGTGATTCTTGGCAACGTGTTGTTTCGAGAGTCTTTTTTATTTTTTCAAAGATTTTCTTCAAGACTTTTTGACTCACGGCTCAATATAGTGTTTTTTTTTATTTGGCTTAAAACTTACAGTTAAATACCATGATATATATATGACTTTAAGGTTAATATTTTAACGATATTAAATACAAAGAAACTTTAAGTAACGTATATTATTCTAACAAATCTTGTATTAAAAATAAGCCTTTTCTCTTATATTTTTTTATTGTTATCTGTTTTGATCTCGAAGGACTTCACAACAATTCAAATCTTATTCAAAAGCATTTATAAAAAAAACAAATCATTTAAGGAGTTCTCACAGAAAAATAATCAAAACCCACACAGTATTGAAATTTATTTAATTACAATACAAATTATAATGCTTTTAAATTCATTTATTCAATCTTTTTGAAACTAAAGTGTTTATCTTATTTTATTATGACTTGAATTGTTTTTTAATATAGCAAGCGTATTACAAATTTGTATAACCAAATCTGATACAATAAATCTTTAAAAGTAAGTTGCTATTTAAACAAACATTTATCTAACCTTTTCTCTTTTAAATATAATTACCTACGTGAATAATATCTCAATTTTATCTCACTGAAAGTGATACAGTTTTAGAGTAGTCTTTTAAAACAAGACAAAATCACGTGTCTAAATAATGATAACAGTTCATTCTAAACAATAAAATAGTATGCTGGCTATACTAAGATGCAAAAAGAGTTCATTTACTATCTTTATATTGCTTTGAAGTTTCTTTATTTAGTAATACTAAAACAGTTGAAATATTATAGTAACGAGAGCGATTTGCTAAATATATTTGGCACCATAATATAGTACTACTTTTAATAAAGACCATTTGCTTATATTATCTTTAGTCAAGATTAAATTGAGTACACAATGAGTCCATATTTCGACATACCTATAACTCTGATGTAAGAAAATATGATATAATAAAACGTATTCGTTCAAGCTTAGACCAAAAATATTTAAACCAAAAAAGATGGTCAAGTACTAATTGAAGTGCTTCTTTTTTACCCACTATGGAAGTCATATAAAAAATTTGGTATGTAAATTGTACATTTTAAATTTAGTTTCATATACAACGAAATTTGTTTATTAAACTGAAAACGTTTTGAAATACATATTTAAATTAATTTCTCATCAATTAAATGATAAATAAAAGCTTAGTCTTTGATAACTTGCATTCGCAATACTTCTGTGCATATTCTATAAAACTACTGCAATCAAACCACGAACAGATAAAGCCGTAAAGTAATTCAATAGTGTTAGTCAGGTTGAGTCTAATGTGGAAGCAAACATGACAGAACGAAATTGCACAGTTCAGTCGGCCATTAATTTGGTTATTTCAAATTAACCAGCCATCGATATGAAATCAATTGTATACAAAATATCAAAGTGTGTTTGTTACAAGTTTTAGTAAACTATTTTGCAAAATTGATTTGAATAACAATGTACCGTATCAAAAGGTGTTCTCGGCTGTTTATTTTAGTACTTTTATAAATATTAAGAATTATCTGATTTCAAATGATACAAAACATTATAAAAAAATAAATGTACGCAGAGTATCAATTATAAGATATTTTTAATATCGAAAATAATAAATTTGGTAGTTATGTCTGATTATTAAAATAATTATTTGTTAAATTAATGATATTTTTGTGACAAATTTATTGAATTTAATTTTTTAATGTAAATTTGATTTAATTCATGATATCAACTGTAAATGCCTGATGGAATTTCGGTGTCAAATTTGAGCCAAGGATTTTCAATTGATATGAGTAGTACTTTCGATGGATTTGGCGGTAACTCTGGGGAAGTTCATTTTAATATAAAATAAAAATAACTTATTATTATTCCACGTATTGTGTTCCACGTATTGTGTAAGTTTAGAATTTTTAGAAATAAATGAAAGCATCAACAATAAAGAAATATTATTAAATAATATCTTGAATAAATCAGGTGGTTCACCACTGTTAAATATATTTTCTTACGGTTTAACCAGTCCTAATTGATCCAACTCAATAGATAATCATTTCTTAATGTAAATTTCATTTGTATTAACATTATCGTTTGTTCGTTTTTTTATCATCCCCTCCTTGCATCCCATTTTTATTTGATTTTTATTATATTGTATCAGAATAGTAAAAATAAAATCATTCGAACTTAGGCAAACATTTGCGAAAGTAGTTGTCTGAGGATGCCTTTGAAAAAGGCAAAACACGTGTCACATTTTGTAAAACAATACATGGAATAATCTTAGTTATTTTTATTTTATATTATTGATATGAGTAGTAATTGTATGCGACACTTACCATTAATTTGCACCAGCCATACTCCATCACACACGCCCCACAATCCAGAAATGACGAAGAAGACAGGAGCATGATCAGGATGAGGAGACCAGAGTAAAAGAGCTATGATCAATCCAACTTGCATGATCATAGCTGAAGAGACAACTGGAAGACGTCCGGTTATCTGAACAGAAAAAAACATAAAGTAAAGTTTGTGGCTTGTTTTATACGAGAAATATATAAACGCAGATTTGAGTGTTATCGTGTTCTCTTCGTTCTCTCTGGTTATTCTTTTTTCGGTTTTGGAACCTTTGAAAACATGTTTGCTTTTCATAATCCAATTTTATATATGCGCATAGTGGTGGACACATCTGTGAGCATCTGCAATGACGCTTAATATATTTTGACTATAACAATTGAGCCCTCAAGAGGTGAAGTGAGCCAACTAGTATAATCGTAAAACTTTTTATTGGACTTTTAAGTACAATCACGTCTTTACTGGTTGTTTTGGTGAAATGAATATTTTTATTTTACGGAGATAACACTATTGTAATGTGTACTAACCGAAGTTACATTGGTTCTAGAAAATTTTAAGACGTGTCTATCTTTTATTTTTTCAAAAACACCACTTGGCTCATTTCACCTCTAATAAGCCCAATGGCGATTTGCCATTTTAGTTATTATACATGTTTATATGTATATAAAATAAGTTTTTATAAAATGCGGTAAATCATTATTTTTTTAATTAAATTAATACAAAAGTTGGCTCATCCTTGATAAATAATATAAAATAAGATGTCCAATATAAATGTAAAATAATTTTAAACAAAACAATTTCAAGTATTACGCGTAGGGTATTTTATAAAAGCCTCTTGCCGGGTATTATTGTGAAATGAAAACTTGTGACATTCATTAAACAAGTCTAGTACATTAGGTAACAAACAAGAGCAATTTCAAAGAAAAATTGGGGGATTTGATGTACAATAAAACGATAAGTAAATCTAATAAAGTCTCCCAAATTTAATAAGCCAAAGTTTGCTCCGTATAAAAGTTATAATGTCGTATAAAATCAAAATAATTGTGAATGTAGTGACATTTATTATGGAGACCGAATAGTATTATTAGAAATTGAATTTTATAGACAATTATTTTGAATAAAATACAATTATTATTCAAATAACTATTATTTTACACAAAAATTCCGAGATATATTTATTTATTGATGAGATAAAAATTAACAAGGATTTTACTGTAAATATTGATAAAATAATCTTTTATTGAGTGTTAATTAACTATCCATGATTTTATTTTTAGCAATATTTGATCCCAATTGGTAGCATTTTGAGAATAAGCAGTGTGATGTGAATATACTTTCTTTACAAGAGGCTTTGCAATTACTAATCACTTGTGTACTGAATGGACAGTATTAACAATTTATTAATAAATAAGTGATTTTTATAGTTATTTTACAAATTAACTAAATTGATTTTTTGTTTAAAAAATCTTTATTATTTAACAATTCCAATCTTAGTGTGAAGCATCCGGACTCTTGATAAAATATATCTCAGCAAAAGTTACGAGAAATGATTGATTCCCATTTGTTCAACTTTTCTTCTATTATAAAATATAAGTGAAGGAACGCTGGTTAAATTATCCCGCTACGTTCTATTTTTTTTGGATTTGATGAAAAGGAAATATATTTTAGACACAACG
Organism: Himalopsyche anomala; assembly: GCA_031772345.1. Taxonomy (NCBI): domain Eukaryota; kingdom Metazoa; phylum Arthropoda; class Insecta; order Trichoptera; family Rhyacophilidae; genus Himalopsyche; species Himalopsyche anomala. Next base: position 13,916,460 of record CM062835.1, read on the forward strand.
TACGTATTATTTAGAAAACGAAAGCAAAATTTTACTTTCTATTAGGCCCAGTAAGTTAAATATATTTAACAACAACAACAATATGACAATTCTAGAGAGGTAAGCATGTAAGTATTGATTGGTTCTCTATTTCTTCTTCTTTAACCATATTCGGTCCGTTTGTAGAGCATATGACTGCCACGCAGTACATTTATGTTTCCCTTTCTCTCGCCAATTACATTGTTTCCTTCCATGAAATGTCAGCATCCTTCAGTTCTAGATAGTACCCGACGGTCGTCCAGGACGTCGAAATCCCACCGGTTGGAAGAAGAGTCAGGCAGGATTAAGGATTTCCAGAGGCATCCGCAGCACGTGGCCCAGCCAGTTATAAAGTCTCTCCATAACCACTGACGTAACGGGGTGATATGTCTTGTACGTTCCCTTATTTTTGACTCACAAAATCAAACCACTTCACCCCCACTATCTTACGCAAGCATCTGTTCTCGAAGCTAAGTATACGGTTTTTATGAGTTCTTGGTTCACTACACGAATATGTTCTATTACTAAACATGACGCGACTATCTTATGTGTTAACCTTTTTTGATAGAATGTATTAATTTTGGGAACAGATAAATCATACATTGACTTTGATTAATGCTTTTCTTATTACTTAAAAAAAAGTTTTTTGGTGCAGTCTGACTTGCTAATTGGATGATCAACAAGTATGCCTTGGAGTACAAATCCGTACATCAATTAAAAAACATTGTTTGTCCAATCCTTTGCCACGAATTTGACTTACCATAACTAAACACATAAGAAACTAGAGTTTAACTATTCATTCTACACAAACATTTTTGTTTACCGACGGATAAAGGATGGGCAGCGAGAGACAAAGAAATCATAAACATGCAAGCCTAAAAATTCTTACGTTTGAAAAAAAATGTTTTATTAAAATTGGCAACGGGTAGTTGAACCATTGATCACAAAGCCTCAAATCAACTACCCGGACCAGCACCAAAGTTATTTTTCAGTTTGGTAAAAAAAGGGAAATATTTATAATATTATCAGCTTTATTTTGTTGACTAAATCACTTAGTCATTTTAGTGTCTTTTCGCCAAGAGTTCACAGTAAACAATATAAATGTAAAAGTTTGCAAGTTATTTAGGTATAATATTTGTTTTGTCTTTAGTGAATATATCTTCAAACTGATTATCTACGGAATGGCAAAACTTTTCTAATAACACTTATGTAAAAAGACTTTTGAGATTATTTCTGGGTTTCCATCATGGTATACTTAACATAATAGTTCTTTGTTAGATTGCAAAATCAATAAAATTATAAGAAATATACTTGAATGCTACTAATATAAGAGTCTCTATTTGTTCAAGGATCTTAACTTTGTACCCGCCACCATCCGTTATGGGTTTACATGCATATAGAGAGTGCTTTTTTTTGAAAAAAAAGGTGCCGGAACGCACTTTTTTCGAGCATTTTCTAAGAAGGTATATTATTTATTATATATTCGAATAACATTTTGATAGAATTAAAGGCGGCTTTCATATAATGCATACAAAATAAAACAAAATATACATATTTTTATATTTATTTTAGAAATTCCAAATGAAAATTAAACAAAGAACATTACATACATTATGTCAGGGTTTCTCAACGGTGGGCCGCGTGGCCCCCCAGGGGGCCACTACGTGTTCTAAGGGGGCCACAGAGATTAATTTTTGTTTTGGGGAGCCACAACACAGTTTAGGGGGGCCACGGGTATTGATAAAAGGATACAGGGAAGAGCATAATGGCGGACGTCGCGCAGCTATTTTTTGTAAATCCGTAAATAAAATAAATTACTGGAATTCTAGATTCGAAAATCTCGGAAGAGCTATAAAAAAAGGTGGGTTTTTGAAATAATAATTTTCATGGGAAGACAAAACAATGGTATGGGGGCCACAGAAAAATAAAGACACTGAAAAGGGGCCACGCTCCCAAAAAGGTTGAAAAACACTGCATTATGTAACATAACATTAAAAAATTATGTAATTTATTAAAAACGCTATCCAAAATTACATTCCAATTACAATGATTTCCACAGTTTTTCCCAATTTTCGTCAGGTAAATGGTCCCTATTTCTTTTTTTTGTGTTGGTGTCTGTGGCCGAATGTCTTTCTCTTAGTAACCATTGATCAACGTATTTTGAAGGATCAAAAAGTATCAAAGGTGGTCCGACGAGTTTAATAAACAAAAGTGACGAAACTGTTTTGGTCATCAACGAAGCTCTCATTGGGCTGATAATTAAATTCATTTGTGAAAACCCGCGTTCACATTCGCTTGAAGAAATGGGAATAGAATTCAGTGCATAAATTAAACGAATAAGTTTTTCCGGATATTTCTTTTCGAGAATATATTGGCAAAATTCACGGATCATTTTTCGTTCGTCCAATTGTAATCTGATTGACATTTTTTTAATTTCTATTTCTCCAAATGTCAACTGATTATCAATATTTTCAGGCCAATATTTTTTACAGCGTAGTCGAGCTGAGAGTGCAAATTCCACATCTTCTTTATTTAGCATCCTCTTTTTTATTGATTCAGCGTGGAAAAAAACAATTTCGGGTCAATAGGATTATTATTTTTTGAAACCTTATTGTGAAGTGTAACTCCACGAAAACGCAGATCGCCTACAGCAGTTGTGGCACATTTGTAATACGTCCAAAACTATGTTTTCTTTCTTCAAAAATTTTAACCAGAGCATTTATTTTTTGATTTGCAATGTAAAGTGTAACATTGCGATCTTGTAAATCTAAACTTAATTCTGATAATTCCTGGAAAGCATCACTCATCAATCCATGATCCAATAAGAAGGTACTAGATGTTAAAAATTCTCCTAAGGCCTTCGTATGCACTCTTATCACTTTTGTCTCTTGTTGGATCGTTAATCGCGTCTTTAAAATGACAAACAAGAGATTTATAATTTTGCCATACAGCCGAAACTGAGCGAAAACTGGATGCCACTCAACGGGTACTCAAAACTCTTCCAATTTTTAGTATTTCAACGCGAAAGTTTTAAAATACAAAAAATAAAATTTTACGAACATTTATTAAAATTTCGAGAAAAAAAGGTGCCGTAACGCCGTTCCGCCGCGTTGCAGGGTAAAAAAGCCCTGCATATAGATATCATAAAACATGAGAGTTTGGTGCTGTAAGTGTAAGAGATAGTTAGAGGTGTCTTAAGAGCAGTTACTGAAAACAATGTTTATGTACTTAGTAGTGCTAACTGTTCATTCTTGTTGAATAGATATTTATTGTGATGAAAAACATGTAAAACACGTGGAATGGTATAGATCAGAAAGTGTAGATTTTGTACTGGAGTCAAAATGCTCATTCGCAGATTAAAATCAGTCCTAATCTTGTGAGTATAATGTAAAATAAATGATTTAAAATGTATTTTACTAAAACTAATCAAAACATTAACTTATTGATGAGTAAATAGTGAGATACTGATAGTTTAATTTGTAATTAATCTGCTTGTTAAGGTTTCAGAAGATTTACAAGCCAGTTTAATTTCAAAACAATTAATGGTTTTCTGTTTTCAATAAACTTTTCCACTTTGATCAATATAACATGATACATTTTCAAGTGGTATTATTAATTTGATGAAATAATTGAAGTATTATTAGTCCTGTGTAATGAATACATACAATCAGTCGTCATTTGATTGTTTCCATTGATGAGAAAATAATATTGGTTTCTGTTTTAGAAGAACGAGTGTTATTACGGAAAGAAAAAAAATGACAGTCAAAGGTAGATGAATGAACCTTGTGGAATACGTTCTATGGAGTATGTTTGCAGTAACTATTTGGAAAATAATATTTCAGTTTTATATACTTTTCTGTCTTGTAGTTAAATAATTCAAACTCATAGTGTTTTGTTATACATGATAGAAGGGGTCGCAAGTTTCCTTTAAGATGATTTCTTTAAATGAAACATGCAATAATTGTTTGGATCTATAGCCAAAGAAATGAATTTTGTTTTTTGAATATCCAATATTGTTTGGAGCATAGTGATAAAAATAACATTATAAATATTTTTCAACTCCGAAGAAATAGTTTAGGAAACGGCTAGGAATGATCAGTTCTATTAGTAGTCTGTATACACCACATTAGAAGCGGACATGATTGAAAAACAAAATAATTAGTATCAGCTAAAAAAAATTCTTCCCTAAAAGCAGGTCCTGCCAGTAATTTATTAACTGTTCAGTATTTTAAATCGAAGGCTAAGTGTGGTAAAATAATTTTGTGAATCAAAAGATAATCTTGTATAAATTTGTGTTTGAATATCGTTTTTTTTATCCAACCTCTCCCAATAGAGGTATCTCAACAGAAGTTTTTCTACGAAAACTGTTTGTTACTCAGTCACTCAATTTTTCCAAAGATTGTAGTAGGGATAGAAGGATAAGGCTAGAACAGTGCTAGTGGTTAGTTAATGGCTCTCGCTACACCCAGTTATTAAAGGATGGGTGGTAGGGAATTTGTAGACATTACAAACACCCAGTACTTGTTAGTAATTCCAATATTATTGTACCATTTCCGCTTATAATGTGGAGTATATGGCTTTCTAATGAAGGTATCTCAAGAGAAGTTTTTCTACAAGGAATAATTGTTTCTCAGTTGCTCAACCTCTCCTAGATTAAAAGAGTACTGATAAAAAGAATATGATAGGACAGGACTAGTGATTAAGTAATTGCTCGCGGGAATGACCATTATTTGAAGATAAGAAAGGTGGGAGACATCATAGATAGCCATGCCTTCGTACAGACCCGAACCCATGAGATCCGGCACGAAAGCCAACAGCGCTTACAGCTGCACCATAGAAACCGAGCATTTTTTATAAATATACTAAGTACATATCCAACAGTCACCTCAAATAATTTTTGACATTTCGGTAATTATAAATCATAAAATTATTAATACAAAATTTTAGATATTGTGAAATTATTTCTTACCTTGACCACAGACCCGGTAGATATAGCCGACATGGAATTGCAGATGCCATAGCAAATCATCACGTAGCCAATGTTGCCCGTACCCCAGGCGCAGGCCACGTACGACTGTAACGTAAAAGCAATTGTCACTTGAAACGTAGAAGGTAGTGCAGATAAACGGTTTACGTACAAGCCATCACGTAGAATCTTCAACGTCGATAAGCGACTTTCTTAGTATCAGCAAGCAATTGAAATGTTTACTTTATTCCTAGTAAATATTTCTGAATACAACTAAGCGTGCTCGAGTACATTTTTAGAGGGCCGTTTTGCAAGCTTATCTTGAACACGTTCACGAAACTTTCTTTTCAGTCGAATGGAAATTGCATACGCGATGTATCTTAAAATAAATCCTCCAAAAAAGATCCGTTTTAAATACCCGGAATTTTCAGCTATAAATGGGTAATAGTTTATATTTCCAGTTTCTGTGGCCGAAATGTATTGCTTGTAAGTTTCGTTGTTTGAAGCGCAATTTCACTCGCTCATATAAGATCTGTAACAAAACACCACATATATTCATGTCTTTGAGGCCAAATGTTAAAATCAATTAGAGACTCGAGATCTAAGTTATATATTGGACGAAATATTCAATAAAATTCATTGACTTTGTAATATGCGAATAAAAATGCTAGATTTAGAAGATTACTAATCAAAACAAAATATTGTAAATTATAATATATAAAAAAATTAACGACATCTGTATTAATATTTATAAAACACAATCACATGATATTGTTTAATACAATCTGTCGAAGTATTCAAACACATGATAATATTTTATGAATTTGCATCCAAATGAATGTATGTATTTTTAAAAAATTCCTAACCTTCACCCTTGTTAACAATTCATAAATTCTACTTGATTAGTTATAGTTTTTTTGGCTAATTTTATTGCTATTGTGAGTATTTAATTTTTATCCTGCATGTAATTAAGCTCAGTTGTGCCTATTTGATAGGAAAACAATAAAAAAACTAAATATGGGAAAAAATTACTTGGACTATTAAGAAATATTTAATTCATACTTAAAAATGGTAATAACATTGGTGTACACGCAAAACAAATACTATTAATTTTACTACAAATACGTGTTTAGTAAAGCTGTTAAATAATCTCTATAAAACAATTAAATATAATTTTTCTGGAGCTGTTTCTTTAAAAACCTTTGCGTTTCACATTATAAACGTATAACGTGTAAAAAGATTTTCTTGTGCTCAATTTAATTCAATATCAAATAAACGTACAGAGACATTTATATTGTTCGATCTTTTGAAAAACAATATTTCCTACAGGTAACATGACATCTCCCAAGAACCGATTCAATTGCTAAGTGCTTTTGATAAATGGATCGGTTACTACCTCCTGATACAATTCATTAACTAATGGGAATAGTGGGACAAGCCTTACATATTATTTTGATATATTGCGACAAAGGGATGTAAAATATATTGTTTTAACGTAGATTTTGCGAAGCAATTATTTAAACTAAGAAAATGGAAACATTGTTATATCCACTGTCTATTATGATCATTTAAATGTGCTGTAATAATTATTGAATATCATTAAATCAAGAATACAAGTAAAATGGCGACTGAGTCATGCAATGATTATAAAATATTTTGAATTCAATCATTCTACCTCACATAGTAAAACTACTTATTATAAGTAGTTACTGTTTTGCTTAACTTTACTTAAATTATAACATACCACATTTTTGGACTACATGAGTCTTCCAGAAGTGAAGTAAGCTGAGTAGTAAAATGATTATACTTTTCTATTGGACGTTCAAGTACAGCCACGTTTTTACTTGGTGTTTTGGTGGATTGAATATTTTTGTTTTAGGAAGATAACACTATTGCAGTGTGTATTTACTAATATTAATACAAAATTTAAAATAAATTTGATTATTTCACGCATTATGTTACTAATAGTGACATGTGTTTTGACTCTATATAAATCGTTTGAAGATGCCTCTGAAAGAGGCAAAACACGTGTCACTCTTAGTAACACAATACGTAGAATAATCAAAGTTATTTTATTTTATATTAAAATTAACTTCCACAAGGTTACCGCCGAGAGTATTACTGATATTACTTCACTTTTAAGTTACTTTAAGACATGTAGAATTTTTCAAAACACTTTTTCCTAAAATACCACTTAGGTCATCTCACCTCTCAGGGGTTCATATATCTTACCCGATTTTGTAATTCCACTTAAGCACTGCTTATTTACATTCTTTAGGTGACTAGAAAGTTTAAAATATTTATAATGGCTTTCAAATTTTTACAAAAAATAAAACGTATTTATACTCAGTATGAGAAAAATTATAATGACGTGACAAAAAATAGAAAATACATCGTAGCAAAGTAAAATAAAGCTATTTTAAAACTTATTATAAAAAACTAATTTATACCGCAAATTTGGGGAATGCGGGTTCCCTTTTGCGTAATTAATACAAGCGACAACAACATTCAAACGCAACTCCACCGTTATCTTGCGGCTGATTAATGTTTGAATAAATAGCAAAGACGAGTAGACCGCCAAAAAGCTTATATTTCACCAAAAGTATATTCAAATGACACAACAGAAAAAAAAACAAAGCAAATGAACGTGAAATACTTGTGTGAATAATCATCAAAATGGTAAGTCTTCGCAAAAAAATAAATATAAAATCAACATTCTATATTATAAGGTTATTGATTAAAATATAGTTATCTATCACCTACGTGTTCAAGTGCTCAACGTCATTAGCTTAGATCAGGTGTGGGGAACCTGCGACCTTTTGGCTACTCTTTAATACTTTAATTCTGTAAATTTATGTAAATTCGTTCATTCCTGACATATTCTGACCGTAAATTCCTGTTTTCGGCCAAAGTTTCCCTAGTCAATGTTTACTGCGGCCTTATGTCGAATCAGAAAAATGAATGCGGCCTTTAGAGAAAAAAGGTTTCCCACCCCTGGCTTAGATTATGAAGATCATTTATTCGTTTTATTTTATTTGTATGATTGTATCTGTACCTGGTTATTATTGAACACTTCCTGTAACAGTGGCAAGTGGCGCTCAACGATGTCACAAAACAGACTAGTTGATTTAGCAGCAAATTAAATTGTGTATGACCAAACTACGACATTAGATTTTAAGGAGTTGGCTTAAACTTTTGCAAAACAGATGGCGATAAATAATAAAATTAATGTCTGTGATGATGAATATATATATATTTTTTAATAAATTGTTTATAATTATTTTTTTGAACCTGAAAAATATACAGTTTATTTTTTCTTTCATGCGTACGTGTAACACCCACGTTTTATAATAATTTATTTTATTTAAATTTTTGGAAGAGGCTAAAATCATTTTATCTATAAGTGTCTTTTATATTTGTAATGATTCAGAATTGGTGTTTTCTTGGGCGATATAACCATGCGCCGGCACTGTTAACCACGATAAACTATACTTTACTTTGAATTTAAATGCGAATTAAATTTAAGCTAGTTTTTAAGCAATTTTTTTTTTTGCTGAGTGAGTTGAAGTAGAAATATGTTATCAATAAAAGTCTCCTAAGTGATATATTTTACATCTATTTTTAAGATTGTTGAGGTACAAAAAAAATGGTTTCCCAACACCACTTCTTGTGAAAATGCAGCCAGCATTTCCCGGTTGTCTTCTCAAACGCTATCAATAGTAAAAGTCCATATTTTACATGTCCTGAGCAGAACTATGTTTGTGACAACCACCACCGACCACGACTTTGCATTTAGACTTAGTAGACGTTTCTGGTGGCGCGACAAACGTAAAGCGTTTTTAAGTTTTGCAGCGGGATTGTTTTGGGAGCTATTGACCAAGATTTTCCGGTTTCCATTGTTAATTATGCAAAAATTCCCCTTTAAATTCTCCGGATGTACAAAAATTGGACCTATATATTTATACAGCAAAGCTGTAGAATATCAGATTAGTAACTTAAATGACAAAAAGAAGTTATTTTTATCATTATTTTTTTTTATTGCTGCAAAATAAGATTGTGTTAATATAAAAATCAATCTGTTTGACCAACGTGAGGACAAATGAACAGTGGTTAAATGTTTTGCTTGTTAGAAATTCTTCTCAGTGCAGTACCAAATAACTTGAATGTCGCCTTACTGGGCATGCTCGCAAATATAATCCGATACAGTGAAATTGAACAAGAATGTAATACAATACAAAATCTTTGGATGATGAAAATGTAACATAGAAAGGTTTTTTGAAACGATTGGAAACTTTTAAAACTTAACAAAGTGAGTGATAGTTTCTAACAAACATTCTACTCATATTTTGTTAACATTGAAATCTATATTATGTGAATGCCGCTATAAATAAACATAACAAAGAATTGTATCTGCTTAAAACACACATATTGACATTAAGGTGGATCTAACGGCTTGTAAGTAATTTACTTTGAAATTTTCACTAGACGCAAATTACTTTGCATACTTAATGTTTAAATAAAATCTGAGAAAATGTGATATAATATTGCGTTCAGACAGATTTTTTTATAAGCTCACGTAAAAAAAAGTTATTTTTATTTGAATAACTTAAATAACGAAAAACTTATGTCGTTTTCAAAAAGAAATACCATTACGTTTTATTGGCCGTTGATAAAAAGATAAATTAGTTCTTTTTTAATTTCAACAGTCAAATTATCTTTTATAACTTTATATAAAATAAAAACAGCAACACGTGTGATAGGAAAACATCGAAAAATTCAAGAAAAATATCTTTCGTATGTAACACAAATAATAATGTTTGTAATGAAATAATTTTTGATATTGATCACTTATATTAATAAATTTGAGTAAATAACTGATAAAGATTCATGTAAATTTCATAAATAACGTGAATTTATAATAAACGAATAGCAGGACGTAAAATATGCACTCGCTTTCGAGTTAATCTCAAAATTCTGTTAAGGGTTGAGAAATTCAAAAAAGATATCATTGTTTTATGCTATCATTATTTGTAAGAGATTTTCTGAGTTGTTCCCCATCCAAAGCAAAAAAAGATATCAAAAAGTTTGTCACCACTAACTAATAGGTATAGAATAAACTGCTGTAAGCCCGCGTTGCATAATTGTTTAAAGAGGGAAGAAAAATATATTTTGAACTTTTGGTGATTTCAATATTCACCGTATTTTTAAATGTGTGAGTTATTGAGAGATTTTATTCTTTTACATTAGCTGACACACACAATTATCCGTAAAGGAAAAAAACATGACTAGAAAAAAAAACGATCATTGAAGTGAAGACGATGTTCAAAACCTGATATTACACACGAATAAAAGGAATATGAAATATTGTTGAAACCGCGATTTGTCTTTAAGCGATATGTTTATTTAATGAAAAACTTCGTACATTTTGCTAATCGAAAAAGGTTTACGGTAATTGTTTCAACCTCCATTTATAGGCCATATGCCCTATAAATGGAGGTATCTCAACATAAGTTCTTATACGAGAACTGTTTGTTACTCGATCGCTCAACCTCTATTTCTCAATGAGTAGTTGAGATAGAGGATAATCACTCTCGCTATGCCAAGTTATTGAAGGATTGGAAGAATAAGAGGCAATTTTTAGGCATCACAGACATCCATGCTTTCGAACAGAAATTGGTCTTAATTGCATGATTAAGTAAAAAGAAGGATTGGACCGAGTTTATTGTAAGCCGTTTTCAAGGGTTAGTTTAATTTTCAAGAAATGCCATTAAATATTAATATATATGTACATACATATACAACAAAATATGAATCGGTTGAGATTCTGCAAGAGTATTACATTCAGGAGTAAAGCTTTCGATTGAAAATTAAATTCTATAAACTAACCACCATATCCATCAAAACTGTTGAGAAAGTTGTTAAACTAGATCAGGAGTGAGGAACCTATGTAATTGTGATCTCAAAAGTGCGGCTTTTTAAATGATTTTTTTTCTATTTGTTTATAAAATATAATACTTATTTTTAGATGGATTTTATAGTTGGAGAGTTTCTTGAAAAAGGCTTTTTATTGCAGATAAATGGAAGCAAATGCAAAAATAAAAAAAAGTTTTCTACTCCTGAACTAAGTTATGACTGTTATTCAATTTAATATTACTTAATTAAGTAATAAATGTTGTAATATTTCCTCTTAGAATCGAATGTACATACAAACAATTTCAATAAACTTCGTATGCTATTTACCACACTATCGATATTCTATGAATAATTCGATGTGTAAACTTATTATTCTGCTGAAACATCTAACAAACTATTCATCGTTGTAAAATTGGTTTTATGGAATCCATAAACTCAGTTTATGTTTGCCCGCATTCTAGAAGCGTTTTAAGAGATAAGCTATTGAGTCTTTATGGTAGAGGGTAAAAGCTGGCTTAAAGATTAAAAAAAAAACATCCATAGATTATATTATACAACACAATATCATAGCGTGTAATAGCCGGAATTTGATTTAAACAAAAAGTATTCACTTTAAAAATAACGGGTTTCGATACAATTTTGGCAAAAAAACGAGATTGTAAAAATTCTTTTTCCAAAAATATAATACGTATTGCTAGAATCAATGAATAAATAACTACGTATCTGGACATTGTCTGTTGCAGCAGTGCTTGTTTTTTTTTGATTTCTATAAATATATAATTTTTGTTACATCTATTGTCGGATAAAACAAACTTTTTCATTCGAATGGTAAAAGTTTATGGTATTAATATGAGAAAAAAAAACAAAATTTAATAAAATTTCACTGGTACTTTATACTGTTAATAATAAATGGTTTAATGTATGCATTATTGTTTTTATTTTTTAACATCTGTAATACGATATTTAAAAAAGCATTGTTGAATTGTATTATTTTATTAAATTAAATTTTCAATGCAGATTTACAAAAATACAACTATTTAATATTGATATAAAAACGAGAATTCAAAATTCATAAAAAAATATTCGAAAAGTTATTTTACAGCATAAAAACGTATTTAATGTTTGTAGTATTTTGAAATATTTGGATTACTTATTCAGAATCAAAATATGAGAAATCTCAATAATATTGTTTTTTTTTTGTAAAAAAAAAATGAAATTTTAATTGAATAAAAATAATCAACTTTAAGAAAATGACTGTTATGAAAGATTTATTTTAAATAAAAAGCTCGCATTAAATATCTCGAGCATTTCTCAAATAAAAAATAAACTGGTTCTTACCGCAGTATAATCAGCTCCCAAAAAAGCTTGTCCGAGTCCTAACCAGGCTGTTATAATAAGCAAAAGTACTTGGTTTTTTTCTTTAAGAAGTGTCATTGTGATAGCCAAAAGTTGGGGGCCAGTAAGTCCAGTCCCTGAGCCTTGACGAACTTTGTCATATCTGCAATAAAATCAATAATGTTTATTTAAATTTGCCGAATCTTTGAAATTTTACGCAGAAGTTTTTTAGTCTTCAATTTTATTATAATGAACGAGTTTGTACTCATTATTGCATTGGAATTTCAATATTTTGCAAACTTTGAATGACATTGTACTTGTAATGAGTACTATTTATGTTTGTATTATATATTTTTGTATAAATGAAAACCTCTCTTGCCATTATTTTGTAATTTATAACCTAAGAATAAGAAATATTTTTTAGTTTATTTAGAAACCTTGTGATGTCCTTTTGATGACTCTTCTTAAAGAGGCGAAACTTGTGTCTTAATTTGTAACAAAATTATCATACTTAATTTTATATTACAACCAAACTTATTGCAGTATAGTGCAAATATGGAAAACCTACTCATGATAGAAGATTGCATTATTGTGTAATTGTAATCTTAGTAGGACTGAATTCAACTCCAATAAGTCATTCAAAAAATTAAATATACATTTTTAATAATCCCCACTTTTATTTATTTAGGTCAGGACCAGTTTCGCTCATGACGAGAATTATCAACTGGCAAGATAATGTTTGTTATGAACGAAACCGGTCCTGATCTCAATAAATTAAAGTTGTTAATTTGTACAAGTATATACACCTAGGCCTCGTATAACACGGTTTTATACAACACGGTTTTATACAACACGGTTGTATAAATTGTGGCATATTTTTTATACAACACGCTTTATATAACACGGTTTCAAAAAAAAATTAATTTAAAATGTTTAATTTGTACGTCCGTGTAATGTGCACATGACAAATCTTACTGAGCATGTCGAGACATGTCAATTTTGTTTGTTTCGATAAATTGCAGTTGCGCTCTGGCAGTCAATGGAGCAGTGCATATTTCTTCGTAATCCGTAGATTATTCTGGGTTATTGTTTGTATGTATTTATACACTTTACATATTTCATTTTATCATTATGTATATGTACATAATAACCCTTTATAATTTATACAAATTTTATAGATTTAATCGTATCAATTTATTATTTATTTGTAGATGAAAAATATTTAAACCCCAAAATGTCGACAGTTACGGATAAAATTAAAAAGAAGAGAAACTTTATTTCTATTGAAAAAAAAATTAATATCCTAGATTGTCTTAAAAGGGGGGAGAGGCCGTCATCACTTGCTAAAATTTTTAATTTAAATGAAGCAACAATTAGGACGATACAAAAAAATGAAAACAAAATTAGATCTATAGCTTCAGCAGGATCATCTGTCAGTGCGACAAAGATTTCCCGCATACGCTCAGTAATAATAGAAAAAATGGAAAGAGCTCTTATGATATGGCTAGAAGACTGCAATGACAAAAACATTCCTATGGACAGAAGCATTATACAAAAGAGGGCACAAAAAATTTATGATAATTTAAAAAGAACTGAACAATCGTCATCGGAAGATCAAAACTCATCTCACAATTTTTCTGCTAGTAGAGGATGGTTTGAAAATTTCAAGAAACGATTCTCACTACATAATATAAAAATTCGAGGAGAAATTGCGTCAGCTGATATAGAATCTGCTAAAAAATTTGTTCCAGAATTCGCAGATATTATAAAAAATAAGGGCTACACACCAGACCAGATATTCAATGCGGACGAAACGGGATTGTATTGGAAGAAGATGCCGCAACGAACCTACATATCAAAAAATGAAAAACACGCGAAAGGATTCAAGGTGGCAAAAGAAAGAATATCTTTACTATTCTGTTCTAATTCTTCAGGAGATTCCATAATGAAGCCATTACTTATTAATCGATCCTTAAACCCCCGAGCACTAAAAGGTTATGAAAAAAAGAATTTACCTGTTTATTGGAGAGCCAATAAAAAGGCTTGGACCACAAGTATTCTTTTTAAAGATTGGTTTTACAATTGTTTTATACCTGATGCAAGAGATTATATGAGAAAAAAGAATCTTGATTTTAAAATATTATTGATATTGGACAATGCACCAGGACATCCGCTCGATTTAAAATATCCTAATGTGGAAATATTATTTTTACCACCAAATACTACGTCTTTAATCCAGCCCTTGGACCAAGGTATAATTTCAACATTCAAAGCCTATTACATTCGTCGAACATTTGAAAAAATATTAGAAGACATCGATCAAGGTGAAAATTTAACACTTACTCAAGCTTGGAAAAAATTTTCTATTCGAAATTGTGTCGATATTGTTGCTGCATCCGTTAAAGAAATAAAACAATCAACTTTGAATTCTTGCTGGAAAAAACTATGGCCAGAAGTAGTGTCTGGAGCAAATCTTCTACCACCAATAGAAGATGAATACCAAAGGACAATAAACATTTGTCGTGGTATTGGTGGAGAAGGTTTTAATGACATGGATATTCATGACATCCAAGAAATATTGGAGGATCGTATGTTGAACGAAGAAGAATTAGTCGAAATGTTAGATGAACCCACCACAATTAACGACACAGAAAGCAGTTGCAGCGAAGCAGCTACATGCTTCACATTAAAAACTATAGATGACGGTTTGGAATTGGCAATAAAATTAGAAAACTATTTTATTGAAAAGGATCCTATAATGGAAAGAAGTTCAAAATTTAAGAGGGAGTTGCAACAGATTTTGGAACCTTATAAGGAAATACGTAAGGATTTATACGCTAAAAGCAGACAATCGCTTATTACCGAATTTTTGAAGGCTAAAACCACAATAACTCCAGAGTCCTCCGATGATGAAAACGTACAACCGATTTCGAAAAAGAGTAAAATATATAGAATTATAAGTGATAGTGATGACGAATGAATGCTATATTATGTTATTAGAGTTTTTTCATGAATATGTAAATGTATATTTGTTTTTTTTAAAAAATAAAGTATATATTTATTGAATTATCTTCGTTAATTTTTTTTTTGGAACGTAACCCCTAATTTTGTATGAACTTCAAACCTTGCATAACACGGATTTGTATTACACGCTGTTTTGGTGGAACCATATAACCGTGTTATACGAGGCTTAGGTGTATTTTATAATTTGCATATAATGCCTTTCGATCAAGTATTGACTGTGAACATCCCAAAAGTGACCGATAAGTGATACTTAAAAATATAATTAAGGACTGTGGAGTCGCGGTATTTTGGCCGTAGTCGGAGTCGTGAAAAAACAGCGGCACGAATTTTTTTTGAAAAATATATTGAATGATATGTATTCAAACAAAATAGTCCAAAGTGTTGACATTGCATTCTTGGATGACTAAAGATGATCTGATGGAATACATATACATATATAAGTTAAAAATGACATTATTACAAAAAACTAAGGAGTCGGAGGCGTCTTTTTTTACACGACTTCACAGCCCTGACATAATACAAAGGTGGTTCATTGAGTAAATAAATAAAAACCACAAAAATGATTATTTGGTAAAAATCCCGTAGGACTTTTTATAAAGATAAACGAGGCAAAAATTGGTGACATGTTGCAGGCTTATATCATAATCAAAGCAACAATTTGTAGATTTAAGACAAAACGCGTGATAATGATGAAATGAATATCAACTATTATTGATTTATTATTTTTATTGACCTTGTCAATGAATCGACTCCTACAGCGACAATAATGCAAGCCAGCACCATGCAGCCCAGATATATCCCTGCGATCATCTGAACGTTCTCGATTGGAGGTGGCGGAAGGGCATCTTGGTTATCACTCGGCAAGAAGTTAGCACCGCAGATGTCAGCTATTTGAGAAATGTTCACCGGCGAAGTATTTTCTCCAGAATTCAAAACTGAAAATAAAAACATTAAACATTTCACATTGT
This sequence comes from Himalopsyche anomala, assembly GCA_031772345.1. Classification (NCBI taxonomy): domain Eukaryota; kingdom Metazoa; phylum Arthropoda; class Insecta; order Trichoptera; family Rhyacophilidae; genus Himalopsyche; species Himalopsyche anomala. Next base: position 13,932,684 of record CM062835.1, read on the forward strand.
TACTATGTCATCACAAAAGGTATTTTTTTTTAAAGTAAAATAAATGTATTTAAGTTCACCCCTATTTCATAAATATGATTGCATTTTTTTAACATAATACTATAAAAATATTATAGAAGACAAATTTACTATTCATTTGTCTAGAAAAATGATAAACATTTTATCATGTTTATACAAAAACTGTTTCATTGGAGTAACCCAAATAAAAACTTTATCTCCAAAAAGATACCACTCTCTAGGTCAGAGATGCCCAACTGAAATCAATTGGTGGGCCAAATAAAACAATGCATGTCATTGATGGGTCGCGCACAAATATTGAAAGACATTAATATGATATTTTTTTTATATACTGATAAACAAACACCTCCCAATTAAAATAATTTTAATAATTTTGAAATCCTTTTACAATTTTTTTTTTATTTTTTATTATTCGACAGGTAATTTGTACGTCACGCATCACAGTAGATTAGTTGAATTTTCATCGCTCAGCCTGCTTCGACACGTCGATTTTAAGATTTTTATCTTTGAAAAAAATGACTCGTAGAGGTATGTGGTGCCAAATTCAGATATAACGCACATTGCTAATTGCCTTCATTTTTTAAAAAATATCATCAAAGATATATTTTTGATAAAATTTTTGTATAATATTATGATAAAAAGTTTCACAGTGAGGTAGGAAAACAATTTAACCCAACGATATCCAATCTCCACGACTATGACGAGACACTGCCTGAGAATCGTTTTAGACCAAGAGCAATTCTGCTCGACGACCCTCCATAGATTTTATGTTTCGTCTAAAATTAACAATTTTTCTGTCTTTAATTTACTTTTTTGTATACTGTATGTGTGTATGTAGGTATGCGCATGTGTGTGTACATGTACGGATATAGTATGAAAGAAGCATTGCATTATTTTACAAATCACATTATACATTGTGATTTGCAAAATAATGCATATGGAGTTCCCGTGAACTTCTTATATCTGTAGTGATCACGCCCTTCCGTTTGCAACGATGGTAAGGGGATACAATTAACAATTTTTCAAAAACTTAATCGATGAAGGAGACTAGGAGAATCTTGACGCTAGAGCGTCCTGGTACTTAAAGCTCCATAAATTTGATATCCAAAAAAAATGAATTTTACCAATAACAAAATGAAAAATGTATAGAAATTTTAAAACCTCGAAATGGCTCTAAGAAACCCTCAATAGGGCTACACATGACTCACGGGCCAAGGTTTGGGAATGTCTGCTCTAGTATGATACTTTAAAATTTACTATTTGACTGACTGACGTTGACTTAAAACTTACTGTTAGTTCAAAAAGTAAGCAACATGTCTTGCATATGAAACTAAAACACGGCTTTGCATCACTGTGATCTGTTTATTTATTTTATTAGATATTCTGTTGTGAATATTTGCGTTTATATATAAACACATAATACACGTCGGGAAAATTTCTTTGGGTTTCAGTAAACGTTTGGCGTACAAGCACTTTGCCCTCGAGCGAGGCTCAGAAACGAATGAATACAAACAGAAACACGTGTTTTGTGCATGATAAAATAAACCCTGAACACCTAATGTATGCGGCAACCCCTCACGTTTCATTTAAATCTGCCGTTATTTGTAAACATATGCAGTTGATAAAGGGCGGCTTCGGATTGAGTAACCAATTAATAATCATTTAAAAATACATACTTATAGATGTATATATAATTCATATGTAAAGAGATAATGACAATTTAATTAAAAAACGAATGATAATTGATATTATACTACCAAACACTTAGGCACAAACGCGGGGATAGTCATCAAAGAGAAATCACTTTTCAGGAGTCCATTGTCAATGTTTGGTGGAATGGCATTATATTTTTAAAAATACTCATTTTTACTAAATAATTACACATTTATCAGATGTGATCAGAATCAGTTTCACTCATGACAAGCATTATCAATTGATAAAAAAAACATTATAACAGTGCTATTTAAAATGATGAAAGCGTAATAAACGTTTGGTAATATAAATATGACAAGAATTTATGGATAAAGATACAAAATATGAACAAGTGGCACTAAATTTAATTCTAATATTAAACGATATTTTGTTGGACCAACACTATTTAGCTTCACAAGAATCGCAGTTAAATTAATAAATACTACTTTTAATTGTAGTCAATTTAGTGCCACTTATTCATATTATGTATTTTATCTGTAAATTCCATTAATGTTTTTATTACCCATCGATTTTAACAAAGGTCCCCAATTTTAGGATTATTAAAATTACAGAAAATTGAGCGAGGTCAAAAAAAATAAAAAAAGAAGGTTTCAAATAGAAGTATTTTTTGGTAAGTCCGTAAAAAATCTCTCACGGTGTCTATTTTGAAAAATTCGTAAATTCCTGAGATTTTGGATTCAAAAATTCTACGCTGTTAATTTTGGAAAATCCGCAAATTACAGGGTTCTTGAAATCGACATGAAATTGTTAGAAAAATACTAGGATTTCAAAATCGCCAAGAATTAAGCCATTTTTTTTTCAATCCCGAATCCCAATTCATACACGATTTTATGTTGAATGTTCAATCCTGGGATCACAACTACTCTACTTAAAACATCCTAATAATTTTACTTTGTTCTGTATAAATTTTACTGTATCAATGTATATCAGTTGATAATGTTCGTCATGAGCAATACCGATTCTGATCATAGAAAATAAAAGTGGAATGAATACAAATGAATGTTTTATTTACTATATTTTTTTTGTATTGATGAGATATTTTCACTTCGTTTTATAACTATGACTGCACTTTCGACCAAATTTCTAGCTTACTCAACGAGGTGGGTTTTTATCCTTTTTTTAAAACAAAATAACTATCATAGAATTTTTAGTGAGCCCGATTTTAATTTGATTTTCTATAATCCTTCAAAATTGCCTGGAAAATCTATGTTATTATAGGCGAACAATTCCTAGTCTTTTTAATGTATATGCAGAGCTTTTCCAGAAAGATGAATAGACTGCGAGATTAATGGGGCGGGGCCCCCTAACTCTGAGCTTTGAGGCTAGCAGTGTTGCCACTCTATCTCCGATGACAAATCCTCCCTAATTCGTGGCCGTAAAAAAAGCGAATGAAATGTCGGGTCACGAAAATCGTAGAAACCAAACGAGTATTGATGTCAATTGTGCGCCCTTCAAAATGGTGGAGTTTATTACACTTAAAAGAAAAATCGACACGTTAAAATGTCAAGGCAACAGATCAAAGATTTTTTTGGTGTATTTTTTAGGGCGAGAATTTTTTCTGTAATATATATATGTATCGAATATTTATAAAATAAATTTAATTAAAACATAGTAACAAACGTGAGAAAAAATAACGTCAGATAAATATAACTAAAAGAAATTTCCGTAAATATTTTGTATTATAGTTAAAAGGTGGTATTTAATTTATTGACAGGTCTTATGGCGCAGCGGTTGGCGTTGTGTGATTCCTTGCCGGATCTCAGGTTTTTTTTCGATTGATTTATCGTTAATGTTTGAAGGCATGTGTGTTTGTGTTGTCTCAAATTCCCTCCCACCTTTTCTACTCCTTCAATAACTGGGCGTAGCTAGAGACATTAGTTAACCATTGGTCCTGTACTAGCCTTACATTTCTATCCCTACTACCCTCTTTGGAAAAGAGAAGTTGAGCGACAGAGTAACAAACAGTGCTAGTAGAAAAACTTCTGTTGTGATGCCTACATTAAAAAGCTATATGCTCAACATTGGGTGAGGGCATGGACACAAATATATACATGTACATTAAGTTCACATTTTAATTTACTAACAATGTTTTAATCATTTCTTGTTCTACAAATAATTCTACAAAAATATTACAGCAAACTTCTTAAAAAAAATTAAGCCTTTTTTATGGTTTAAATCACACAAACCTTTTGGTTGAAAATATAAACATTGTTATTTTAATCAGCCTGATAATACTTCTCAAACGAATGAAAAACCGTCAAATATATAAAAAAAAAAAACAAAAGTATTAGTTGCTAATTTGCTCTGAATTGCTCTTCACTAAATTTTGCTGAGACAACGGAGTTAAACTAAACAATCAAAGATTATTCCTCTTGTTATCACGATTTCAATACCAATTAATTAGAATGTGTTGACTATTTAATGGACTCTAGATAATTATATTACGACATTTGAGTTGTAAAACTGCCTTAAGTTTTCATTACTCAGTCATAAAAATAAAATCTACGCTAGACTTAATCGGGCATTTGCTTAGAACATTAAATTTTATGTTAAACCCATAACCACTGTAGTTGTCTCAAATCATTTGGGATATCAGAATAAACGATAAAATTTTAATGCTGGACCCAATGGATCCGAATTGAAAATATCTATTAACTGAAGGTTCATGGTTAGCATAACAGTGGTGTATTTAATATTGCTCATTATATATTCATAGCGCAGTCATGAGAAAATATTAAATAAACAGTCAACTCTTCTTGATTCTCCCTAATTTAAATGTAGGTAAAATATCAAAATAAATACTGAAGTTTTATTGAAAAATAGCAATGTTTGATCAAAAACATAAAAATTAAGTACATTTTTTACTATTGAAAATAATAATAAATTTGTTATGGTAAAGAATTTTCTTCAAATAACAGTCTAATACGGATGAGGAGGTAACTGTTAAAGACAAAAATTCTTAACTAATTTACGTTACTTGAATGAGTTCTTTTCTCAAAAAAATGCACTTTTAATAACTTTTTACAACACAAGACTAGCGAAGAATGAATTGGGATTGGTATTTGATTTTCAATACTTATTAAAAAGGCAGCTATGAGAAGTTAAATTCATAAAAAACTTTTTTTATTTTGAAATATAAATATGCGTATTAACATTTTTCCCGAAAATGCACCTTGTTTAAATGGTTAAAACAATATTAAATTACAGAGAAAAACTTGATTATTTGCCTTCGAAAGATAAGCCATTTCGTCTAGTATATCAAAGTCAGTTTTACTGAGGTTATATAGTTAATGTTAATTTGCTCTCATCATATAAATACATTTTGTCTGATACGTGGTGCAACGGTCAACGTCGTTGGATTTCGTGATAGATCTCACGGGTTCAATTCGCAGTACGAACAGTATTTTTTTTCAATCGATTTTGATTAGTTAATCAATAGTCTTGACTAGCTTTTTGTTTCTTTCCCTAAAATTCTATTTGAAATAAAATTCTGAGTAAGTAACACTTCTCGTAGAAAAAAAAATGTTGAGATATGTACATATATATGCTTTTCGTTTGGAGCGTACATGAATTAAGAATATAAATTAAAATATGCACAACAATTTATATTAATTTCAAATAATAATATCTGATATCGTTTGATGGACAGTAAATGATATTAAAAAATCCGATGCATTGTGTGACCTTAATGTACCATTAAAAAATAATTTGAAGATACGTTTCGAAACACTTTGAACACATACAAAAAAACAAATGAATTTGTATTTCAAAAGTAAACCTAAAGCCATGATTCATTTTAACCAAACAATTCAAAACGTAAATTTAAAAAAAAACACAAAACTTAACATTTTATTTAGTTCTATAACTTAGCGATTCTAATTTCTAAGCACTACGTATAAAAAACAATAATAAAAATAGCCATATTCTTAAACTTTAACCAAAGATTTAAAGACCTAAATAATGGATTGCAGCACCACAAAGCCATAGTAAATTATCAAAACAATATTAATTTATTAAAAATCAATCTGTAGATTTCAATATTGGTCTTGGATATTTTTGTTGGGTTTTATAAATATTAAAAGCCTCCAAATATATCTTTTTTCATATTATTTTCTCCAGCCGGAGTAATAAATTTCCACTTGTAAAGTAATTTTAAACTTTAATAACAAATTTAAAATCTTGGTGCATTTACTATTCATTAAAAAATTCTAATATACAAGCCGTAACATAGTAGCTCGTTTTATGACATTAAGAAAACAGTATTCATTAATGTGTTGTAAGACTCAGTACCACTTTATGTAAACATTATTAAAAACGACAACATAACCAAGAATGATTTACATTATAAAAGTTTCTATAACTTTTGTGAACTAGTTTGTCATTACTCTACCGCCTTTCATGTTTATCTGTACGACTGTATTCAACAATGCAATAAAATTGAAGTGAAAAAAAAATTCAACCTACATGTATCACCTAAAGTTATATTTCAAGTTCAAGTCAAGAATTTTGAGTCATACAAACTTACTGATATTTATCGTAGTTTACCAAGAGTCAAAAAATACTCCTGAAAGCTACTGCAAATCGATTCAATTGATTATTAAAATGATTTTACTTAAATTGGTGATGGTATTCAATCAGAAACTAAAGTTGGATGCTGTTATTAATGCATAAGATACGAATAATCAGCAGGTTAAATGTAAACACTTTTTTATTTATGTTATTAATTCAATTTCGTAAAAAAGTAGGCAAACAAACATTCAGCTCTACTGGAAAATAAAGAAAAACAGACTTCAAATATTCTCGAATTTCATACTTCGCAAAAACCAATTTATTTGTATAGAGAGATCTCTCAATTCTACAAAAAAAAAACAACAATACCCCGTTTATTACAAAAGTTTAATACTCTTCTTTATCTGAATATTTTGGGTTCATACACCGAAAAGTCATTCTGTTTTGCTTTGTTTTAATGGTGAAAGCCCAAAGAATTAATTGAATCGAGTTCATTTTATTACCAAATCTAATTTTCGGCTATTGTGAAGACTTTTCATTGAATAAAAATGCCTGAATAAAATGTTTTCTTTCAGTAAAATTCAGCAGAATTACTCCAGATATCGCCCACTTTACTGCTATTTAGAATTGCGGCCATTAAAGGAATTACTCTTACCGAGATTATTTTTTTCACCCTGGAATAACTAGCTTTCGTGAATACAATGAATGGTTAAAGTTAAGAGCTTAGGCTGGAAAAATATTACACTTTACTAAATGATCGACGAAATATATTTGTTATATATGATAGTATTTTTTGATGCTTAACAAGACAGCCACTTTCTGAGGAACTTTTAAAAGGAACTATTACTACCAGATAAGAAAGTCAATTTCTCATAATGATATAGTTTATAATAATAAAAACTTTTAACGACGCAGATATACGTGTTTTTCCATACGGATAAATTAAGTTAAATATTGTACATATTATAGTGTAAAGCATCTTAATTATCAACTAAGCTTACATTTATAAATAAAGTTAGTAATTAAGTTGTTTATTTTTTACTTCTGAAAAGGTGCAGAAAATAATACTTAAATACGGTATAGAATTGCAGTCTGCTTATCATTTTTTCTACGCTCTGTTGTTGACGAACAAATGGTGTGCGAGTTGGAAAAAATAAAATATCACAAAAGATTGCGATATCAGCATACAAAATTGCATTCTGGTAATCGACCACATGACTATACAAACGAGTAATAAATGCCCAACAGCGTTGAACAAATGACAGTTGGATAATTAATGTGGGGCATAACTTGTATGCTTATGAAGTATTATGACTTGTATTCATTTTTGAACCACGTTTTCCGAAGAATTTAAGCAAGGACTAAAGCATTTCATATTAAAATTGAATGTGTAATGTAAAGTCGTGTTTTCTAAAGCTTCAAGACTACAAGCTTCTTATTGATAAGACTCATTTTTCTTTCAATGTGAAATCTTACCTCTTTTCTGTTTTTGTTTTAGCTGACGGCTGGAAATGTATGAACCCTATACAACGCCACTTTTTCAATTCATATTTCGTCTAAGAGCTATGTTTGGAACTCGATGTCAGGCTGGCCATTGTTTTTCATCTTCCAATGTTAACTACTACTTAAAATCACGTAAAACAAACCCAAGATTTCTACCAATGAATACTAGCGGTATTTTAATACGTGAAACCAAAAGCTTCCAAGCTTTTTGAGAACAAGACATTTATGAAAAATATTCTTATTATAATTTTACCTTACACGATATTGTAAACAAGGATTATATATGTGCCCTCACTAAAAAAATCACTCGTCAAAAAGTTAATCTTTTTGTTTTTGTTTTAGACGTAAAGTACTTACAAATTCTTTGTAAATAAACTTCGGGCCGTAATTTGGTCAATTGCTTTTCACAATTTGCTGTGAAATTCATTTTCCTCCACAATCTGTTTTACTTTCTGTTGTACAATGATTTTTTTTCTAATTTAACAACAATATCACTAATTGAATGAGTTTTTTTTACAACTGGAGTAAAGTTATTTAAATCTATCTACTATAAAAAAAACAAATAATTAAGAAATTATAAAAAGGAACTAAAACTAATAAAAAACAACTGGATCGTTTTTACAGAAAAATAAAAATACCAACTGCCCGAATTTTAAGTCAAGTGCCGAAGTTATTGTTGAAAGTATTTGACAGTTTTGTAAACCCATTTTATTTATCAACTATTTTTAAAGGGAAATTTTATCCTACAAAGCTGCACTAAAATCACTATGTGCCGATACTAAAAGATAACAAAAACATTTTTTTTCTTTGAGATCGTGACACAAAAAGAACTCATCCTCACTGAAAAAAAAAGTTTTTTCTTTGCAGATATCGATTTTTGAAATTTATTAATGATGATATAATAATTTAATAAAGATTTGCGTCATAGAAAATACGTGTTTTTGTTAATTTACTAAATTACTAAGAACCCTACAGAATAAAAATATACACCAATAGTTAGTGCTACGTTTTAACAAGATCTTTCATTATTTAGATATCATAAGTTTTCTCGCAGTATGTTATTTGAAGTTGGTACATTGTACCATCCGAAATATTATTACGTACGCTTATTCTCGGTAATTAAACACAAGTATATTAATGAATTAGCCTAATTTAATGGTTCATTATAAACCAGTTTTTGAAACCAAGCATCATAATATTGTGTTTAATGTTAAGTACTAAACTTTATACAAAAGCTGACAGCCACCTGGCCGCTTTCATAAAAAAATTACTGTCAAGTACAATTCATATTTTCCCATTTTTTTGATTACCAAAATTATAAAATTATTCAACCTCTGTGATGTTTTGTATTATATTCTGTACTCAAATGATAAACATTTTCAATACATATTTTTACCAGTAGAAAATGCTTGTGATGAGAAAACAATAGTGATGATAAAAGTGAAGATCATTCTAATACTAGTAGCATATCTGTATAGAATACGTAATATTTTTTTACACCAACAAAGCTTTTAAGAAATACATTTTCCTAAAAGTAAAACACTCTTTTGAATTAGTTTCATATTTATTTAATATGATCAAAAACGGTTTCCCTTGAGTGTTTTGAAGTGATGAGCGAAACCGGTAGTGATCTTGTTAAATTAAATTGCTGATTATTTTTTGAATATAATGTTTTTATAATTATTTATAGTAAACACCTTCATAGTGAAAAATGCATTATCGTATATTTAAGTCAATATTCTTTTATTCGTCCCGAAAGCGTTTTCCTGTATAATATCAAAAATAAAATAGGCTCCAGATGTACTAAAGAGACGATTCATAAAATAACATAAGGGCCCATAAGAGGTGAAGTGAGTCAAGTGGTATCTTAAAAAAATAAAAGTTAGATGCGTACTAATATTTTACACGTCTTAAAGTATCGTAAAAGTGAAGTTACCTCAGTTACTACACATTGCAATAGTGTTATTGTCGTAAAATAAAATTATGCAGTACTCCAAAACACCAAATAAAGGCGTACTTGTACTTAAAAGTCCGAGAAAAAAGTTTTGCTATTTTACTAGTTGGCTGGCTCTACTTCTATAAGGCCCATATTGCATTGGCGGATCCAGAAATTGTCCCAGAAGGGGGCCATTCAAGTTGAAAATAAACATAATACATAAATAATACATTAAAAAATAGATGATTTTAAAATAATATATCTACATAAAAATAGACAATATATAATTAAGTATGTATTCTATAAAACATAGTAAACTAAAGAATTAAAGAGCCCATTTCACAATAAAGTTTTGATAAAATAGAAAAATGGTAAAAATAATCTTTTCAGGGGAGGGGCCATGGCCCCCATAGCCTCCCCCTTGGATCCGACAATGCCATATTGTATGATGATTTATTGAACGTCGCAATTGAAAATACTGGTGTCTTGAAAAAATATTTGAAACTATTAAACATTAGTTTTCAGTTATATTGTGTGTTATATTTTATTAAGAATGAAATAAAGTTTGCTACGTAACAAGAAAATTAATCAGAAATCTTACACACGGTCGGTCGCCTGAGTGTCTCGCGCACACTGTCATTTCAAATTGAAAGACTAAAATTATTCATCGCTTTGTATGGGTTGTGCGTTGAATATGCAATGAGAAGAATACTTGTACGAAAAGACTGGCGAATATGCCGGAGACTGAAGGAATCCGTATACACTCGACGAAAATACTTCTAATTTAAATATAATATGCAAGGATGGAATCGATTAACATACGTAAAGGGCACGGCAGTTGAACTAAGCGGTTAAGTAAAGTTTAGAATACGTTGTCTTTGGTTTTGTTGGAAAACAATTTCATTAGACGTTGAAAACATCGCCTGTTAAATTAATAATGTAATTAACTGACACCATGAATATTTTATATCGCGTAAAACAAATCACCGTCTTACGCAAAAGGTTTCGTATCGTTTGTTCTAAGCATGAATCTATCACATAATAAATACATTAAAAACCCTAAAATACATTACAGCGGTGTAAATTTTTGATAGAAAGACAAAATATAAATAAAATTACACAATTTGTATCGCTTTGGTATAATTAAGAAATACGCCTTTTAACTTTTTCGGTTCTAAGCTCAAGAAATGCGACCCCAATACTCACATTTTCTTAAATATTTATTTTAATATGGGTGATACAATGTTTTTAATTAAGGTATTCTTGTATCATAGTTTTTTGGACCTTTTGTAGAAAAAAAAAATAGATCGCTTGTTCCGTCTCTATTAAATAAAACAGAAAAGAAAAAATCGATTAAATAAAAAAGATCCTCAACATATGATTATTTATTAAAAAATATAAAAAATGTATGAGGAATGATGCAGAGAGATATTTTAAAGCCCTTAGACTATTTTTTTTTGAAATTCATTAGAATAAGGCCAATAATGAGGAAAACACTGGGGTCCCTAAACGGCCCCCCATCGGAAGAGAGGTATTTTTCTAGTCTCCGAGCCACGAGTGTTAAACTAGTGACAACCAAAAGCAGTTCTTTTCACATTGGTGGTGGAATAAGTACTTAAAATAAAAAGAAACATTGACAGTAAGATATTTAAATTAATTGTTTAAATGTTTTTTTTCTTTTTAGTATTAAATGTATGCGGCACTTTTTGTAATTAAATCAAAAGATTGCTTACTGAGAGCATGTCGGTTAAATGAAACAGGATTTTAATTTGCTCTTTAAATTTAACATGTACTATTTTTTTGCCAACCATTTATTTATGTGATCGATACAATTTGTAGCCAATCTGATCGATATCGTAGTTGCGATGTCATCATGTTTTCAGTATAGGAAGTTATTCCAAAAATACACAAGGCAGTAATAATAAGCCCCTAACGGATCCTTAAGTAAAAATTCTATCCGCTGTTATATTGTTGATTTCGTATGATTCACAAAAAAACAAGCACGACCATTCTTACTTAAGCAAAAACCTTAAAATTTTGTTTTATTAAAAAATTGTCTTTATAAGACAAATGGTCATGTGCCTTGTGAAAATGTGCTTAGCGAAAACGACAAGATTTAGACGTTTTACGATAAAAAATCTCAACTTTATCATTATATTTATAATACTCAAAAATATATTACAAATAAACTAAATCCGAATTGTGACTTTAATTAAGGAGTTTTAATATACACTAGCTGTAAGCCTGTTGCCCTCAACGGGGGAAATTTTGTTGCATTTTTAAATAGTCAAAAAATTTACTGGCGTGAAAAATAAATTGCAAACCTATTTAATGAATAAGCCAGAAAATCTAAACGTTATTAATTCGCTAAATGGATTTTTTTAGGAATACACCCAATTCTCTAAAAGAACTAAAACACACCGGGACTACAAAACGAAATATGCAAATAACGGTTATAATAAAATATATATTCATAAAAATCATAATTGAGGTGCTCTGCTGAGCTGCTATATCCAATATCGACAGCCCTGCAGTATTAATATTTTATAATTTTTGGAATAATTCAAATGTTTCAAGTATGCAAGCAAATGTATTTCGAAGAAGAAGAAGAAGACCCCGGGACATTATGATGACGAACATATTTGTGATTATTTTATTGACTGTTAATATATAGATTGCAAACGATCAAACAGTCTTTTTTGGTAGATAGCACGTGGCTGTTTTCTCTGGTACGTATGTGATATCTCTAAATTTAATAGCAAACAAACAAATCTTCTTTTGAAATAAAAAAAATCTGTTAATATATAAAGCCTTTCACGCAGTAAGTTTCGAGTGGCGCTGCGCAATATCTGTCTAGGTTGGATGTTTTTGATAAAAAATGCATATTTTGCAATCTACCGCGGATGAAAGCAAGCTTTTCTCTGTGCATGTTCTTATAATGGTTTCGTATTCATTACAAAAAAACTGCTACATCCATTCGGTGGAACATGTTTTATACATGCTTTCATTTTGAGCGTGAATATAAGCAATCCTGCGTGAAAATGAAATGTTTGTGAGAATACGTATTTATTTGACATAATCGAATGATGATTTCCGTTATATAAGATGAACAAAATAATATTTACAACACGAAGATAGCGAATTCAAAATAATAGTTTATTCATGTCAATGATATTTGCATATGCAATGCTTATTTGATAATTTTCGCTTATACTACATTCAGCTTTTCATATCGAATACTTTTCCTATTTTTTTAAAATATAAAATGATTCAGCTTGTTTTGTACTATGTATATGGATTGGCGATTTTATTGTAAAATATTATCAAATTTATCTTTTTGAATGTTTTAGATGGATCATTTTTTCTTGAATGTTGTTGATTTATACAGAATCACAAAAGCTTTAACAAAAATTGCTAAAAGCAACATATTTTTAACAAAACAATAATCTTAAATAATTTATAGTAGTTTATATTTTATTTTAACGATTACAAAACAAATGAGTTAGTATTTTGGGATGAGATTCATTAATCAATGATTTGAATTTCATCGTTTAAGTGTATCCCGATTTTTGACATTGATACTAGGGTATCCAATCTCGGAGCCTTCTCGTGATCCCGGGATTCCGGGATGGAACGCTCAACATGAAATCGTGTATAAATTGGGATTTGGCATTAACAAAACTTTTGGTCTGCGATTAGGACAGAAATCATACAATTTTTAAGAAACCCAAGAGTTTACCAATTTGCCGAAAATACCAGCGTGAATTGTTTTTTCTATTTTAGCTCTTCTAAAACTTAAGATTTTAGGGATTTACTAAAAAATTCTCAATCCCGATATCCCGGAACTAGTGCGATCGTGATCCCGGGATTTCAGGATGACAAAATTGGACGGGATCCCGGGATTGGAAACCTTAATTGATACCAACTAAAATGTGTATAGATATAACATAGTTTACATTTTTACAGTTCAAAATACCAACAAAGTCAAAAACATCACTTTAATTTTCGGAATCCTTAGAAGCGGCCATCAATTGACCTTAATAATTCCTATTTTTTTTTGATTTTCTTTTTACTGCATAAAAATACAGAAAAAGTTATAAGAGTAAAATAATAAAAATATATGATACTATACAAAGAAATACTTACAAGTTATTTACTTAAATGAAAAATTTATTTGATATTGAAAATTTTCGGTCATTTAAAAACAACATGGATACAGAGAAAAAAAATATGCTCATCATTAACTAACAACATGGTGTTTAACCTTTAAACCCCTTTGAGTTATTACAGCTAAAAATATTCAAACAGCTATTACATATTATAATTATTTGAATCATTGTCTTAAAAAATATTTTAATATTGATACACTTTCCAGCTAATGATGATATTACACAAATTTAATTTGATATTCTTTAGGCTTATTATACCAAAAAAATATTTAAATTACTGAAAATATACGGTATATTGCTTGAAAATATACAAATTTCATGATGTGTAAATACGTTCAAATATTTGAATCGTTTCAATGACTGACGTCAGAGAAGTCTTCCATTAATAATTTTAATGTCTTTTTGCGATGTTTTGTCTTTTATAAAACGAGTACTTTCAAATGAATTTATTTTATATTAACGAGTCATATTCGGATTTATAACAATGTACACATAATTGTAATTAACATTTTGTGCAAAGAGTAATAAAAAAACATAATATTCATCTCCAATAATTATCTTACGATTATATTTCCAAATTAACAACTGAAATGTTAAATAAACGTTATACTATTATTTTTTACTATGTCGAGTAGTTATGTTTGTAGGCCATAGAACACATACTTTTCTACAATTAAAAACTTTAATTCACGAATGTAAATTTATAAAAATATATTTTTTAATAGATTCATAGCTTAAAACTGCAAGGTTATATATTTTTTCAATCAGTCTTATACGCTTGTCCGATTTCAAATTTAGAATTCATAAATTATAAACTTATTGTTTCACAAGTTATTCTTTGTATTATTGAAAACTTCTTAAACGTTACGGTGATTGATTGATTTAAAAAGCCGTCTACGTATCCTTTTAAAATAATACATAAAGATTGTATACAATTTTTTATATATTTAATACTAAACATTTGCCGAAAACATCAATAAATACATTTTATTTATTTAATGGACAAAAAAATAAAATGCTTGAAATCAAATGACTTTTTATATTGCCTCCTGGTGTGGAAGCTATAAATTATTATTCTTTAAAAAATAAATGTTTGAAAAATTATGTGCACGTTTGTTTTAAATATGAAAAAATATTTCTCCAAGAAACATCAGATAACAAGAATGTTCGTTATATCTTTTGAAATTTATATCATGCTGTTATTTGATAACAGGAAAATTCGTCAAAAATAAAAATTGACGATTGTTGAGTCGAATAAATTTAATTCGAAAATTTCCAATAAACATTTTTGATTAAACATTGAAAATCTTAACAATATAAAATGATATTTTTATGGTATTGTGATTAATTGAAATAAAAAAATATCTTACCGAGTGATGAAATGAGGTTTCCCCATACTTGTGAAAACTGGAATAACATGAAGAATATGCCAAAGAATCTGACGACCAAGACTTCAGCGGGTACTCCAGTCAACTTTTCGTAAGCCTCTGCAACCTGATCAATTGAACGCAATAATTTATTGTATGATATCCTAGAAAATTATGAGCGGTTAGTTTCTACTAGCCCTGTCTTACACCCATAGCTGTGTTCCATCTGTCTTTAAAAACAATACCCAAATCACCATTTTTAAAAAAATAAAAGTATTTTGCATTAAAGATACTTATCTACAAATCCGTTAATGTCTTATTTTTTTTTACAAAATATATAAACACAGGGAAATCTTTTTTATGTCACTCACTATCAACTTAAGAATAATTGACATCACACCCCCCTTATCTTAATACGTATCTTATACATTAGACAAAATACAGAAGTGTAAATTTATATTCTTTGCGTAAATTTTTGAAAAAAGTGTCTTATTTTTTTAATATTATTATATTTTGTTTTTGTGATATTTAGTAGCGTTCTTCTTTAATAAATTTTTGTGAAATTAATATTTCTTTTGTTTATTTAGATTCGCATCATTAGCTCGCGATATCTGATTTTGGATTTAACAATATTCTTAGTGGAAAAGTACAGGGCAGGAAATCCAATCACTAGACTAGGCATGGGCAACCTTTCCTAGGTCTGGGGCCAAATTATCATTCTGTCTCCGCGTCAAGGGTCGGACGAAATTATACTTTTATAAAAATAATAAAGTAATATTTTATTAAATAAAACACATTGCTATTTCTTATGTGGTGGTGATCATGAATTAGTAGAGTAGATCCACAGCAAGTGCCCGTGTCATCTCTATTATTTAATCCCTAGCTGGAACTATTAATTTCTTTTTCTATTACTTCGCCTCTCTTTTACAAGTGGGTCGAATTTGATTTAAAAAAAATAAAAAAATAATGTCACGGGTCACATATGAGATCCCGGGATTAGGATTAGCTAACCGAAGATTTTTAAATCTTCGATTTAGTATACTTTTTCCCAGATTGTCGCAGATACTCGTTTTTTATCATTTCTAAAAGTTCATTTCTAAAAGTTCAAGCGGGTCAGATAATTTCTCACGCGGGTCCCTGGTTCGCCATCACTACACTAGACCATAGTGGCCAACTATTTTTGAACCAACAGTAATTTTGATTTTATTTAGTTTTTGTATAATAGTATGATTTAATATTATATATCTACTACTTATATAATAAAACCTAGTTAAAAAAAATAACAATGCCGTTAATAATATCGATTGCAGAAAGGTAAAACGACGTAACACATAGTTCTTTTAAAACAGCTTTTTACGAAAATCACACTATATAAATAAATATACGCTATGTAAAAAGAATTTATGGTGAAAATGCCAAACTGGTATCTGAGTTTAGGTTTTTACATTAAAAAAAGGGGCTAAAATTGGGGCTGGGAAAAAAAACTTAAAACAATTTATTAAATTAAAATTAGATTATGTCAATAAAGTACCAGTTTTTTAGTATTCACACACTTCAAATTGTTTATACATTTCTAGCTATTTCTATAAAATGACTGCGATTTGTTCTGGAAACATCTCTTCGCTGTATAAATAAATTCTGTTTATTTCACCAATGCATACAATTTCTTTTTCGTTGATAGCGAATACTGAAAACTCATTTGGCGAATTTATTCCGTCATTTTACGTTATATTTTGTCATACGGTTAAAAGTTGTTTTCTTTTTTCGATCCGCATTGAGATATTATTTGTTCACCAAAACTCATAAAATTTTATTGTGTCGCAATACTTATTTAATAAATTCGTTAAACTTTAAAAAATAATAAGCATATAAAGTTTGGTTTGTATAACATACTAATAAAATGCAAAAAAGAATATTACAAAAAAACTAGATGCAATGTCCATCTTTTTTTAATTTTATTGGTCTATACCAGCGATGCGGCCCAGTTGAAGATTTTCTGCGGCCCTATTGGAGTTTACAGTCTTCTACAAATATATTTTGCATTTTTTTATTCATAAATCTAACAAAACAAAGTAGTGATGTGAATTTGCCAAATTTATATCTGCATTTTGTGTATGACATCAAATTGTTTTCATGACAGCTGGGTCAAAAATGGAGTTAATAGACCTCCAATCAAACATCGAGTTAAAATGCATGTTTGAAGAAAATAAACGTGAGTTTTATCAGAAATATATCCTCGAGGATAAATTTCCAAAATTAAAAAAGCTGGAAATGTGCATTATAGCTGCATTTGGGACCACATATCGCTGCGAGTCGTTCTTTTCAAAATTGGATATAGTAAAAATGAAATGTCGCAACAGGCTGGCTGATGAAAACTTAACCAATCAACTGTGATGTGCAGCGAATAAATTACCAGTCGATATAAAAAAAAACAAATAGTATGAAAAAACAAGTGTCACATTTATTATTAAGTAAATAAAATGTTTTGATAATTGTTTGGCTGTTTTTAAAATAAAGAAAGTATCATGGTCATTATTAATTAATAAATTGTTGTTTATGCGGCCCACTATATACCGGTAATATTTTATTTGGCCCATCAAACGATTTCTGTTGGACAACGCTGGTCTATACTAAAGCCAAACAAAATAATTTATAATTTTACTGTTTTTAGATACCAATAATTATTATAATGGTTATTTTAAATACATTGGATAGAATATTTTAAGCAAAAAATTTAGTCCTTAATAACTAAAGAGTCTTTATAATTATGTCAGTAATAATTTATAAACTTTTAAGACGCATACACTCTCTAATAATATGTACATTTATCAAATTTCGAACCTTTCTATTAAAAAGAAAGACAAAATAATATTTCTATTTGAAAGTCATTTACATTTCAACAAACAGATTGTTACTGCTTGTTTTCCGATTTAATTAAAAAAATATATAAAGCAATAGAAAAACGTGTGTGCTTTGTTTAACTATAAAAATTATACATAATTAAATATCAAATAATACAATACACTTTAACACCTCCATGCCCATTATGTAATCGTAAATAGTTGAGCCATCAAATCATTCAATATTTCTCTTAATATTGTCAAAAAGTATTTATCATTTTAGGTATTCTAGCAAATATACATTTTTAAAATATCTTTTTCGCTTCTAACTTAGGTTTAAATACTTTCAATAAACAGTGAAACTGAGATGCCATCATGGTAGGGATCGTGATTTTTTAGGATGGCATGTTACGGGTTTAAGTACCACTAGTACATTGTGAAAATATATATTTTTAAAAATAAATACGAAAAAATCTAAAGTAAATTGAAATATTTTGTCAACATAAGCTCGTATCATTTATTTTCAATTGTTATAACGTCATCGTCAGAGCCAGGCCTGCCTGCGGTGGGTACCTGCCATAGATTTCACTTTTATTATTAGATTTTTTTAGGTAAGTATTTTTTTCTCATAATTCACAAATAAAAAATCAAAAGCTCTGATGAAAATTTTGAGTTAGTGGGAACTGTAATAGTTTTAAGAACACAGTGATGCCAAAAAACTATCACATATATAACAATACTTTTATTAAACTTAAGACAATATTTTTTCTTATTTAAACACATCACTGCATTATATAGTTAAAAAATGGATGCTCCAATTCATATTGAAGTTTTTTATCAAGTGAAATATCCATTTAAGATAGTAATCGTGTTGAATGCATTATCGTTTAAGTATCATGTCGTGACAAACCCCAGTAGTATCTTCACTAGTTCCGAGTGAGAATCTATCTCGTTTGATTTGAGTTTTTTTTAAATAAAAAACATAAGAAATTTATTTTACCACTGTTAAGTATGTGCACTTAGCACACCAAAGAGGTCCACCTCCAAAACCTACGCTGAGTCCAGCTGGAATCATCGTATAAAATGTTGGATAGAATTGCGCTGCTATATATGGCATGTAAGCCACGAAAGACAATGCTGCAACCCATTTACAACCTAGCCAGCTGAAACAAAAGAATTTAACAAAATATTTAGTTATTTATCACTCAAGCTTAAAATATAATTTGATTTCCATAAAAAAAATATTATGTATCTATCTCAGTTTGTCAAAATATATTCCCGATATGTCATCAATTATAAACACAATGTTTTTTAACCAAATTTAATGTATCTGGATTTGTGTTGATCTTAGTTGAAAAATAGGTTCACTTAATATGAAAATTTTTAGACTCTTGAAATTTATCACATATAAAAATAAATATACACATTTAAATACTTGGAATACTTTTCATTTAATCTGATGTATTCGTTTGTTATAGTCAGAGCTATAGAGTTGAGGTATAAAAAACGACTTAAATATATGTGTGCCATCAAAACATCATAAGTCAGCCTAGCACAAAATGGCAGTGGAAACATTTGTGTGGTTTGAATACACATCATTAAATTCATTTTGAAAATGTGTCGCAGTTTTAAAATGTATTTAATGTTAACACCGTAAAAAACATCCGACTGCAACTCATCAGCTCTGGTTATAACAAAGCACTGTCACAGGGAGACTTAAATTACTTCAGGATGTATGTTATATGTTTCATTTTTTTTTAAATTTCAAACAATATATTTGTGCATTATGTATATCTTTAAAAATGTTGTTATACAAGAACTAGGTGAAATTAAATCACTGAATTTATCTTTCCGAAGAGGTTGAGAAATTATGGAAGGAACTTAAAAACTATCAGTTTGCATATCGCTCGATGTAGCATATGTTCCGTTTCAAATATTGGATTTTAAGGATGAAAAAGAAATGAAAGTGATACACACGTTTTTGCAATTGGATCGTATATATTGTATTATGTGTGTAAGTGTGCGCTCGAGGATTTGAGTCTTCAACCGAATATGATGAACAGTCAAGAAAATTGACTACTTGACTACAAAGCTGACATTACTAAAAGCAACTATATTTGATGATAAAAGAAACGTGTTGTTGAAGTGGTATTGAAATAAGCTCTCTTTTTAAACTGTGTAAAAATTACTTAATTTTATGTGTATTCTCATAAATTAATCTAAGAAAGTAATTTTAAAAATGCGATCAATCAGAGCATATTTTTCTTTTACTAAAACAATTATTTTATAGTACTAATTTAGTAAATTGAATAGTCAAAAGTCATAATCAATCACACAGTAAAATTTCACACGCGCGAACAAAAATATTCGAAAAAGGCGTGAGGAATATTATTAAATTAGAATTATTTGCAATGTCAAATTACATCAATTTACGTCTCTAGATGAACGAAAAATATTATTCAAAAATAATATTTCATGAGTTTATTTCAATCGTGTCTCTGGAATAATAAGCGTATGAATCCAATTTACAGTATAACTATAAAAATCTGCAGTAGTCACAATTCGCTCATTCTTAATTTTTAATCTTGTTATATTAAATTTTTCAGCATGAATGAAGAATAAAATATACATTTTTTATGATCCCTATTGCTTAATTTCTGAAAAAAAATCATCACTATCTATATTTATCATAACTTGAAGCGAAAAACCTGATTCAAATCTTAATGAAAATAGTGCGATAACATTTTTTAGAAAGACGGCAAAAAAACAATAAAGATATTTTAAAATGACGACAGTTTATAAAAATATTATAATATACGATGTTGTCTTTGTGATAACGTTCAAAATTTGTACAAAAATACCGTTTTATTTATACCTTTATGTTTAAACGAAACGTTTGGTAAAATAACGATCCAGTTCAGGCATGCCCAAACCTTGACCCGCGGGTCACGTGTGGCTCTATTGAAGGTTTCGTGTGGCCCTTTAGAGTTTTTTTTAAATTTCTATACATTTTGCATTTTGTTATTGGTAAAATACATAAAGCAAAGTATATACAAGAATGTTATCAAAAATATATCGTTGAAGATAAATTTCTGAAATTAAGGCGATTAGTAATGTACATTAAAGCTGCATTTGACACCACATATTGCTGCGAGTTATTTTTCTAAAAGATAAAAATCGTAAAATTGAAGTGTCGAAACAGGTTGACTGATAAAAGTTTAACAAACCTACTGCGATGAGCGATGTCCAAATTACCGGACGTCATTGAAAAAATATCATATAATAAAAAAAAATAGTAAAAGGATTTTAAAAGGTTAAGTGTTTGATTATCATTAATATAAAATATTTATGTGTGGCCAATTAGAGACATGCATTATTTTATTTGATCCAACAAGTGATTTCAGTAGCGCATCCCTGATCTACTTATTATTTGATATGTCACGATACTAAATTTTATATTATATAATAATTTTTAAATAAATATTTCATTAAAAAAACGATGAAACTCTTATAATAAAATATTTAGTATCTTCATTTCAATATAAAATATAAATTTGTAGAAAAATAATATTTGTCAATTTTAGGAAAGTTAAATAACTTAAAAAATATGGTTTTAGATTCCTCTGTAAAAATGAATAGTTGATTTCATAATATTTAGTTAAATTAGTTACTGTATTCAATTTTAATATAAAAAATATGCGTGAATTGAATGTAATATTAATCTATTCCTTTCAGAGAAATCACTGATATCAATTTTGACACTGTTTTACTAGTATAAATGATAATTATTGTTTGAAATCATTTGAAACCACTGTGAAAACCGATAATTAGAACTTTTTCTATGAATTTTGTCTCCAAATTGATTAATTAAAAGACAAATTAATTGAAATGAAATTGTTTAATTAGAAAGTTTGATTTGAAATAAACATACGACGCATGAATCCCACTAATTAACTATTTCAGTTGTCCTTTAAATATTGTTTATTTAAGTATTTTTTTGCTTTGACCTAATTTTACACTGCTACAGTAATATCAATATATAATATAACAAAACATATTTTAACATAAGAGAAACTAATAACCATATTTGAACAGAATAGATTATTATTAAAAAAAAACTATACATTAAAAAATACTTCTTGGGGTCTAGATTGGACATTAAGTATGTATGAAAATTTAGAAATATAGAAAGATAAGAATATTAATGTACTATGACGTGATCAGATTCTATTGGAATCGTTGCTAGTTTGATCGATTCAATTTTATTATCTGGTTCTTTATTACAGAGAAATTTCCTTTCAAAATTAATATTACTCTGTAAAATTTTTATTCAAACGCAAAATTTTGTTTACTATCAAGAAATTACTATTAATTTCAAGCGTGCGACTTTATCTGTTTTTTTTTTAATTTGAAGAAACTGGAAATATTTCAAAAAGAAGAAAAAAGTGAAGTAGATACTAAAGCCTCTTTCACTGAAATAAAAAAAAGGAAATGTGCCAAAGGATCAATTGAGAAAGAAAGAAATGTGAATTACTTTAACTATACCCAATGGCAGTCAAATCTTAAGCATTCTTTCAACTTTTTTAACTAGATTTTTTGACAAATTCAGTATAATTTTTAAAATATCAAAAAGCCAATTCTATTTAACTTTTGCTTTTTAAAAATAACCATAATAATTACCTTAAAAAATTAACAAAATTAGGATGCTAAATCCCATTTAATTATGATTATTCAGCGTATTAAAAAAAACAAATTAGTATTTGAAACGGTAGTTTTATCCAATGAAATAAATGTCAACGATATGATTTTTTTATGCAATGAATCGAAATTCACGAGTCGGCAATCTGAAACGACGAAGAAGCGGTATTTCAAAGATAGTGAAATGCTAACTCACTTTGCAAATACGGTTGTCTGAAGTATTTCCCTCACCGAAGCTAACTGATTTAGAATATTTTCGTGACAAGAATCTCATTTACCTTTTTTTCTTAGTATAAAACAAGGATACTTCGGGGGTTTGAAGCTTAAAATACCCATGAAGATTTTTACGGCGAATGTTTGAGACTAGAAATGTAATATTCTTAAAGCGGGTAATATAATTCTCAATAAAAAAATTCAAATGTCGTATGTTTGAGATATATTCAGTTAATTTTCGATCAACATTAATTAAAACAAAAATAATTATAATATTTATTTGATGCGTTTTTTTTATGGTTCAAATTAAAGCAACGACGAATAAATAATAAAAATTCTTTCCAAAATAACGTATAAATTATAAATAATTAGTGGTATCCGGAAAAAAAGCCCTTTTTCGTGCGTGAGTCTACAAACAGTTTTCTCCGGCCTGTCGACCAGTGAACACGTGTTTAAGGTTATATTTATTGGTTTCCGATTTTTTTAAACTCTTCTACCTGATCTATAGGTAAAAAGAGATACTTGTCATTCAGCGGAATTGCATGTTATTCCAATACCACGTGAAAAAAGCAACGGATGTTACAAGGAATATTTTAAATATTTACAATGATGTATTGGGTGTCAAAAAATCACATCGATGGCTTAAAGAAATTATATCTGGTGATTATGATTTGGAAAATGAGCCCAGAAGCGGACAGTGCAGTAGGGTGGACGAAGCAGCCTTGAAGTCAAAAATCGAATAAAATCCGGTGATGACCATCTAGAAATTATCGAATAAAATCGGCACATCCTGATCCAATAATTAGAGATACCAAAAAAGTGGACAATATTTAAAAATAATGGTGCTTGGGCTTCGCATGCATTTTCCACTTCAACAAATTTCAAAAGCTAGACGTATGCCGATTTCGCGAAAAAATGTTTACTTTATTGCATTTTCCCTACTCTCCAAACGTAGCTCCATCTAATTCTAGCGGCATCCAAAGTTAAACTATATTTTAAATAAATATTAAAAAAAGGTTATTCAGGACATTCACATTGATATCTCGAAAATTTTTAGTCAAACTGTTATTTGTATTTTACATATATATAAGTATAGTCAGATACAATTGATGGGCATATTTTTACGTAAGACGTAATGTCACCCCTTGTTTCCAATATTGCCTTTAGAGTTTTAACAATGTTATTAAAAAGATGCAAATTTTAATACATCCACAATATTTACAGCATCATTTTATCATAATCAATGTTTTTATGTGATGAATACAATCTCACTTAACATGAATTTTCTAAAAGTCTTAAGCACAAAATAGAGGTCACTTTCATGGCCAAATGATTTTCGTTTAATTTTTTTTGCGTAAATCATATTAAACAAATTTTATGAAATGAGTAACTATTACTTATGGATTTTTTAAACATCTTCCTAGCTATTTTTTATTTTAGATTTTATTTAGACAAAATAGAAAAACAAAATTCACATCGGTTCATGTATCAGTTCGACTGAAACTGCTTCCTTAAATGAAGAAACACGTGCCACAATACCTTTAGAATAAATAAGTTATATTACATAATCGAATTTCATTGCACCTTTTTTGTACAGTAAAATATTACGTAAAAGCAATTTGACTAATTTTCTACTATCTTTATTAGCAAAATAAATATCTAGTTGTGCATTACCCATAAATATTATATTCTTAAATTTTCACATAAAAACTGCGCTGAATAACAGTGCAATAAACTCATAAACGATGGCAATGAGCTACGTTCTACGTATTTATGAAGAGTATTAATTTTATTATTCCAATAAAATCTACCGAGATAAAAATTTGCAATGTAAACTAGTCATTGCATAATTATACAGATAATGTAAAGTAATTAAATTAAAAAAAGGGATTACCGCTTTAGGATCTTGAATTGAACAAATCTAAATCGATTATTGTCTTACCAAATGGTAGGTCAACGTTTTTGAAGTTTTTTCCTTGGATTTGGCATTGAAATAACGGAGTGTCTTTTCAATATCGAAATACTGGTTATAAAAATACAAAAATACCGGTATTTCAGTATTGAAAATTGTATGATAACCATAACATATTTTTAAAAAATAGTTCGCGATTAATTCTGGTAGGAGTTGTATGATGTATGAATGATTTATTATTATTTTAATGAACGTAAGTTAACTAAGAAAATCACTCGTTAATGATTTATTTTTTAATGACAGTATTTGATACAAAATATCGAAATACCGATTTTGATTTAATCTTCTCGTAAAGTCATTGCAATTAACGCCTTAATTTCGAAAACAAGTTACCTCATCAAAATAAAATTTTACAGGACAGACTGAATACCGTAAAAAGAGATTAAATTAATCAATGTAGGATTAAAAAAAAGTATTTCTTAAAAATATAAGCAAGAATGTTAATAACAAATATACGTTTGAAACTCTCATAAAGTCATGAAAAATGAAAAAGAGTAGTTGGGTCGGGTCTACTCTGAAATTGCCAGTTTTGTGTTTGTTTTGTGACACTTCGTGTTTTCGTAGAACTATTTTGAAGTGCATCTTTCCATAACAAGATACATATCTAGTGTTTGTAAATTGAAAATATACAGTGCTTAAAATGTATTTTACTGGTAAAAATACAGAAATCACCATTCTAGTAAAAAAACGTGCGTATCATTTTTTTTTGAATTTACAGGATTTTTTAAAATAAAGTAATAATTTTCTATAATTAACATTATTTTTATAAATACTTGCCGTCAAAATTTTTCATTTCAGTAAAACTGCAATATCTCATAACTACTAAAATTTATATACGCCTTTTTGTTATTAAGCATATGATATTATGTTATTAATTATACTAAGAAATTTTTAATTATTTTTCTTGACACATGGCAGTTTTGCGGCAACGGCTAGCAGTTTTCAAATTCACGATTCAAATAAAACATTTTTCAAATATTAAATAGAAAGTTAAAAAAGTCCTATTCAGAATGTCATATCTCCTCGTTTTTACAAAATTAACGATTTCGTTGTTATACCGTTGTTTTAAAATGTTAAAAAACTTTTGATGTCATTACTATAATTGTGTACCTTCAACGACAACATAAACTCAAATCAAAATACATATAATATTCTTTTGTGTATAAGGACGATGGCACGTCCAAAAATCAAAAAAGTTTTGCCATGATACACTCTGTTTGCGTATGAGAATTTCTAATCAACGATATTTTTTGACGCAGATTCAAGAAACCTCTCAGGATTAATGATATCATTATGATAAATAACTAACCGTGACTCACACGCGATAAAATGTTATCTCAAAATCGTCATAGATTACTCATATCTCATTATTATCGTACATGAAATTATTATTCCCAATATTATTTTTTTTACTTAAAAAATATATTAATACAAAAACGAACTGTTTTACCCCCTAACGTAAGGCTTAAAAACTTTATTTTTATAAAAGGGCCGTGAAGTTGTTGATAAATTAAATTACACTGTAAACTTTAAGCCCACTAACAATGTATCACACAATATTTTTATTATATTATGTACACTTTTTTTTTAAAATATTCAGAAGCTGATTCCGAATGTGTATTTGGGTAAACAAAAGAAATAAGTAAATCGTAGATATTATTTTATAAACAGAGCTAATAAAGGTAACAAGAATCATAATTTATTGAAATCAATTTTGAATTTCTCGTCTAATCTGAATTATAATAATTTATATAATACAAAAGAAAAAAAGATTATTGAGCAAGATGGCGGTAGTATATGCGGTTTTATTCAAGCTCAAGAGTTCTGAAGCTTTGTCAAAGGATCAAAATGTTTTTAGTGTATGTTCGTGGAAGAAAAATATAATTGAAGATTGAATTTTTAAATATATTTCGGATATCTTCCCTCAAAATAGATCGACTTAAGCTCTATTTGACTTATTTAATGTATGTAATAATCAAAATTCGTCGCTTAAATAATACTAATTATAAATTTAAAATATGTTTTTAGACCCACATTAAATATCGAATGTTAGGTTGGCTTAATATTATTTAATAAACCTTAATAGTCACACATAAAGCATTACACCAAATTGCTGTAAAATCATAAAGAAAAAAAAATGAAATATTTAAAAATTCATTTAGCAGTTTGGCAAACTAGGTGGTCTACATCCACCAAAGGGCGTCAAACATATCTTTTTTTCCAGGCGTGACTTGGAGGCTTGAGGTGAAGTCACTTGCACCTGGACACGGGGTTTGCGAATTTATATAGACTGGAAAGACCTTGGTGCGTCCTGGTACTTGAAGCTCCATAAATTTGATATCAAAAAAAAAAAAATCACTTAAACTAAATGACTGAGCAAGTCACATTCTCTTTTTTCTTTCTATCTTTATCTTTTAAGCACAACAGTTCTTGGTTAAAAGATAAGTCCCGTGCAGCTCTGTATCGGGCCAATAATATGAGGAATAAATTCTTTTCTTTTTCTTGATCGCATTGCGTTATTGAAGGCGGCCGTGAAAATGCGGCTGCATACACATAACGGGTGGTGGTGGGATACTCAACAACCAACTTGTTATTTATAAATTCAGTGAATCTCTCGGAAAAAAAACTTACTTTATCATCACAACTGGCAAGAAGAGGTTTGAAACGATTAGGGATGCATAGATTGAAGCTAGTGATGCAGTCCCTAATCCAGCCTCTGCATTTATGGAGCTCTGTAAGTTGGCTGCACCCTAAGAAAAACAAAATCTATATGTATTATGGTATTTATGATAGTAAGACTTTACTTTTTATTGACTAGGCGGTAACTTTTTTGGAAGTTCATTTTGTACTTATGTACATAACTTGTTATCAAATATAATTTTAATAAATTATGTCCATGGGTTGAGTAGCGAATTGTGGCACGTGATTTGTTTTGTTAAGAACCAGATTTTGACAAACTATCACAAATGCTATTTATTTACGACTTAAATATATGTTTTTATTTAAATTCATAACACTGGACGCAAAGCACAAACAATAATAGTACTAATTACACTTATAAGGTAGGCCAAAGTCAATAACGGTGAGCCATCTGTACTTCTAAACATATTTACAAATGATTAATTTCGGTTAATCATTGATAAATCTTACGATAGTTTGTCTGAAAATTCTTCTTAAACAAGCAAAACACGTGTCATAATGTTTTACACAACTTTTGAAATAGAAAGGTTATTAAATTAAATTTAACATTGAATATAGCAATCTCCATTATATGATAAGTGTGTGAAAATGATCCAAATATTATAAGAGCCATCTTCTGTGGTAAATAAGCATGGTTTAAAACTCAATACAAAATAAATAAAGTTAATCTATAACACTAACGCATAACAAATAACTTTAAGATGGGATTATCAGATTTATTACTTGTATCAATACGCCTTACAATGTGCTTATGTCTCTTTATTGACAGATGTTTGTTTATCTGTAAAGTAACACTTAAAGGTCCTTCCATGATATATTTATATCGATGAATTATAATTTATTATAAAATATTGTTTCAAATAAAACTAAATTAATGTTAAATAAATAATTACAGTTCATAATATAATATATTATACCAAAATTATCATAAAATATATTTGTTAAAAATAGAACATAGAATATGCATATTTATTATAATTAAGTCGATTTATTATTATAACAAACTCACTCAATTTACTTTTATTAATATTATTCTGTTTGTTTATAATTAAACTCTATACTAAAGCTTTATTATTCAATTTGATAAATATAAACAATACAATAAGTTTAAATATATAGAACATTCGGAATTAATTAAAAATATTATTATTATAAATTTATATCGCAAAACAATATGTGATATTTATATTTACGATTGGGCGAATATTGAAAAATTTTGATACCCGAAGAAATATGTATATTGCGATAAAAAAAATACATATTTTTCTTTTCCTATATAGAAAAAGAAATTTTAAATATATAAAATATACATTTTGTTAATTTTACTTGAAAACTTGACGTTCGGACAAGTAAATCATTTAAATAAAAAAAAATAGAAATAAGTATTTTTCGGTGGTATATCAAAATGTATATGCAATTTAATGTTACACGATTTGAGGCGTTTGTGTTTTTTAATTCGTAGTCACTGGTTAAAAAAGATACATTTTTCTAATGTTTTTTAATTGTATAATGTATTTCTGTGCAAAGATATAGATGCAGAAAGAGTAATTAGCTTAAAACCAGTCGTTTTTCAGCCCCGTTATCTTAAATAATTTAACCACTGCTAGAAAAACAATGGAGCAATTTCATTAACACTAGTTGTAGGATTTAATGCGTCTAATATTTTAATTAAAAAGGTATTTGACGTATATAAATATTAAATTCTTGTTTATAATTTATGTATATTTAATTGATACTTTTAAATAAATCAAACTAGGTATTGAAAAATCTGACTAATGTATAAATATAAGTATTTTATATTAACACCGGTGCTACAAAAAACAATATCAGTTTTACAAAAGAAAAAAACCAAATTCGAGTATTTCGAAATTTCATATATGTATAAAATAAAATTTCTCATCGAATTCTTTTCGTATGACCTAACTTTAAAATATTTGACGCATTGGCATTTAACATCAATATAAAATCGTTATGTAAATATATCTTTCAAAAATAACAGTTCATTAATAATAATACATCATTGATTGGCGCATCAGTTCTGAAATTTGTCAATATTGATACAATTCTTGGCATATTTCAATGCACTTTGAACAATGTTTATAAAATACTTTATGGTGTCTGTACATTCATAACATGATTTTAATTAATATAAAATACAGAAATTATTTTAGTTTTTGAATTAAAAATAACCGATATTTTGGTATTGAAAAAACTCCACAGATACCGGTATTGTGATTTCTAACTGGAATGAATACAATTATAAGACTACAATAAGACCTTACTAACATTTTTTGAGTTATGATTTAATGCTGTAGTCTCTTTATAACTTAGTTGTACCAATATGGAAAACTATTGTGCTTCTGACAAGTAGTAGGCAAAATACTTAGTAACAACAAGGTTTTAAAGTTTGGTTACAACGTCTAGACATTCCATTGATATTATAATTATTAAACGTATTCATTTTCATTCAATATTTGAAATTCGTATCGCTCAATACAAAAGTTTCTTAAACTCAGCAAACAATTATTAGCAATTAACAAGTTTGAAAACAAAAATCTTTTCTACAATTTGTTAATTAAATAATGATAAAATTTTCTGAAAAAATAATGAAAAGTCACATTAATAATAATTAAAATGATCAATATCTTTTTTATGATTAGTTAGATAGATAATTTTTTGATATAATGATTTGATTTATCTTTGAAATCGGCATATTCTATGTTTAAATATTATATAAACAAGAATGTCAACTAATCAATTGGGTAACTTATTAAGCTATTTCTAATTTCAATATTTTTTATGGAACATTTTGCATTTTTTTTAAATCTGAGTCGTAGTAAGACCATGTTTTAATGCCAATTCGTGATTTTTTAAATTTATGCCTTTACAGGCATGGGTATAAAGAATTTTGACATAATTTTAATGATTCTAAATATACCGTTATTTGTTATACGCCTCTTGAATTTTTTTACAGTTTTGATCTATTTTATAAAAGTCATATAATATACAACCACTTAGAGAAAAAAGCATAATTTAAACCAAATGAATGTTTTATTTTTATTCCATACAAGTACAAGAATCTTTGAAAAAAGTTATTTTATATTTATATTGAAATCAAAATCAGTTTCATCTCGAGTATTAGAAAGTTTATATAAGGAATAGAAAATGTTTTACTATTTTTTTTTTAAATAAACATAATGCCTTACTACTAAAAATGTAAATGTTAAGAATTAAAAAGTATTAAAAGTTTATGTTTAAACCTTACAATATTCAATTTTAATTACTTGGCGATATATTTGTTTGCGATATAGGTGGTAATTGAAAAGACTGGAATTTTTCTTTGTAATCATTGTAATTACGTTGCTAGTTTTTTTTTAAATATATACACTCACACTTATTGATTGATAATTAAGTGAACCGATTAATGTTTTAAGTTTAATGAAATGATGGAAACCGTTTTCTTATACAAAGGATTTGAAGTGCTAATTTTATCATTTAATGTAAATCGTAGCGTGGATAAAACGTTCAGTCAACTAGGACAATTGATATTGATTAGAAAAAAACGGAGTTTAGTAGTTTTTCTTTTTACAAAATCTTGTAGTGGAACATAAATGAACCACAAATGGGCTATGAAAATTGATTGATACTTTTTTAACAATTAGTTTCACGTAAAATATTTTTTTTATATCAATTTTAACTCTTGTTGTACGCAGTAAGCAAAAATACATAAAATTTTGTAAAATTTTACCTGGAAAGCTGTAAAATGCACCATAAACGCAAGGCTCAAAACAACGACATTTTTCAATATTCTCCATTTCTCATAAGGTCCAAACACCGGGTTAGATGCATTTTCGGCGTCAATAGTTTTTTCCTTCACCTCTATTTCGTTGGAATCACTTTTTGTAATGTTATTTTCGCTACTTTCTTTTGATAAAACACCATTGTCACCGTTTAGTCGCGAATCAGTATCCATTTTAAAGCACTTATGTATTTTTTTTTAAATTCTCTTTATTAGATTCTATTGATATTGAGGAATGCACTTTAATTCAATAATGTTTTACTAATTTCAATAATGCTGAAAATTGCGAAAACGAAATTAAAAATAGGTCACTTGTATACATGAAAACAACACAAAAAACACTAAGAAATTTAAATTTAGTAACAATGAACACACCTATGCGATAACATATTCATGCGATAAAAAGATGAATTTTTATCCTTAATAATCATTGTCATTTGACAATAATTATTGATTGATAATTTATTATTGCAAATAATGATAACTTATCTCGACGCAAAAATGTTCTTTGGTCTATTGATTAAATTGTTTTGCATAAAAAATAAGAGATAAGACACTTTTAAAGTTTAACACCATTGATGAAATGACATTGTATCGAATTATTTGTTTACTGAAATAAGAATATAAATAAATTACATCTTTTGAAAAATATGTGCTGACACTATTGTTCTTAGCGTAATAAATGGCATACCTATTTCATATTTATAAAAATAATGTCATTCAAAATAAAATGTGTTATTGCTACTTTCTAGATGCAATTTTTGCCCTTATTGTTTATACCTTTTTTTTCCATGTCCGCTCCCAATATGGAGCATATGGACTCCTTATCGAGTTTATCTCAACAGAAATGTTTCTACGAGAACTGCTTGTTTCTCAGTTGCTCAACCTCTCTTTTTCCAAAGAGAGTAGGAATAGAAGGAAAGTGCAAGGACAGGACTAGTGGTTAGCTAATCGCTTTCTATACGCCCCGTTCATAAGATAGGATGGGTGAGAGGGGGGAATTCAAGACATCACATACATCCATGCCTTTGATCAGAAATTCATAAATCGATTGAAAAATCAATTTATAAAACTGCCCGTACTGAGATTCGAACCCGTGCCCTCCGTAGCGGTAGCCAACGATGTTGACCACTCGACCACCCAGGCGGCTTATATCTTATATATATTTATTGCTTTGTTATTCACAGGAACTTAGTTTATCTAAATTGAGAAATGTTTTTTTAATATATTCTAGCTATAAAATGATTGAATTATTTCAACAGATTTTGTTTCTTTGTTTTGGAAAAAATAATATTTTAAACTAAAACACGAAATGAAAACAAAAATTAAAGAAATAAAACAATAAATTCAGCATATTTAGGTAGATGGATATGCAGTTTTCAGAAAAACTTCCATATTATTATCATTTGAAAGAATTTTATATAACTACAAGTGAAATCCTGGCAGAAGAAATCTCCAGGGTCTGATAGCTAGACAAACAAAGATTACCCATTCGAATTAGAACTCATTAGAGGTGAAGTGAGCCAAGTAGTATTTCAGAAAAAAAAATAAGATGCGTTGTAATATTCCACACGTTTTTAAGTATCGTGAAAGTGAAGTAACCTCAGTTAATACACATTGCATTAGTGTTATATCCGTAAAATAAGAGTGTGCGATCCGCCAAAACAGCAAATAAAGACTTGATCATACATTTTTTTACTAGTTGGCCTACTTCACCTCTCCAGGGCCCATAATTGTGTCCAGCGATGTAAAGCCTTACTAAAAAGATAATAAGAATATTTTTATTTATGATTTAAGACCATCAGATACTTATGTATATTTTTAATATTATTTTAACTGTATTTTAACATTTTATTCGTCGAATTATTTTTTTTTCCAACTTAATTATACAAGTAGTAAATGGCGTGGATACTTAAACGCATAAAAAAAACTTAGATTAAAAAAAAAACGAAACGAAGTTCACTACTAACCATGTCCTAGCCTAATAATTTAATCCTTAATGATTCTAAGAAGTAAAGGACGAGCGGTTAAAAAACAGTAAATTCTTGGCTTAAGTCCTGTGTTGAGATGCTTTATTAAACGTGGATATCCTTCCTCACATTGAGAACAAAAATGGTTTAAAAAAAAATACAAAAACTCCAAACATATTTGTATTAATCTGGTTTCACAGTAATATTTGTGAATAAGTTATAATGATGTTTGATCTTGTTTTATTCACCAAACAGTCATAGCCATAAAAGTAAATAAAATTCTGACTTCATTAAAACAGCATTTAGAAATTATTTGCGATTGAAATCTGCTTTGAAAGATAAACTAATTATTATTATACGAAGCGCATTAAAATAATAAAAAAACAAAATTTACAATATATGGCAAAACTTAAAATGCATAAAATACATTATTATTGCGCTATAAATTATTCATTTGCGGCATGGTATTGTATAACACAATAAAATAATAATTGCCCGAGTGACGTTTGCCATTCCAAGAGATACTATTGGCATGATAACAATAACATTTATGTCACTGTCAAATGAAGGCCTTGAATCAATGTCAATTTGAAAATATTCCGATAAAATAAAATAGCTGCTTTTTCTGTGTCAATATTTGCATTGTTCTAGTTCTACGTAGTATTATAATCATTGAATGTATATTTTCAATCACTATAAGTAATATCTGTATACTAACATACAAATGTAAACATACTTTTTGTAAAATAATATAATACAGTTTCGACAATCCAGAACCACGAAAAGGTAATATGTCGACAAATCAACAGTCCAACACAAGTGTGCTTAATATTATAGTTGAGTAGAATTATGGTAGAGTTTATTTATATTTTTGTTTGAGTGTCAATATTTATACAAAAAAATATCTCTTTAACGTAAGCTTTAATACTAAATAAATCACGCTAGCTTAATATTAATATTAATTATACTTCTACTTGCTTTAGTTTGAATGAAATAAACTCATATTTGATACGTCTAATAATATAAAGTCATTATAAAAAATATAATGACTACATTTTAAGCATTAAGTTATCAATACGCTTTGTTTAATATCTAAAATTTTAACAATAGTATGCACTGGTCTGAATTAGTAAAATTAACAAAAAAAAAACTGTTCAACTTATTGAAGCAACGCTTGTGACTGATCCAGACTAATAATATTACAATTGACTCCATTTAAATTTGATGAATTTGTTATTCTAATTGTTGTATTACAAAATGTGACAAATGTTTTGCCTATTTGAGAAGAATCATCAGCATAACATTGAAAGGCTTAAAAAAATAAATTAAAAATCTAATTTTAAAGCTATAAATTACAAAATAAATGTCGGGGTTTTGTTCTTTTCTACTGAACGTAGGTAAGGTAAGATACAAAAATTGATAGTTGATACACCCAATACATTTTACGTGATAAATTGGTTCCAAAAATCAAAATATCGCGAAAAAAAAGTATGAAATATTCAAGTTTGCTCTAAAAATTCCCGGAAAAAGATATTTTTTAACGTAATAACCATTTATTGAATATATGAATACTTTGAGAAATAGATACATATATATATATATGTATGTATATGTTTCCACTTTTATGAATATATCTCGTTTGCGGTTTTTTGAACAATCGTATTGAATTTTGCTTGAATTTGAATATTGCTCTGACCCGTTCGATGAAATGGTATTTAACCTTTATTCTTGATTTGAGTCCAGTATACATTGGATTTATTCTGTTGAACTGACGGTAAATTATTTCTTATAACAAAAACGGACGGACCTCTGGAGTGCATTAATTTAGTATATACTTTATTCATATTTATCTCTCAGTGTTTGGATCAAATTTATGGCCGAAATGTACTATTTAAAAAATTCAATAAATATACTTTAAAAAGATTCAGAGCAGAATTATCAAATGATGATTTTGTGTAGTCAGTTTAAAAAAAATGGAAGAAAACAATATCCTAATGATAACTAAGTCGCGTAAAAAAAAGGAATGATGCCATTCAAAAAAATCGCGTAAAAATAGATCTGGGTGTAGTACTAATAACAAATAAAAAAATACATTTATAAATGGAAATAAATTCAACAATCGTGATCCACGTATATGATTTAAAACAATCTTTCCTTTGTATTACTGACTTTAAAGTTACCGCCGAATCCATAGACAAAAAAATACTTCTTCTGATTAAGATATTTTTTCAATTTATTAAAGTTTCAGCGCTCACTATTAGACGTTAGTCTATAATATTTATATAAAA
Organism: Himalopsyche anomala; assembly: GCA_031772345.1. Taxonomy (NCBI): domain Eukaryota; kingdom Metazoa; phylum Arthropoda; class Insecta; order Trichoptera; family Rhyacophilidae; genus Himalopsyche; species Himalopsyche anomala. The sequence goes on from CM062835.1 coordinate 13,968,379, forward strand.
CGGAGACAATTTGGTTATCAAACGATCCACCTACAGTGTCCGTTCTCCTTAAAAACTAAATTAGTCTTTAACAATGATAAACCTACATACTTGTCAACATTATAATCGGCGTAGATAAACGAAGCAAAGTTAATTATTTTTTTATGAATGATAATCCATATATTGCAAAATATTTGATTAGTGATCATCAATCATTCGTAAAAACAATACAAAAATATCATAACAGACTAAAAAGACGAGGTATGATTTCGCAAAACTGGAAAATCCATTCAAAATGGATGGCAGGTATAAGATTGTATAAATTGTCAATACAATAATTCTTGGTGCGACTTTTGCAAGAACTATTGCATCACCGTTTTTTAACAATTGAAGTGTAATAATAAACTACACATGTGTCAACACATTCGCTTTCAAGACTAATATTTTCAATCTGTAATTGGCAGAAAATTGTAAACGATAGTTCATACATTGATAAAGTAGAAGATATTTTTTTTAAATTCTTCTTAGAATTAGTTCGTTGTGGTGTCAATCTAAATTTGTTGCCCCTTTCAATTTTTTTTTTTAATAAAACGATTATAGAAAAAAAACTGTTGATGCCAGGATCGCATTATAATAAAGAATACTTGTTGAATAAAAGCTACCAAAATGAGGTAAAAAATAAAGAAATTTTGGCCATTGAACGGCCAAAACTATTCATGATACTTTATATTATATTATATATAATATGAGAGTTAGTTGAAAAAGTAATTTAAGCCGAAAATATGGCTCTACTTGCATTCACTGAAAGAACATATTACTGTTATACTATGTTCACTTTTAGTGTGTTCATTGTCAATACTAGATAGTAAGGGGTTATAATAAATGTTATTTTTTAAAATTCGTGTTATTTTATAATCACTTATTGATAATTTCAACTGCAATTTGTAAATTCTTTTAAATGTCAATTGTTTGTAACACCTTTTAAATTCAATTCGTTTTTGTATAAACAGCACTGTTAAATTTTATTTCTTATCTGTTGACAATGCTCGTCATGAGCAAAACCAGTCCTGATCTTGATAAATGAAAATTAAGTAAAAAGAAATATTGTGTTTTTTTAAATACAGTTACAGTACATGCTACGTATTGTTTATTGATTGTTTGGTATATTGATACTATTTGTATACGAAAGTAACGGGAGGCTAAGTGATGAACGAGAAACAGACTATTATACCGCGGATGTATGTATAAACGTTTTTATACATACTAAGACGTCATACGTCCTATTTAACCCAGCACAACATAATGGCGAAGCCAATGTTGTGTAAAACATGTCACATATTCACTTGCTTCTTTTCATACAGAACACTATATTTTGTGCTTCACCAAAATGCGAATTCTTCCTTTTGAAACCAAAGATTGCAAACTCTTTACGACATGTCGATTATGTTAAGTATGCCGCTAAGGTAACTTACAAAAACAAAATCGGTTTAGGTACGACTCATAAAAACAAACATGATAGTTTATTTCGATCTATTCATCTATTCGCTCTCGAATAAAAAACTTCATTAAGTGAAATGTATGTAAGATACATTAACTAACATTATGAAATGTTATCGACGATATTAAAAATTATTAACCCGATAAAAAAGAGATATTAAAACCGGAACATATCAAACAAACAAGCGCGAATTTTTCTTTGATAAGCCGACAAAAGGTTGCACATATTTGCAATAACAATAATGAAATTTTCCAGTGCTGTAGGTTCTATGTTTTGATCGATAACCTTGGCCATATCTCTTCATACTTCTGCATAAACAATAAAACAAATGAGTATTGTTGGTATTTAATTTTATCAATATTTTGCCTTGTTGATTTTAACATTTAAGCAGTATTGTACTACCTTAACATGTATTCAATTTTTTGATATTTTCTGTTAATTTTTACATAGTGAAACTATCTGAAAGGATTTACACACTGGAGACTGGTCTCCAGCAACCACGAGGCATACAAAGGTGCGTTAGCGTTTACGCACGTAGTTGAGGTTTTTAGTTCTGCTTCTGGTTACTGGCATCCATGGTTGTCAGAGACCGGTCGTCATTGCGTAAGACTAAGAGGCCCACGTTTCATGACAATTTTATTGCTAGGGTAAATATATTATTGCCTACAAATTATCTTTATTTATTTAATATAGAGATTACCGTTGATTTTAAATGGAATAAATAGTTTAATAAAAAACCTCCACACATACTGATTGTGATTCAATAAAAAGTGTTTTAAAATTTTATTGTATTCAAATTTATTGGATAGAGCACGGTTTTTCAGCTTGGTTGAAAAGGGCCACAGAGAAAATATTAATTTAGGGGAGCCACAGGCACCCTAGGTAAATGAGGTTTTAAATGAGTCAGCAAACTAAAAAAATGTCTCACATTTCTTCATTTTGGGAAATCCGTAAATTCCCAGGTTTTGGAAATCAGCACGTGAGCGAAAAATTTTGAGGTGCTCGAGTTGAAATTTATTTTGAAATCTCTTAATTTCTCACTTTTTTATTGTCAAAATCTGGAGTCTAAAAACTATGAGACTCAAAAAGGTTCACGGGCTCAAAAAGGTTGAGAAACAATAAAGTCAATCAAAGCGGATAATATACTGTTTTCCGAACTTGAATTTATTCAAATTCATCTGTTATTATTATCATATTTTCTTACTCAAATCAATTGTGAGACTTTTTCTATTCATGTAGCAACAAAAGCGGTAAAAATACAAAAGTGTTTTGGTAATTTATTGCTAAGAAATATAAATCTTTGTTTTTTTAAAAAATATTTATATATTGTAGTATTATTGAAGTTTAAACGGACGATATTTGGTATCCGCGTCTCGTGTCGAACAAAATTCATTTTTTTGTGCGAACAATACATACGGCTATAAATCACGACGATAAGGCAATGTTGGCCATTTAGCATATTATTCACATTTATCGCAAAATACCTATTCTGAGAATTTTAAGTATTGGTTTTAAATAATCATTGAAATTGATGCTACATTATTCTAAAAGCCGGTTCTTTCGTCGACGTAAATTTTCATAAAAAAATATGCTGATACAAAAAAATAGTTGCCGTATCATTAAAAAAAAACTTTGTCTTACGTGGCAAAGAAATCCTCAACAGAAGATGACAAAAAATGAATAGTTGTTCGCTGCTTCAAGGCTGTCTTTTTTTTTTAGATTTTATTGATCAACAATTATGAATAACTTGTTTTTTTTTAATGGAATTATTAGTAGTTACTTTATATTCGTATTTGTAATTTGTATGATTATCAGTGAACTATGTCCTGTAGCAATTGTTTAATACAACTTGACATTAATTACTACTTCTAAATTGCACATAAATTATCCATTCTAGAAATTATAAATGACGCTATTACTTGCAAATTCGGCTTGTTCCAAAATGGTGATTAAATGAAACTTATATTTGACGTTGTAAAACTTGATATATTTACAAAGTATTTTTAATTTAACATTACTTTGGAATGTTATTTTGTATGTTATTAGGTCAGATTTGTGACTACTTTCTGAAAATACTTTTTAAATATAAAATTACGTTTATGGTTCATGAATTTAACAGTTTTGAAACGAGACGAGTTTGCAAATAATAGCCTTATATTTCATCAGTTAAGAATGCTTACCGTGAGCAAAAACAGTCATTATAAAAATATGAAAGTTGTACGTAATTTTTTTTGTGTTCTTTTATTAAATTAACATAAAGCCAAGATGCTATATTTGTATTAATTCGATTTTTATTTTACTTAATTGTAATTAAATATTAGTAAAGATTAATTTTATATAAATGAAATGCCTGAAGATGCTACTGCAAAACCCAAGTGGTTTACGATGAAACGTTTACAATTTTTTTACGATTCAATTTTTGTATTGCAGCTCTACTAGCAGCTTCAGTCAGTATCTATTTTTTTTTAAAAAAAATAACGTTTAAATAAATGTATCGTTATCAAGATTATGTGAAAAGTAGCTGTGTTTTATTTATTTGACATATTGCATTTTTTTATTGAATCAATCATAGATATTATGTAAAAATATCTTCTAAGATATTGAAACTGAAAAGATATTTGTTGTAAGAACAATGTAATTTAATAACAAAAAGTTGTAACTGTTTTTAATTTTAATAGCTTCAATATTTTCTATATATTATAACTGTTTGTTTTGCGGAAACATGTACGAAATTCGAGGCGCAGACTTCATTTGACTCCATTTTATCCATACTATTATTAAATGAATAATTCAAAAGAATTCGTCAGTAAGTATTTTTTACACAATAATACCAAAAAGCACTTTTCTCTTGAATATAAGACTATGATTATAGATCATAACTTATTCAAGTCAACAAAATTCACAAGAAAAACTTAAAAGGGCACTCAAAATATTAAGTTTATAAATTAGACTTTTTGTCAAAAAAACGTTTTTGTTCACTCACACTTTTCACAAAAACACTTCATTTAATAAATTCTTGTTATTCACTTTGTTATGGTATAACAGAAATTGTACTTTACCGAAAATCTGATACATATTGTTTACAGTTATAATGCTCGGCTCATAGATAACTACTACAGGTGGGGAGTATAATATCGTCTACAGTGATGTATCACAGCGGTTGTGTGTTAGATAAGCAACTCTCAACAACTGTTTCGTTGAGTTTATCCAATAGAAAAAAGCAAAACGATGAAATACTTCAATGAATTTATGCCATAAAATGAATACGACAACAGTCAATTAATAATCTATTTGACTCTGTAAATCTGATGAAATAGTTTTGCGTATCTAAAGAGTTTTAATGATGTTTAAACTTACTTTTAAATTTACTTTCACTTATGTTAAAAATAAAATCATTGCCTCACTCCCAATTTTAAGCATTTTACGAATGTTGTTAACTTTAATAGAAACAATGTATTTACAATTATTGTTTAAAATGGTCCTTACTAAGACAAACAAACGGGTAAAACCTAGCGACAGCTATCAATTTTAATTTAATGTTTAAAATTGATCTCTGAATCTAGCGCTATTAAAAACCTGAACGGATACTAAAACTAGTAAGTTCTTTTATTGAAAATGGAATATAAGCCAAAGTAATAATACTTACTTAGTGGCGTTATTGGATTCTGATGGCAAAAATTTTCAATACATCCATAACCACAGTTTATGTATAAAGAGAGATACACACTTCAGTTCAGATAGCATCATAAAACGGATTATTAAAACAAATTGGGTCGTAAAAATGATCAACAAAACTCTTTAACGGGTTTATTGTCAAATAATTCATCGCTTTATATTCAATTATTACTGTATAAAAGCCGAAAAATATCGTACAAGCTTACGAGTATTAAAATAAATTTAGATCAATTTTCAACTAAGTATTCGATGGTTGGAAATTAAAACAAAGATTAAGCATCTAATAAAAGTATTTTGAATCAACATGATATATAAAAATAATTGAATAATATTGAGTTTATAATCAAAGATTATCTTCGCAAACAGATTTCTATCAAGTGAAAATACAAAACAACAGAGAGCAAAGGTTTCTTGGAATATTTTTGAATAATAAATATTTAATCAGTGTCATGGGGTATTTTATATATTTTCTTATTTAAAATGAAATTGTTTACTTAATCAGGTCACTCATACTCAAGACAGTATCAGATCGCTAGCAAAGGGCTGCCTTAGTTGTATGGCGATAATAAATAAAATTTATGCAAAACATGAAAGGAGTTTTGAGTTACAATGCAAAACATCCTGATAATGAAAATTCTGAGCATTATTTTGCATTGATGATTGAATCTTGAATAAAGTTCAATGGATGGCAGGGTTTTATTTAGAAAATACCGGTTATTTTCCTGAAAAATACATCGCTTTACGTATCTTGTTACGACTGTGCTAAAGAAGTATGAAACGTGAATACAGTATTTTAGAACCAGTGCCTTTTATTTAAATCCATAAAAAATGAAACTTTAAATTTTTAAACAAGTAGAGTTTCATTTTGTTTGAAAATTTCCCAAATTTTAATTGTGTTTATAATTGATATCATTTAGCACTTATATTTATTGATGATTTTTTTAATTGTATGTTATAGGTGTTAAGCATTTTAATTGAGTAATTATAATGTAATTTGTAAATCCTTTTCATTGTTAGTAGTTGCTGACACCTTTTTATTTCAATTTAACATGTATAAATAGCACTGTTTAATTTATTTTTCTTAACAGTTGATAATGCTCGCGAGGAGCGTAACCGCTCCTGATAAAATACATTTTAAGTGGAAAAAGTACTAAAAATCTTTTTTTTTTTTTATGTTGTATGTTTCAATGATACTATGAATTCTCAACTATTGATAAAAAAAAAAACCATAATAAATTAATAATATTAACATGCCGTCTACATAAGCAGCTATATGCAGATTTTAATTTTTTGTACAGTTTAAACGAACTATACAATCGTCGATAAAACGAGTATTGTATAATATATAAATATGTGTTGAAAATTAATTCATCAGCAATTGAAAACGTCCTTGGTCAAATTTTCAACAACAATTGTGTAAAGACTGCGAAGCATAGAATAATTATTTATTACCTTGCTATAAAAACTGTTTCAACAAATCTTATTTTATATTTACTTTCCGATGTCAATATTAGTATAATTAATATTTAGTAAAACTGCTTAGGTGGGAGGTTTTTTTAAGAGATCATCATAGTTCATATACATTGACCGTATTTTGATATTTTAGTCCCACTGTCACGAAACGGACAAAGCTTTGATTACAAATAACCGGACAAAGTCAATTTGTTTAATGGACACTGTGGTTTCGCTGCCAAGCAAACAAATTAAACACCGGATGTTCATAAATAAGCGAATTATTTTTATCCTGTACATTGCTAAATATTTTGTCAAACCTCAAAAAACGCAAGAATTATCAATAAGGTCATTATGTTTTATAGACATAGTTTTATTAGTATTTTTTTTTGCATAAATTTAACAAAAAGACTGTCAGTCGAGATGACACTTAAAATTGCTTTACAACAATTGTTTGATGATACTCAAATATATTATAAACACCTTACTTTTTTCCAATTTTCATATAAACTTGTTATTATGTTAATAATGTAAATCTTGTTATTATAATTAAAATTGTGTTTTTGTTCCTGTTATAATATGTTTTTATACGCAAGAGTATATTTATAATATAAAATAAAAGGTGGAAATGCGCAAAGATTTTGTTTTTTGAAAAGGAGGAGTAGTGACATAATGTTTGGAAATCACATTTCAATATCATAACTTTCACTCAATTTTATCAGCGTAATTTTGCCGTCTTCTGTCCATAGTTTCCTGATTAAAACGTAGTAATAATAAATGTCGAATTTTAATTGTTAATTTATTATATTCGATAATTATAAACCATAGCCGTGATGTGATATTCACTCGACGACAAGCAATAAATAAAATTTGAATAAAAATAAGTCACAATGCGATCGGACTATTTTGTATAAATTGGCACTTCACAAAATTGGTCTCATTTCAGTATTATGGCGTGGAATGGGCTTGAATTATTGCATTCTCAGTTGAAGATATTTCCTGAGAGAGCCGTGCCCTTACATAATAATGTAATACGGTGAAGTGATTGCCAGAAACCCTACTTGAGTATTAGCATTTCAATACCAAATGTATTTCCTTACATACCCAAAAGACATTAGAATAAATTTTATGAGTGAAAAAAAAATTGACACGAAATTTGAAGCAATACATTGCATTTAGTATGAACATTTTAACCAGGTCTGTGAAGTGTTGGAATTACCATTTATAATAGTTTTCCTTGTATATCTTACGACGGAGAGGAAAATACCAACATTTAATGATGTAATAACTCAGAAATTAAAAATAATTACGTGAATCCGTAGATATATGTTTCAATGGGTATGACAAAATATCATAATTTTTTTTTTTGAAAGATTAATGAATATAGTTTAATGTTTTCAATCAGCTGGTTCAGCAGTTACTTTGTAGAATATTAGTTTGAATATAAAGCCATATTTGATTAAAAAAATCCATTTTTTTTTTATATCAAATTTATGGAGCTTCAAAAAATCCATAAGATGTGTGACAAATTGTGAAACGTGTTTGGCTTGAGGCTAAGCTTGAGCTTTGGTCTCTGAGAATAATTTTCAGTCAAAATATCGTAAGGTTTTTGATGAACTAAAAATTGATTTTATTTCTCAAGTTATAAACTAAAAAATTGTTTCTTGAAAAAGAGAAGTAAGATAAAAACAAAAATATTATTACATGTTTATATATGAAAAAAATTATGTTACATTCTTGAGCTTTTATAAAATGTTATTTATTATTTCGGTCTTATAGTTTTGTCATAGGTCACAAATTGTTACCCATTGTAGAATAACAAAGTTTTAACGTTTTGTTAAAAGGATTTGGTTCTCATGATTTTTTACGGAAGCTTTGTTTGTCAAAAATCAATGTTTTTGTTTTGTTTAAAATCGAAAAGAAACCTTTCCGATTATTTGAATTATGATACAATTTTTTTTACTGTAATACTCTCTGTAATATTTAAATTGAGGTAAAGATTATACGTTAACGATCCATAGCGAGCCGTTAACCAATAACTGTCACGTAAATTTTACTTAGTGGATAGTGAATTAACGCATATATGCCAACAGAATGCTCTCACCACGATCACATTTCGTCGTGACAAGGGTGTTACTCCTGGATCTGCATGTCGTCAATAATGGACATATGGAGAGAAAATAGATACCAGGCAGAGCTAACGACCGAAACGTTGGCCAAACAAAAGTATTCAACAAATGTTTCTAAACAACAAATTGGCCTCACAAAATATCTTTCAGCAATGTCTGCGCCCAATATCGAGTGTATATGGACTTTGTATAGAACATTTTAGCGTAATTTTTATTTTGTCACTTTTTGTTTGCAGATAGATGCTTACGAAAAATATAGATATGAAGCGCCGAAATATTTTATTCTTTTCCTATTATGCAACCACCATTTTCTCGGCGTCGTGTTAGAATAAGCTTAAGAAATCATCACAAATATAATTTCTTTTGAAAAAATGTGTATTTATTTGTATGTGGGTATTAGAACCCCAGTTAACGATTTTAGTATTTAAGATCACAGCAAACAAAATATACTGTGATGATAAGTACATTAAAAAATAATATAAATTACGGACTTGATCTTGATATCAATGAAATGTCAAAAATTGTGAGAGTATAATTACAGGGTCAAATAAATGTATGTCAATCATCATTGTTTTTTTCCTCGCACTTCAATTATAGCATTATTCAAATAACTGTCAACAAAAAAAGTCTTCGTTTCATTTTTAAAATGAAGGAGTGGAAAAAAAATATGATCATATTTTTAGGAACCTTAAACATAAATTTCATCAAATATCTCTATTATAATAATGGTTTTCAAAAATATTATTCATGTTAAACAAATGTAATATTTCAAGGAATTCAATTTTGAATTACTGGCAAGGTTACTTTCAGCACGTGTAAAAACGCTATACACGTATAGTTTCAAATGGGACGCCTAAAAATTGTATTTTTCTTTCTATTTCTTATTTTGTTTATCTTTAATCGAATTACGTATATAAAAATAAAAACAATACGCAAATATCAACATTGTATCTTTGCCTTAAATTTTAGAAATATGTTATTTCAAAATGATCTGCAATTTGAGTAAACTGTTTTTTTATTTCGAAGGCGTCGTTTTTCTACTGACTCTTCAACGAGAAAAATTTGGAATTCTCCACGTTTATTTACTTATCGGAAATGTAGAAACTAGACAAAAACATCCGTTTAAATGAAAATTGAGAATGAAGGCTAAGTAAATATTTGATATTTCTATGCTGTTTTACACAAAAGACTATTCAGTAACATAAAATGTACATCCCAATCATTTTTTTAAATATCAAAGAAGAAAATTTTAAATTTGTACAGCAACAAATTTACATGACGCAGTTTTTTAATTTTCTTTTAATGAGATAGATACATTTTAAGATTGTGTTGTCCAATTTTATTCACAGCGAATGATATTTTTCTTTGAGTTTATCTCAACAGAAGCGTTTCTACGAGAATTGCTTTATTGACTTAATGAATTGATTACTCAGTTGCTCATTTTTTTTATCGAGGTTAAAGAAGTGGTTAGTCAATCGCTCTCGTTACCTCTTGTCTTTGGGATAGGAAGAGTTGGAGGAAGGAATTCAAGACATCCATACTACTACATACTACATCCAGATTTTGTTTTATTTCCCTTTTTTATTCAGAAAAAAATATGAATAATAATTAATGAAGAAGTTAAAGTTGAAAATCTTATGAATAATTGATTCTTTTTATGTATAACTTATTTTTTTATTTTTTCGTAGTATATTTTTTTTTCTTCGGGAACAATAAAATGTTTTTTTCTAATCGCAATAATTTATCCTTGAGAGACGGTAGAATTGATAAAGGGCATGGCTATATTCAACCTATGTTCAATTTTTATTGACAATGTAATACGTTTAAATTAAAAAATATAATGAATTAAATTAAAAAACTCCAACATTGACAAAATTTAGTTTGTCAAGTGTATAACTTTTTTAAATATTCAAAAGAAGTACGGATAGAAGTGCATTCAACTTGAATAAAAGTTTTATTTCTCGCAATGCCAAAAAAGTTTACGGCCAAAAGGAGATTTGAAAAGTTTTATAAAGCTTCTACATTTAAGTTTCCCAAACACCTCAAATACTTTAGATCCATAAAACTAAGCAAGCGAAATTGTTCAAGTGTAATTTTCAAATAATATTTACGACACTATGCCAATTTTCGAATCAAAGTCTGTTAGAAAAACTTATTCTCAGTCTGTAGATGCATTATTATTATAAAATATTTTTTATACTTTGTAACGAAAACTTATTATAGATATACATGTAATATGGAGCATACGTTTTTCTTATGGAGCTATCTTATCAAAACTTTTTCTACAAGAACTGTTTGTGACTCAGTCGCTCAACCTCTCTCATATAAATAGAATAGTAGGATTGAATGATGAGGCTATGATAGAAGTAGTGGTTAAGTTATACCTTATTTAGTTTAGTTATTGAGGGATCGGCATGGTGTAAGAGATTTTTTTCACAAAAACCCATGCCGTCAAAGAGAAATCGATATTTTTAAAAATTATGTTAATACTGGGACTCGACCCCGTGAGATCCGGCACTGAAGCTAACAACGCTAACCACGGTGTCATATGACCCGTCACGTGAACTAAGCACAGTAATATATATTTTTTCAATTCTAGCGTTTTTTAAATTTGTTGGGTAACAAAATCAATCATTTATATTTCAAGAATGTTTAGTTAACGCACGGTCATGTTAGATTCACTTTATTTTTTAGGAGAGCCAAAATGTTGTTAGAGTTATTTAAAACAACAATTTTAACGCGAATTTACGTTAAGTGTTCACATTCAGTCAGCTGATTCGAACCGTGCGATCTGATTGGTTTTCAATTAATTGGACGGTAGGGTTGAAAGATGCGTTTGACTGAGTCTCTTTTACAGTAGAATAGTTAATAAAGTTTATTTTCATATACTTGTAATGACATTTTGAAACTGATATGTAGGTATAAAAATTCTGTACCAGAAAATTGTCCATGGAATAATTGTAGCTTGGTCGTGTTGCATACTAAACCCGTCATTTGAGAAATTACTTAATTAACTTATCTTAACCAACATCAAATCCAATCAGCGTATACGAAACGAGATTTATGAGAATCGTATTAGATTGACACCAAGAGATGGCAATCATTTTAGGCAACTTGGATACGTGAGTGATACGCTCGATATATGAGTAGTACTTGAACTTGAAAAAAAAAGTCTCACTAAACTCTTTGACTTAGGAATTCGGTACTGTCAAGTGGAGATTACAATACCAGACGAATATATTAATCCCGGTATTTTGATATTTCATATTAAATACCAGTTTTGCTCAAACTAATACCTGTTATAAAAATAAAATTTAATATAAAAACAATACATACAAATGTGATCGCAATACTATGCAACATTGCGAGTAAATCAAAAGTATTAAATATTTCGATATTTCATATAAAATACTGTCACAAAAAATATATCATAATCATAAACGGGTGATTTTCTAAAGTAACTTACAGTTTCTTAAAATAATTTTACACATTTGAAATGATTATCAATTCTGTAAGCTATAACTATTTAATACAACTCTTATCAGATTAAAAATAGTTTAATTCATCACTATTTTTATTATTAAAATACGCGATGATTTTTGTTTACTTAAAATTCTATGTTGGTTATTTTTAATACCGAAATACCAGTATTTTAATATTTTTAAAGATTGAATTTTGGTATTGAAAAAACACTTTAATACCGAGATCCCAGTTTCGGTGAAAACTGTATCGTAATAAGTGTCATAGAATGGTTCAAAAACATTACACACGGATAATTCTTAAATGATGATTATGTGGTAGTATTCAAACAAAAGTTTATTTTGAACTGCTAAAAAGAAACCGAATCTGAAGAAGATTTTTAAATAAAGGGAAACGCTTGTCACAATTTGTTACAACATTAGTAAAATTACTATTTTGTCAAATAAATTGTATTTAAAAATAAATTTCCACGAAGTAACCGTAGAGTGAATTGAAACTAAAAACATTAAACATTTATTTGATCGTGTATAACTTCCAACAGCTGTTTAAATATAGTAATTCAGTTTTAATTCAATTGCAAATAAACGACTGGAATAATTATCGAATCGTAAAGCACCTGTGTTTGACAATAATAGTCGCAAATGACGTGTGGATTCGGTTAGCCGATAAAAAAATTGCAGCCTTGAATACTAATGATGGTGATGTTTCCTTCCTTCTAAGAACTATTTTTTGCTGAAGTATATTTTTGATTGAAGATCACGAGGTTGTCTAAAAAATTTGCGATAATTTGCGTCAATTACTAATATTTTATCCTTGTATTTACGTAAAAAAATACTTACGTAAAATTATGTAATTGTAATAAAAGCACTACGCAAAATGGGGGCCTCCTAAATGATTTATTTACACAAACAGCTTATACTGAAATTTTACATTGAAGCATTTATGAAAATATTATACTTATCACCTCAAAGACTTATTGATATTATTTGGACGCATATTTTGAACACACAGATTTTTTTTACATGAGAGATAGATTTCAAGCGATACATATATTATACATCAATAATGAAACCTAAAAAGCTAAAGAATCAAAGCATAACATAATACTGAAAACTTAACGATTATCTTAGAGATCAAGACTATTAGTTAAATATCTTTATTATATTTTTTTGCAAAAAAGAAAAATGGCTTTTGTCCTAGACGTTGGTTTTTTATTTAATAATGATTCATCAGACGGGTTAATGAAAAATTCCGTCGCCAATATGGATTCATTTAGAGTATTTCAATGTAAGGTACGACTGCAAAAAGTAAATCGTTTGCTTGCAATAGTAAAACAGATAAGTTAGCATAAAAAAAGAGTAGTAATCAGCCTCACGATGTGATTGAAAGTGTAAAATGATGTAAAATCACTCAAATTCATGTTTTTGAAAGTGAATCAATAAATGCATTATCAAACATTGGAATGTGAAGCTGCCCATTGAAATATTTGTACTCTAAAGCGGTTAAGGAATGAAAACGAAAGTATTGTGGCATTTTTTTCTGTTACATAATTCATGCAACAAGGCAAACAACACAAAAACCTACCCATAGACAATAACAGAACATTATTAAAAAGAAAAAAATCTGTACAAAGAATTGTATGATATTTTTTGACAAAATTATCAATAAATACGATATTACACATAGTGAGCTAGAGGTCTGCACAGGCCGAAATTTGATGGAATTACCCAGTCCATGCCCGGCCAATTCAGATTCGGCCTGATTCGGACCTGAGTGTTAGTGCCACACTTGTTACCCGAGCCGGGCCCGAAGCCCAAGTTTATATTTTTCAACCCGCAAAAATCCCGATAGTTTAAAAAATATTTAATTAATACATGATATTGACTCACGCTCCAAATATATTTCAACAATATTTTCTGAAAAATAAATTCTTTACCCAGGTCTGGCTTGAACCCGAATCTTAATTGACATTACACGCTCGAGCCCGACTCACGGGCCGGGCCAGGTAAGGGCTCATGGGCCAAATCGGGCCCGTGGAGACCTCAAAAGTGAGTTTATATTTCTATATGATTTGTATGATTATTATTTGTATATGATACATAACCTATAACTATTAATTATTATTTTATATATGCAATCAAAATATAAATTTTAAAAAAAGTATCATATCTATTTCATAATACATAAGTTTTCAATAATATTATCCTGAATTTTATTCACAAAAATACGAAGCAATACACAATATTAACTATCATTATGTTACATACATAGATGTATGCTATGTCTACTGCGCAATATTCATTTTCTAGTATGCTTGTTATAAATATACTTTATATAAGGGTATATTGTAAAGAAAGGCAAATAAGCAGCAGCTTTCGTTGGCAATTTCTGCCGTTGCTACACGTAGCCAATCCAAATCCAACAATAGAGGTGCTGGCTACCTCTAGAATCCATTACTTTATCACATGCTGTAAAAACTATCACAAGAAGGACAAAATATTGCATGCAATACATACATTGGTTCTTCAAACAGGGGTACGATATTAATGACATTTTATTTGTTCTTGAATAATTCAAATTCTTGTCCTCAAAACCTTATCTATATCCTCTAGCAAAATGATTATCATTTTGCTGTCAGAAATAAAAAGCCAGCTAATGGTATAAAGTCATTTATAAAAATTGAAACGTTAACTTTCTGATAGATTTGATAAAAGATATGACCGTGAATCAAAATAATAATAAAAAGTTATACGTTTGAAATCTAGTTTAAATATCACTTTTAAGGTGTTCACTGTCAATACAACCTGTTCGTTTGTATTTGCATCATCTTATTTGTTATATCCGTTTCATTAACCTAATTCTTGCCTATGCTAACTGTTCTTTTATATTATAAATATATTTTTAAAATTTTTATTTCTTTTGTAAGAATTGATATGGTTTTCAAAAATGTCTTTTTCAGAATCTTCATTGTTGCTGATTTTGTTGAAGTACATCATTATATGGAAGCGGGAAAAACACTAAATCATCATTAAGTTATTCACTTTAGTAATAAAAAAATCCCAAATTTTAATTGTGTTTATAATTGACATCATTTGCCACTTATATTTATTGATGATTTTTTAATTGTATGTTATAGGTGTTAAGCATTTTAATTTTGTGTAATTATAATGTAATTTGTAAATCCTTTTAATTGTTAGTAATTGCTTACACCTTTTTGTTTCAATTTAACTTATATAAATAGCACTGTTTAATTTATTTTCCTCATCGGTTGATAATGCTCGTGAGGAGCGAAACCGGTCATGATCAAATAAATTTCAAGTGGAAAAAGTACTAGAAATCTTTTATTATTTTTATTAGTTTAAATATTTTATTAATTACTCGAAAAATGTGTTTTGAAATGTATAATATTTCGAGCAGTACGATTTAGTAGTATTTTCAGAAACGACAAGAGTTTTGATTATTGTATTTTTTAAAATAAATATACCATGTCCGCTCCCAATGTAAGTTATGTGGATTAGGTATGAAATTTGAGACTCATATTCTCAAAAGGTTTTATTTATACGAAAACTGCTTCTTACTCAGTTCCTCGACCCCTGTATTTATAAGAGAGTAAGGATAAAAAGATATGGATAAGACAGGACAAGTGGTTAGCTAAAAGCTCTTGTTATGTTTCATTTGAAGTATCGTATAATTGGTAAGAGAGAATTCGAGACATCACAGACACCCATGTCCTTGAACAAAAATTAATCATTCCGCAACCAAGCCATCGACGTTGACCGCTCAATCACGGACCAGGCTGCAAAATCATTAATGTTGAATTTTTTAACAAACGCACGTTTTGTTAAATACATATCGACTGTGGAATGAAAAAAGGACGTAACCCACAGTTTTTTCAAAGCAGGTTTTTTTTGATAATCACAATGTATCAAACTTGATACACGAATTAGTATCTAAATTTAGCTTTTAAGTTTGAAAAAGATGACCTTGTAAAAAGTTAAAACCAAGAAAAAAGACTAAAATAAAGGTTTTTGCTAGACAACTTCGTGAATTAATATTAGATTATGTTAATTAAAAACCAGTTTAGAAGTCTTTGTGCACTTCAAGGTTGTGTATAATTCATAATTTGCATATGTCACAAAATCATCAAAAAACGTGTAGGTTACGTCCTTTTTCTTTTCCACAGTCGATATAATATGTAGATAAGAAAAAACAAAATAGTCGAAAAGTAGTTGATTGTTTAACAATTTTTTTTGTTGATTTGTATGATTTTGTTAATTTTCACAGTTTTAAGGAATTACGAATGTTGAATTACCATTATATTATCTTATAAATGTTGCCTAAATACATTTTTTTTTATTGAGTTTGAATTGCAATTTGTGTACTGAAATATGAATAAAGAATCCGTCAAGTACTCGATTAAAAAGTTAAGTAATATCAGAATAACTGCTTGATATTAGGCGAGCCTTATTATTCGTGTATTATTTTAGCTAATCGTAATTCTCGCTTGTTTGGATTCTTATGATGATTTATATGTATTTATCTCCTGAAGGTATGGTTATCACGGCCATTTTTACCAATTACCAAGATTATGTTTTTTTTGATAAATCATTTTATATTTTTATACCATTTTTGTGTGCTGAATTGAGTATTACATAAGTAAAATACAAAATTAAATTAATAATTTTTGTTTAAAAAATATCACCAAACAAAAACCATTTTTGCTCAACCGTAAAGTTGTCTAAGTGGACATGATGTCTTATGCCTCTGGGGTACCGATGTATTATGAAAAAAATTGATTACTTTTTGAACAAAGAAGTACCTACGGTAAAAAACGTAATTTTGATTTATCAGTTTAGTCTACGGCTTCTTTTTGTTCTGTTATTTTGTTAAAAAAAATTATGAATAATACAATAAAAACGTTATATTTCCCTAAAAACATATATTATCAAAGTATAAAAGTACTACAATTGATTGAAAATCGCAATCTAGTAATAAATATAAACTTAACGTAAATAAAAAGTGGTTTCCAGGTACAATATTTTACTTGTATTTTTTAGCATAATTTATTAGGTTAACATGTAAACCTTCTGCAAACTTCTTCGTTCCACAAAACATCAACGACAAAATAATAAAACACTACTGATATACAGTAATTTTCTGAAAGTTGAGCGATACAAATATTTTATTCTTAAAAACTGATAAAAAAATACACAAGATTTTTATAGATCAACACTTTAATATAATAGTTTGAAAATATCTCTTTTAAATATAAATCTGACTTCTACGAATACTTATTGAAGTGAATGATTTTGAAAACTGTCTTAACTTGCGATATTTTGTTATCTCCCTTTAGTTACCTATTGAGTTACCTGTGATTTACTCTCATTCCATTTGCACAAAATATAACTCAGAAACGAGTTATATTATTTTTAAAAAAATAACTCTTAATTTTGTTCGTTTAATCAAGAAACCCATGTGTTCTAATTAGAGCATCTCAAGGTAAGTTGTTAAGTTTTATCTTTATTTATCTTATGTGTTAGGGTGTAAAGATTTTGCAGTTGAATCGTTCTTATAACGCCTTTCTTTTTAGAATCCAATTTGTGTACAAGAATATTATCATCAAACATATTCTTGCTCTTGTAAAGAAATCTATGAAAGTAAGAAATCAATTTATCCAAGTTTTTAATTTAGACCGTGGATAACTTAACCTAATTGAGAATCCAAGAGCGTTGAATACTCAATTGAACAAATAAATTTCTCCATAAAATACTTAATGTCATGAACCAGCTAGTGTAACTTTGATACAAGAATTATCTTTGTAGTATATCGATGGATTATTTCCATAGAGCGATACGTAAAAAATATGTTGTTTTGTTCTCATTATTCATTCAAATATCTTTATTTTATAACTCTACAAAACTATAGCTAGAAATAATTACTAGTTTTATCTCAGTTTACATAATGCAAGTAAAGAAGTAAAAACAATCTGTCAGTTCCATATAAATACGATTAGATATTTAGTTTTATGGTACTGCCAAAGTTGCAATACATTTGAATTGTATTTTAATAAGTGACTTAATGTTTGACTAAGCAGATGAGACAAATAATAATTATCACTTATTTTCAAATCAGTTTAAATGCGTCAAAATAACATAATCAAGAGTCTTAAAAAAGCCAAGAATTTTAAATTTGATTTCTTCTAAAAAACAATACTAAGAAAATGATGCTATTTTTTAAAAAGTAATGTACTAATATGAGATGAAATATAAAAAGGAAGATTTGTAAATATTGTGTGACTTACTGTTGGACTAGTTAACGACCTTAAATAAGCGGCTATAAAGTATTGATAAAGTAAATACATATGTAGCTCTTATTCCTTGTTCTTAGCACATTTAAGTATTCAACAATCCGTCAAAATTATCGTTGATTAATTGCAGAGTTAGTCCTGTTACTAAAACGGTTCGACAATCGTGATTCTGTCAAATTCTATTAATCTATGTACGGATACGTCCATCGCCTCATATAAATTGCTATACAGGGAAAAAAGATTTTTTCTAAACGTACATTTTCCAAACGGTGTTCGATTTTCAAACACACCCGTGAGAATGCAACTTCGGATTGGTTCAATTTGTGGACACGAAAGTTTTTTTGATCGACATCACCCAATGGGATTGCGGAATATTTGTTTTGATAGAATATTTTATCATGATAAAAAATCCCAGCAGATGAACATATTTATTTTTTATTTTACATTGTTTTACAAATCGAAATCCCTATCTCATAGATAAAACGTAAGTCAGTTCTGAAAAAAGACGATTTCATCACATTTTTAATCTCTGAAAAAAATTAAAAGATAACAAAATTTATGAGAACATGATTATGAACTCATGAATTATGACGATACACATATTTAATGAAATGCCTACTTATGATTGATATTTACTATTCACTTTGAAAAAAAGTGAGGTTGAGCGACTGAGCAACAAACAGTTCTCGTAGAAAAACTTCTGTTGAGATACCTACATTAGGAAGCCATATGCTCGACATTGGAAGTAGACATGGATTGAAAAAAAATGATTGAGATTTAAATACTTCATTGTGTATTTTTTACTATTAATAAGTTCATCAACTATTTATAGCAAAATTAAAAAGAAAGATACATAATGTTATCAAATGGTTTGTCAAAAAGTTGCAATTAAAAACATCAGGTAAAAGAAATAATAAAGTTTACGACGGAACTCATCAAAACATAATAAATGACTTCCAATATGTATTTTTTTTTTAAAGTTATAACAAAACTGTACACCGTGAATACAACTTTTAAACATTATTAAACATAAATTAATTTAAAAGTTTACATTTTTACAATTTTGTAATTTTTATTTAAAAATATATTAAATATTATTTTTTGTTGTATTTTAAAACAATCAAATTCTGAGTAAGACACATTAATTAAAATATATAATATTTCGTAATTTTGCGTTATCAAATTATTATTTATTATTTTTGTTGTGATTGCAACAATTCGGAACGATTATTCAAATTCCTGCAATAACGACAATCACCTGTCACTGTTATAAACAAATATTTAAAGGTGCGTTACCCAGCAACAACTTTGATAAGCGAATAAATAAATAATGACGTACCTTTTGTTTATTATACATCCACTCAAAAAATTAATGTAAAAAATGTTTAAAAGGAGATTTATGAAAAATCATGTTAAAAGTGTTCACTGTTAATTAGAACTTGTCGGAAAGACATTTATTAAAAAAATAGAACTAGCTTTGGCAATGCGTGCAAAAATAAATAATATTTTTGATGTAAATATTCATAGATGGAAGTTGTTACATGTTATTTTTATCAATTTGTTGAAGTCCAATATTGACAGGAAATAATGCAATAGAATCCCCGACCGCAATATTTTTTCTGCCATCACGAGTTGGTTGGTAAATATATCTGTTATTGATTTTCATGTTCTGTATGTTTTTCAAAAAATATTGAAAAAACACTTTTGTTGAAATGGTTTATTTATTAGGCTCAAGTCCAATTTCACTCATCATGATCATTTTCAACTGATAAAAATATAAGTTCACTAGAAATATCGATCCATAATCGGCAAAAATTGCGTTTTAAGCCAATAGTTGTTTAATATCGCCTAAAGCGTTAGTGACAAACATTTTAGAGCGTTAACTGATTCGCCTGATCTTTTTTAGGGCCTGTGCATTTTAGTGTTTTGAATTTTTATCGTTTGTCCCACTTGAAATTCGGTTAAGAAACGCTGATCTAGAGAACTGAAAGTATTTAGAAAATTTTAGTATAATATCAAGATAACAAATTTGAATCGTTCAAATTATGTACATTCACACAGATTTTGTCACTAACGACCCGGGTTCCGCCTTTCGGCATCTTCAGGCGTTCAAGTGTACGAATGAACTTGAACTGTCCACCAAGCACCTTCAGTCGAAATCCTTAATTATATCAAGATAACAATTGATCATCTATTACTATTTACTAACCAATTTTAAGGAATTTCTTTTCCGAATATAATTAAAAAAAACTTTCTCCTGTAAAATTTATAGATTGTTGGTTATGATTTTCTGCCTATTGCGAGTCCATATGTTGATATCCGAATTGATACAAATAAACATTGTTAAAACTCTTCCTAAAGTCATCCCCAATAGCAAGCAGATTCAATCTATACATTGAAAATAAAAAAAAAAATAGTTCATGCTCACGATTCCTCAAAAATGATTAAAAGGAAATTTTTCTTCAACATTCTTAATATTGGCGGATCTCTTAAGTTGACTTTGCATAAGCTGAAAAAAAATGTGGCCAGGTACATTTAGCTTCGGGTGCTGAAACTATTAAGTGTGAGCATGTGTAAAATAAGTTCTGTAAGAAAAGGTAATAATTATATAATATTCATTCGCCCTCGAATAGAGAAGTCGTAAAATCAACATAAATCCAAAACTTTTTGAATTCCAATTGAATTAAAAAATATATACGACTTCCATTCTAACTCCACTCTCTCCTCCTTTATTGTATCAAAATGTATAAAAAAGCATTCAAAATTGATTATAGTGCATTGAAAAAACAAAAATGTTTATTATAGTGAGTTTACGCATTTATTGGCTTGAAGTAAAATGCAATCGTGTAAGCGCCTATTTATTATTGCCACGAATTGCCCCGCATACAAATTTTATATACAAACTTTTTATGTGCCGCAATGATTCATACGTCACTTAAATTGGAATCTGCATTTTTTAAACAGTTTTCTTTTCGGTTTGAGTGCGAAATAATAATTGGAGTGTATTTTTAGATATATTTTTAAGCCATATGAATTAAGCTCGATAAGAATTTTCACTAAATATATACATATATCGGTATCACATATTATATATGAGCATTATACCTTTGAATGTTTGATTTTTAAAAATATGTCATTAATCTTGCTGGGAATCAAGCCCTTATCAATCAAAATATTAGTGAGATCAAATAAAATATACTCACATGATTAGTAAAGTAAATATGATGTTAATTTGTTAATATGACACCCGTCATACATTTCATATGGAATGCACAGGTACAAATAACAAAAATATATGCTAAATAGCACAGTTCTGGTTATAAGTTTGTTTCTTTGTTGTGCTTCTTGATTCATTTTTCAAATTTGAAAAGATAGCGTTTTTCGACTATTTGGCAGCTAGAACGAATGATTTTATCAAACTCAAGTAACAAAAAAATCGTAAAAAAACAAACCAAACCCTAATATTTCCACTATCACCCCAATGCTCTATGCTCTTGAAAAATAAGATTGACAACATAAACTTGTACTCGCTTAAATAAACTTTTGCTGACGTGATAGATCAAACAGCGTAGAGGAAAATACCATGAAATCATTACTATGTTTACTGCATTCAAATATCTCACTGTTTATGTATGTTTACTTAAACTATTTTGTATCATTTTATGTGGAAGGGTTACGAGTTTTTCACTCTAAATTGTTGAATGCATATAAATGATTTGATACTTATAATAAATATAACGTTATTATTTAAGTAAAGTATATTACTCAATTCTATTCATCAGTAAAAGCTCTTTTGAAAAATATATGTGCGGCTTTTATCACTGAACTGAGCTGAGCGGTAACAAATTGAGATTAAAAACTTCATTTGTTTGAGTTAGCCGTGAAGTGATTGACAAGTAACACAAAACGGATTGAATTGAAAGGAAACTTTTCCAGAAGACGGCGTTCACCTTTATTAACGCTCACACGCATTGAAAAGGCGTCGAGAGCTTTTTTGCTGAAAGTTTTGGATGAGTTTGTATTTTTGAAATTGCGAGTGTCTACAATCTGTCACTGTCAGCGTGCGGAACGGAAGAGAGGCTAAAGCGTGCTCAGTTTCGACGGGAATCCCCACAGGTAAATGCGTCTCTCAATATCGATACAATTCACAGTATGTTTTTTTGATAATTAAACTTACGTTAGTATGTAATCATTTGATGAAAACTTTTTTCATTTTTGACAGTCTCAAAAGAGAGGATTGTGTTATTTGGAAATAGTATGTGACTAACTCTTTTGTTAGTCGTGTTTCTTGGTAAAGTATTTAATAATTTATGATAGATATTTTAGGATTATTTCGCAAAGGAATAAAGAACAATTTTCTGAAAATGTTGAAAATTAGTTTAAAAAATAAAATATAAAAACATAAAATTCAAATTTGAGTTTAACTCTGCATTAAATATCTGATGATGTCATTTATTTTTATCCATCTCCGCTCCCTATGTGGAGCATATGAATTTATAATGTACGTATTTCAAAATATTTTTTTTACGAGAACTGTTTGTTATTCAGTCGCTCAACCTCTCTTTTCTAAAGAGAGTAGTAGGAATAGAAATACAAGCAAGGATAGGACAAGTGATTAACTTATTGCTCTCGCTTCGCTCAGTTATTGAATGATCGGAAGGGTGGGAGGGAATTTGAAGATCTCACAAACACCCATGTCGAAGAACAGAAATCGAAAAAATATATATTAATGATACATTTACAAAATCAAAATAAAACATATTGTTGGATACCTTCAGTGTAAAAAAAAAAAACTTTTTTTTTCAGTATCAATAATATTTTGTTGAGACCGGTCAAAAAGTATTGAAGAGTAAGCTAATTGAAGAGGATATTGAACTTAGTTTTATTGCGGGGAGAAAAGATATAACATAACCCATGAAACCCATGGCCAAGATCTCAAATGTAACTAAATAGTAAATAAATCAATACTCTGCATTGAATTTGCTATGATTTGATCTTATAACCATATTTTATATAAGAAGATATAACTACACGAAAAAATGATATGTTTTCAATGAAAACTGTTCACTTTGAACGATAAATACAATGATTTTGCGTCCTACAAAGTTTTATGAAGAATAAATTTATTTTTATTCTTTTGCTGAGTTAATAAAATACCACTTCAGAAACGTTTACTGAAAGAGGAAAGTGGCGCAACTTTAAAACTAAATACATACTTTGAAGATGTACAATGTTAGAAGTAAAGTTTTGTGCATGAATTGTTTATCTAATCGTCATATTAATGTACCCTTATGTTATAAGATCAATAAATCAGACGATG
The DNA here is from genome assembly GCA_031772345.1 of Himalopsyche anomala. NCBI lineage: Eukaryota > Metazoa > Arthropoda > Insecta > Trichoptera > Rhyacophilidae > Himalopsyche > Himalopsyche anomala. The sequence goes on from CM062835.1 coordinate 13,992,219, forward strand.
CTTATTTAAATTATGTAATTTCATGATTCAATAAAAACAATATTTTCACTCATTAATACTGTGGAGCATAACAGCAAATCATTATTTATATTATTACTATATTACTCATGTAGTTTTAGACTTTAATAATAATCAAAATTTTTCCTCGTTGTAAAATATGTGCTAAATGTTTATTTTGTAGAATAGCTATGTTAAATAAAAAAAATGTATATATATTATAATATTATAGTTAGTTTGCCGCACTGTACTTTCGAAAAATTTGTTGTTTTTTTTTTGGATTGCAGCATATGCTAACATCTATCTATCTGCCCATTTGCTTACTCGGAGGTAAAAACTGATAGAAACAGTTTTCGTAATACCCTTTTGGCTGGATGACTTATCCCAAATCCATCGTGGAAAACAAATAAGGTTGAAACACCGTAATCTTACTGTCACTGAATATTCATTATATAAAAACACTAGCAAGCGAAACATACAGTGTTTTTTATTCTGAAAAGTGAGATGGTTTCAAGACTTATTACTCCAGTAGTAATACTTGCTAATATATCTTATTCTGTTTATAAAAATAAAAGATATTTTTGTTTTAAGAATAAGAAAAAGATATCAAATGATCGAGGCTGTGTATTTTGTGTTTATTTATTAGTAAATTGTGTGACGTTTAAATATAACAATTATTTTATTGTGAAATTGTTGTGAGATTATCAACTAATATCGTTTTCATTGTTGCGTAAAACAAAAAGAATGTATAGTTAAAAATAAAATCCAAGCTCACCACTACGCTGGAACCTTTTTTCACTTTTGTGTTGGTTATTTTTAATCCACCATTTAAACAATAAATTTATGATAAAATTTATATAAAAAATAATATCGATATCATAAAACCTTTGTAAAACGTAATCATTTCCAAAAAAGCTTATTACCTAAATAACTTAACATCTTAATTTAAAATACTAAATAATTAATTTGTTCATAATATAAAGATACTTTGCTTTCAAAGAAGTCCTGATAAATGTAAAATTAATATGTTGATGCATTCAATGAAAAGATTAAGAGCTCAGAACTAATATTAAAATTGTTTATTGCTTATGTTTCAAATATAGGGGACGGGGAAAAAATATTAAATATACTAAATTAGTTGCGAGGGACGGTTTTTAGACGAGTAGTAAAAAATATTATTATTAAAATAATAAGATTCTTAAAATTAAAAGACCTTTTTTTTGTAATGAAACCACTGATTTTTCTAAAATAAAATAATTTCTAATTTACAACCATAACATCAGGTGTGAATTTAAAGATCTAAAATTTATATGATTGCATACTTCTATTGAATATTCAAAACGATATGATGGCATTTCTCTCATATTTTCATTACAGATAACTCATTAAATTGTACTGATGTACTTCACAGCACACTCCAATATTATTAAATTCCACAATAAGCTTATTCTATTCCATACCAACTCCATCAAATGAATAAAACAGCTGTTGATTACAAAAGGCACACGTACCCCTCTAATAGAATGGGACATTTTTATTTGTACGATTTTACCAACTCTGCTTTCAATAATACATTTTAAAAAGTTGACCATTGTCTTTAAAAAAAATCAAAAGTGGTCAAAGAAAAGTAAAAATAAATTTTTACGAATATTGATTTGAAACCTTAAAAAATTCGATTAAAAAGGTGCCGAAACGCCGTTCCACCACGTTATATGGGAATAAAGCACTATTTTTTAAGCCTGGCTTCGTTGTAGCGCTGTTATTTTTTGATACGTTGTGTTGCCAGCTAAGAAAATAAACGTGCATTCAAAACTAAGCGATATCTTTAATATATTAAGGCTCAAAAAGTCAATAAATAAACATAAAAAAAGGTAATCAAATGATTACAATAGCTGATCGATTATACATGAGCTAGTTAGTATATGAAAAGATTAGAAAAAAATGTGGAATTCGAAACGATAATAATATTACATGTTTTGTGTTACTAAGAATCTGAATGAATTAGTCAATTTGTTACGAGTTATCTCGTCAATATCTAATTAAATTAATAATTGCAAATTGATAGGCAAAGAAGTACTTTTTTCAACGGCAGCCAAAAGGTTAAACAAAAAAATGTTTTTGGTTGCTGAAAACTATTTTGACATCAAGCCATCGATAGAATAATAAAATTATGCTGTATAGCTTCACTCTCTAGAGTCTAGATAGCGCTAATGCCCAGGATGGCGTAAGGTGGTGGTCAATGGCGTTGGTGTTAGTTTATGGATACAAAATAGATGGTGGATCGTGAACAACGCGTGGCCATACACGCTGGCAATTCATTCAGTACGTAGTTACCGAAATACATATACTTTGTTATATTACAATGGATACTTGACATCAACACATTTTTTTGTTTTTTTTTAAGTACACATTAAAACAATTTATTACAAGTGCAAAGTTAATAAACGACTGGATCCGTAACCGTTTCGATATCCATTCTCAACCACCCGAGCAATCATACGGAATGAAAAAATGACTGGCGATAGTCGAGGCATTCAATGATTGACAAAGGCGATGGTTTATAATGACACATCGTGAGGAAAGGTTTATTATGAGCTTCATCAATTTAATGGTATCCTTTACATCTATTTTTATTAAATGTATGCATTGGTTTTTAAGATACAACGCCTTATTTCACCAGAGTCAAGCGCATAATTTTACATTAATTATACCCTGGAACAAACCCAATATTTTTTTATGCGTTTCATACTTTAATTTGTGCTGTTTTCACTAACACTACCTTGTGAAATAGTTTCCGTGTAAAAATGGTGTTAGTGTGTTTATTTTTAATACCGAACAAAAGGTGGACGGCTTCTGAAAAATAGAGCGCCTGTGGAAAGTCGAATAGAGGAAAAGTCATTAATCATAGTAGGCTATTATTTAAACTTCACGAATAAAATGGCTTGGCCATTCATTTACTTGTGGCTTAGTAATATTTAAACGGAACACAGCCTACGTGTTTATTATTGTTATGATTCAAAAGAGTATTCCTGTCAACAAAACGCGAAAACTATTTATTATAACAAATGTTTCTATTAACTTTTTTTGCTTTAGAAGTTTTCAATGTCATGCTTTATAAATTTAGTTTTTTATTAACTGAAAGCCGTAATAATACATATAATATACGTCACCAGTAAAACCTGTCGTTAGTTTGCGTGACTGATGATAGGAGTCCAAGTCACAGTAGGAAGAGCATTTTTTGATACCTATTCGAAGGAAGTATATGCTTAAATATTCCCTTCCACCTTTCTTAAGCTAAAATAACGGGGCTTAGCGAGAGCGATAAAATGGGCTCTCTAGAGGTGAAGTGAGCCAACTAGTAAAATGGTAAGTACAATCATGTCTTTATGTGGTGGATTTTATATTTTTATTTTATTAATAGTATTGCAATGTGTTTCAACTGAGGTTACTTTATTTGTACAATACTTTGAGACGTGTAGAATATTACAACGCATCTAACTTATTTTTTTCTAAAATACCACTTGGCTCACTTCACCTCTGATGGGCCCAACTAACCTCTAATCTGTCCTAGTGCCATACATTATATGCCTCCTAATCTTTATCGAAGGTTGAGATAAAGACACTTATTCTCCAGTCTCTCATATCTCTATATTAGTAAAGGTACAAGAATCAACGAAGAAAGAGCTATACAAACTTTTTTTCATAATATAATAAATACTAGTATATGTCACTTTTAAGGTGTTCACTGTCAATACTTACTTGGTGGAATGGCATTATAATAAAAATAATAAAAGATTTTTAGTATTTTTCCCACATAAAATTTATTAGATCAGGACCGGTTTCGCTCATCGCGAACATCAATGTTGACAATGTTTGCGATGAGCGAAACCGGTCCTGATCAAATAAATTTTATGTGGGAAAAGTACTAAAAATCTTTTATTATTTTTACTAGTATATCGACTGTGGAAAGGAAAAAGGACGTAGCCCACAGTTTTTTCAAAACAGGTTTTTTTCGATAATCACAATGTATCAAACTTGATACACGTTCTATCGAAAGGATGCAAGCTGAAAATGCCGAAATAGTATCTAAATTTAGCATTTAAGTTTGAAAAAGATGACTTTTTAAAAAATTAAAACCAAGAAAAAAGACTAAAATAATAGTTTTCCCGTGACAATTTCTTTAATTAATATTAGATTATGTCAATTAAACACCAGTTTTGTAGTCTGCGTGCACTTAAACGTTATGTATAATTCATAATTTGCATATGGCCCAAAATCATCAAAAAAAGTTTTTTGCGCCTCCTGTACGATTTGATATGTGTGGGTTACGTCCTTTTTCCTTTCCACAGTCGATATATATTTAACGATAAAGAAAAAGCACCTGTTCCAGAAAGATAAGGAAGAGAATGGTTAGAAGAAACGTAATTGAAGTGTTTCTAATAAAAAGTTATAAGTACAAAGTTTAGATTCATACCGGACTGTTTTTTTAATAGAGGGTTTTGTTTTGTACTATTTTTTAAATGATACACAAACCTATCATAAAGGTAAAAAAAAATCATCGAGGCTGAATCATAAAAAAAATCTGAATATGGAGTTTACAAATGGTAATAGTCTTGACTTAAAAGATAATTAAATATATAATATTTGCGTTTTTTGTATAAATACTAAAACGCATCGTCTTTTACGTTTTAATTTAATTTAAAAAAAAGTTGCAGTCACTTGTTTTTATGACTCTGAATCCACAATCCTAATTTTTACACTCGGTTAAATAAGATAATTGAAGTTTTTACTTTAGCAAACAGAGGAATTCTTTTATCTTATTATTTACATACGTTATTGTATTTATTGTCGGGCATCTGAGTAAAGTAAATATAAAAATAGTTTTGGTCCAGTAACCAATATGTGTACACAAACAATTATACACTAATTGATTCTTGATGATTGAGAATTCAGAAATGTCCCAAAGTGTTTTATTTTCAAAATAAATATTTTGTGAAAAAAAAGAAAGAATTCTTGAAGAAAACATCTGTTATAATAGAATAATATATAAGATGATAATATTTCTTGTGATATATAATTATACAATTATCACGCTCGTCAAGTGATTACTCAGCATAAAACCCCACGAAGAAATAATTAAGGAATAAGTGCATACTTAGGGAAAGAAGGGATCGTTAACACACAAGTATTCACCAATTTACAAAGTTATTATAATGGGTAATAAATTATTTTCGATACATAATGAGTAATGAGCAAACGGTACACGGGGTAGAGGGTAGAAATATATCACAAAATATTCCTGAATGCGTACTTACCGCAAGTAATTATAAATATATTTATGATATTTACAATGAATAGTGGGCTTTCTTTGTTTGCCCATGTTAAATGAAATATAACTATGATATATTGTGGAAATAATTTATTATTTCATTTTAAATGTTAATTTTAAATATTTAGCAATTTATTTTATGATTTTTTTACATCAATGTTAACATGACAGTAAAATAATTGAAAAAATGATTTGATTAAGAAGCACATATGTAATATTTTATTTTTACGTATAATATCAGAAATAGGGCATGCGTAATGCCTCATATCATATTTGTAGTCATTTTAGTTCATAGAATACTTTCATCAATTATTGTTATATTAATTTGTGACTGCATTCAGTTGATGGCAAAACTATTATAAAATGTAAAAAACAATCATCGGATGTAATATTTTTTCATTGTTTAAATGATACTATAAATAATGTTCAAAGAATGTTTAATTCTAAATTATTGTTATTTTGCTGGGTAATATATTATCTGTATTTATTAACCCTTGTTTCAAAACTCAACTCTCATCTATAGCTAAATGTTGAGCCAATAATGTTGTTTAATATGTATCACATATTAATGAAAATCAATCCTAACTGAAGAATAAGTATAATGTAAAGTCAAAATTTTATTCGAAATATTTGAGCACAGACTAACATAAATGCATACAATCAACCTCGTCTTAAATAAATACATAATTTACATTCTTATCTGTTATATCATAATTTGACAAAAAAACAACTCGTCAAATGGACTAAGAGATATAAAATAATATTACTAAGATTATTTAAGTATTAATATAATTCAATATCAGAATAGTTTTTAAAACATTGTATACAAAAATATCCACATTGGTATGGAAACGAGAAAAATTTAATTATGTGAATTATTTGAAGATACACACAATTGGCTTATTATTTTTTCTTTTACCTGTGTCCGATCCCATTGTGGGGAACATAGATTTCTTATGAAACTTTTACCAAAATAAGTTTTTCCACATGAATCACAATAGATTCAGAATTCTTTATTATTATATTGTAGTAAATTTTTAACGTATAAAATGAACCTCCTATTTTTTCAACAAAAAATCGCATTTCGACCAAAACATACTATTTAAAATCAAATACATTGATAATAATCGGAGATCGAATAACGACCCACCTGGTCGTTAGAGCAAGCTCTTACCAACTAGGCCCCAGCGGGCGACTATGTTCAAATAGTATCTGTCAAATTGAGTATAATAAAAAAATGTTGTTATTGATGTGTTTGATTTCTTTAACGTTTGATGAATATTTAAAAATAAATAGTGCGTTTTGATTGAGATGCGATGATAAAATCTTAGATATCTCAGCGGGGTGTTCAACTAATTGCCAGAGCGGTGAGAGTTTAGTAATTGTCACGTGGTTAAAAAAATGACGAAAAATATGCCATCTAATTACGATTTTTTTCAGTAAAAAAAAGCTCAACACAACATTATTCTTTCCATAAATATCCGAAGGTAAAAAATAAATACATAATAATCATTGTAATACTTTGGTATGAATTATGTATGGGGAGGATCGAATCATGAATTTATATTGTGTTTGCATTGATGTAGACCAAGTTTGGGAAATCTGTTTACGGAATAAATCAAAATAAACCTATAAATAATAAACAATAATAGTTGTTTGATCAGCAAAAATGTTGTGGTAAATTTCCTTTGTTTTTTCTATGACAAGGGTAGGAAATTGGAAAACAAAAGTGCTTGTGAGATTGAATATTTTACATACTAAACTCTTACATCTACAATATTGGTATAAACTAACTATCTATTTTGTTTTGAAGACAAAAAACTAAGTGGTCGATTTAAATCATAAGTTTCTTTACTGCCATATTGTTTCGTAGATATTATTTATGATATCGAAAAAATCGTAATAACTGTCAGCCTCAACTAGTGTATCCAATCCCGGACCCTATTTTTAATCCCGGGTTTTCGGTATTCACAATTTTTCCAATCCCGGGATTGAACATTCACCATAAAACCGTGAAAAAAATCGAGAATCAAAAATAACTGCTAGCCAATTTTCAAATCAAGGAAATTTACTGATTTCACTGATGATGGTCACTGTCCGATTTCAAAACCCCAGGAATTTGCGAAATTCCGAAAATAAAAAAATGTGAAATAATAAATTTCAATTACGTGAGTGTTTAAAAGTAAAATGTATATGTTTAATAACTGCTGACAATAAACAATCCTCCAGCTTTTCATCGTCATAATATTGCCACAGAAAACACTGAAAATAAACATACAAGATGTCAGTAAAATTTTAATAAATTAAAATATTTTTTATGGATATACGCGGAGAAAAAAATAAAAAGTGGTAGATCATTAATGTTATATAAAAAAATGTATTTCAACATTAAATAATACGCTGTGTAAATTATGCTATCGTAAAAAAACAAATTGTTAACATTTTTGTTTGATTGAGTTGTTTTTCTTTTTGCTGGTGTCGGCTGATGCGATAAAATTTTATATAGCGTAGGCAATATGACAATTATTTTTGACGCTCCGAATAAAATTCATAACAAAACGTGTTTGTTTTTCAGTAGGTGATTTGAATGTAACCCCGAGGGAGGTATGTATGTTTTGAGTGATAATCCTACAAAAACAAATTCCGTTCATTGTTGAATAAAATCAAAACAAAATATTAACTGAACAATAGTATTTAAGTTGAATTCTCAAGAGACAATGAAAAATTAGTAGGAACTATTCAAAATAAGCAGTATTTTAAATATATCCTTCTTCGATACAAACGAGTTTATTTTAATTTTAAATCGCTGCGTTACAGGAGCTCGTATAATATTTCTCAAGAATATGATTAGGAACTTCTAATAGAAATAACAAGATGTAGTGAAAATTTGTTAATTAAATATTCTCGACAGTTTGTTGTTTCAAGTTTTGAAATTCTTTACTAACTTATCTGACATTCACTTTACGTTCATTTGTTTGGGATTTGTTTATGAACGATTTTTAAATATTCAAAAAAGTTGATAAAACATTTTTTAAATTTTAATTACAACTTTTAATGATAAGAGTATTATTTTAGTAATGTTGATTTTCATTTATTCTTCTAGTATTGTTCTATTGAAAGTAATTGACAGACTAGACTATATAATTTTAGTATTCGTGATCAAATAAAAGTGTTTATAGTTAGATAAAATGGATAGCAAAAATAAAAACTTTTTTTATGTTAAAAAAAACATTTTTTAAGGGTCGATATTTAAGACGCCTTTCAGTCGCTTCATTTGAAAAACACAAAATTTAAATTTAAAAAAGTTATTTTTTATAAGTACGTTTTTATTGAATTCGTGTGAACAATAATGAGACCGCTGCCATCTGTCACAACAAAGCTTGGATGATGCTTCACTTTGACTGAGAAAAATCTCAACAAAATCATTATTTTTACTTATCTGCTGTTATTTTTCTTCTACACGAAGAAAGGAAGCTGTATTGTTCTCAAGAGAACAATTATAATAATAAAATGAAAGAATTGCAAAAGATGAATGTTTGGGGACTATAAAATACTTCGAAACGAACTCACATTTTTATAAAAATATGAATATTTCATTATTTGGTTCATACTTTATTTTATTTATGGAAAACTTTTTTTTACAAAACACCATTTATCAGCTTAGTATTTTTTATGAAAGATTAAGCACATTCTCAGTTATGATAAATATTTATAATTGTGCCTAAAATTAAGATTGAACAAAACTGGTAGATGCTTTTTAAATTAGTGGCCATGGTAAGTAAGGCATCCAATTCCGAACCTTTTTTGCGATCCCGGGATTGATCATAAAATCGTATCAAAATTGTTTGAGATTCTTGGAGAATTTCGAGATTCACAATTATTTAAGGAACAAGTCAGAAATTGAGAGATTAAAAAATAATCTTCAAAATAAGATTAAACACCTTTTTTTTAAACTCGCTAGCAGATTTCAAAAGTACTAGCTGTAAGCCCGTTGGCCCCAACTGAAGGAATTTTTCGTATTATAAAAAAAAAAAAAATTCCATGTTACAATCAAATGCATATTTATCAAATTAATCAGAATAAATTAACTTCACTAATTCGCCAAACGGAGCTTATTTTTAGGAATATATGAGTCTTTAAGGGAACCAAACATAAAAATGGTGAAACTTTTCCATTTGACTTTTAAGTGCAATTACGTTTTCAATTATTTTTTGTGGGAACTGTCATCAACTTTTAATTTTATGTGAAAGTTTTTTCAATAAATAAGCATAAAAAAGTAATACAAAATAACTTAGATTATTCCACGTATTGTGCTACAAACTGTGACACGTGTTTCGCCTATTTCAGAGGCATCCTCAGACAGACTTACTTTCAGTAAGTAAAAGTAAGTCTGTCTGAGATTTTATATTCAAATGAACTTCCACAAAGTTACCGACGAATCCATCGAAAGCATAAACAATGTATTTTAGAGAAAAAATGATTGAAATTATGCAATAAAAAGGGTGGGTTCAGTTCACTTTTTCCCATCATCCTAACTTGGCTCACTTTGCCGTATTTTAATCTCGTTGACCCCAATCTATCAAACTATTTCGCTTACTTTATTTATATTACTATTTGAGCATAAATTTACCTTGTCCAAAGCATAGACTCGTTTACTCGTTATTTAAAACAAAAGATACAAAATTTTTAAAGTATCGGGATAAATTCTAAATACCCTCTGTTAAAACGTAAAATATTTAATAGCCGTCAGCATACATATGACACACATGGAATATTTGCATTTAACTGTCGAAACTATATTATGTAAAATATACCACATTCATTATTTGACAGGTGTTCCATTTTTGAATCTTGAATACAAACAATCGAAGTCAGTAGGAATCGCAAATATCGTTCCATTTTCAAATTTTTAATTTATATACACTATTTTTATCGCCTTGATATTTATGACGTTAGCTCAGTTGATAGAGAGCTCGACTGGTAATCCAGAGTTCCGTGTTCGATCCACGATCGCGGAGTTTTTTTTTATGAGAATTTTCAGCAATTTGATTTGTTTCGTCAAATAATAAACAGTGTATTGGGAAAATATGTCTTTAGTATGAATAAAAAAAAAAATTAATGGCGACAGCGGGGCTGGATGGGGGGGGGGAGGAGGACCGTCTTTCTTGACGTCATCGAAAAGGCGAAATCGCGACCATATACAAACGAAAAAAGTATGTATTTAGTATGAATAAAAAAATGGTGACAGCGGGGCTGGGGCGGAGGAGGGGGAGGGAAAATCGGGGACAATTTACAGACGGACGGACGGACGGACATTATCGACTATTAATATATAGATTAGCTGTCTGATTTTTAAAAACCTGGTTATTTACGGACTTCCTTTTGTGAAAAAAAATTGAGAGCTTTTTTTTGCTCGCTGTTTGATTTTAAAAACCTGGAAATTTACGGATTTCCCATAATTAAAAAATCAGAGAGTTTTTTTAGCTAACTTGCTCATTTCAAAAAATTTTGCTCGAGGCTGGTACCAACAACCTAGAAATTTACGGATTTCTTATTGTGAATAAACGTAGGATCTTTTTTTTTACTTCATCTTTTTAAAACGTTACGACTGCCACTCCAGAGCTAAATTCTTTTTAACGATTTTTTTACTTGTTATCCTCAACCCCTTCATAACAGGACAAACCCAGGAATTCAAGACCACAAAATTGGACGCGATCCCGGGTTTGGAGACCCTTATGGAAAGACTTTAAAACTGTCTGAAACAAAATCTTCCTTCTTCATCAGTTCGGTGGGGTTGCGATATCTTGGTAACTTTCAAGTAATATATATAAGATATGCTAAGTGAAATTAAAAATCTGGCGTGGCAAGGAAATATTCTAAGTGTGCTGACGGGTTATATGGAATACAACCGGTACCGTAGGATCCAGATATTATATGGACATGATATGTATCTTTGAAATAAAGCCATGTTACAATAAGCTCTAGTCACTTGGCGGGAAAAAACATATTGACGTTGTATGAAACGTTTCAGTTAAATCATTGTCCTAGAACAGCGATGCATAACCCACAGCGCGCGAGCTTTTTTGCGGCCTTTGAATGTTTTTTCTAATGATATTGTAAATATATTTTCAATAAAAAATGTATTTCATAACCGTAAGTTATTTTCAAACGAGTTAGCTATGAATTTAAAAAGACAAAAATTACATTAAATTTTGGATTATGTTATATACACAACATGTATAAATATTTCACTTCGTAAATGAGTAGGCTCTTCAAATTTCATTTTTTCTTGCGGTCTAAGCCTGTCTTTCTGTGGCCTGCTAGAAAAAGGAGGTAGAGCACGCTTGTGCGCAAGCTTTTTGAAAAAAGGGCCAAATTGTATTTTTTCACGGGCCGCAGAGGGTAAAAGTGTTACTTAATTTTATCAGATACTTCAATAACTCTGCACTTCGCATATTACGTGTATATTTGCACGATGGAACTTAGAAGTGAGATTAATGACACCTGGCATAATGCATACTGGCAGCAAGCATTTTGATGTCAGATTCAATGTTTGTTGTTTGCTATCTTCACTGTACATCACTGAGGTTATCATTGTTCAAGCGGTTCCAAGGGCCGCAACAAATGGCCTATTTGGGCCACGGTTTGTGCATCACTGTTCTAGAACAACCAGAAATACACCGTGCTATGTTATTTAAAAAAATAAATAAAACTCTCTTTGTACTAACATTACATTGTTTATTTAGATCAGGAATGGTTTCACTCATCGCGTGAATTATCAACCAATCAGACGCCTAATTAAAGTTTTGATTTTTTTACCGAGAATTGAAAGTGAACACCTTAAAAGCCCACTTTCATATTGAGTCAATACAGCGTCGAATAAATACCACTGGGGAGAGCTGCAATAGACATTGCTTAATATAATCATCAACAAAATCAAAATAAGATTATAAAATGTACATAAAAAGAAAAAAATATTGAAATATTTCAAAAATGTACATGATAAATAGATGAAAAAAATAGCTGATAAGAATTTTTCAAAATTGAAGATAATTTGAATTTCATTTAGGCTGGATAGTTTAACATAAAATATTTTCTGGGAATTATAACTAAAGTATTATTCATTTACGAAAAATTCTCGCTTCTATAGAACGAAAGAAAACTGAATAAATAGGTGAGCTACCAAAAACGTGGATTAAAAAAAAGACCAAAATTGTTACAACGTGTTTTTTACGAAAGAAACTTTAAGTCTATCGTACTATTCTCCTGGATAAGTACCTTCTTCGAGATACTTATCTTTATTTCTAATATAAAAACAAGATAAAATTTTGTCTCCCACTCTTCTTAAGAATGCTATTACTTTCTGATAATATTTCAAAGTTATCTTTATTTTATACCTTTGACTACATTCCAGATCATTTTTTTTTTCGCCTGAGATCATTTTTTATGACATGATATATAAAAAGAAACATATTTATCTTATCTTAATTCAAGTTATTATGTTGTAAACAGCTTAATACCTTTATAAGATTGTGTTTTATTATCACTTTTGGCTAAAAATAACGTACATTTAATCTTTTTAATAATTTATTAATTCATTAATGTTTTATTGAGCGTTATCACTGGTCGTAAAATTGGCTTTAATTTCCGTATAAGCAACGTTTACGTAAGCATGGAAGTTTGTTTTCCTTTTTTTCTAAAACAATTTGTTGATTTGAAATCTATCTCACGTATTTCGCCAAACCGAGTTATCGTTCCATTAAGGCATTATTCCTTGATCATGTATGTCTGAAAAGATCCATTTGTTCAAGCACACTAATTTGTAAATACGTACCAATAATACAGTTAGGGAATATTTGTGTATTTATAACAACTAGCTGTAAGCCCGTTGCCTTCAACGGGGGGATTTTTGTTGCATTTTTAAATAATCAGAAAAGTTACTGGCGTGAAAAAGAAAAAGAAAACCCCGGGACATATATCGACAGCCCTGCAAATGTTTCAAGTATGCAAACAAGTATATTTCGAAAAAAAGAGGACCCCGGGACATATATCGATAGCCCTTCAAATGTTTAAAGTGTCCAAACAAATAGATTTCGGAGAAGAAAAAGAAGACCCCGGGACATATATCGACAGCCCTGCAGTATTTATATTTTATTATGACTATAAACTAAAACTTGTGAAAAGTGTATTGAAAAAATATGTCTTTAGTATGAATAAAAAAATGACGACAGCGGGGAAGGGAGAAGGGACATCTTTCCTGACGTCATCGAAAAGGCGAAATCGGGGACATACGGACGGCCAACATACAAACCTTTTCGACTATTAATATATAGATATAAATGCAAATTTAATCCAATTAAATGTGTGTTTATATTTGTCAATATACAATTCGTCGTTTTGGGTAAACATAGTTCCATCTGCACTTTTTTTACAAAAAAATACTTTTTAATGCAGTTTTATTTACATTAAAAATACGGTTCTATCTGCATTAAAAAATCTTTTTTTTTTATTAAATCCATCAACTTTTAAAAAAGAAACATGTTCAATCTGAAAAACTTACGAATTTTTATACAGCAACAAATTCCCATCTGCATGCATAATTAAAACATCATCGTGTAGAAAATCAGTCCTAGAAACGATTTACTCTTTCATTCGCGTGTGTAGATCCATAAGTGTGTTTCCACGTGCGAATATAATAACGTCGTAACGTACACAAGAGAAAGAGAGGGATACATAATATTGTTGAGTGTTGAGTTAGTTAAATCCTCACACAGATTATAAAATTTAAAAAAAATGGCTGATACCAACACTAAAAATTGCACCCAGTTGCAGAAATTTTTCAGCACCAAAGTTCTATCTGCAGTTTCGTCTATTATAAATAAGCTAATATAATTACGCCATTGAAATAAAATTATTATGTACGGTATACATTTCATTCTGATTATATTTATACTAAGTAAATAATTTACTTTTCATCGAAAATATCGTTTCTACAAAACGTTACATCTTCTGAAATTTTAAATTGCTTATCCTGCAAAGTTTTAGTTTTTTCATATGGAACCTTGTTTATCCAAGGCGACGAATTGTCAGTTAAAGTTTTCCAAAAAATGCTATGAGTACAAAAAAATAATTCTGGATGCATAAACTATTGTCTGGTTTATATAAATACATGATTTTTTTCTGACACTGTTTAAGTTCAGATAAAATAAACATTGTTTACACAAAAACAAACTTCTCATTTAAAGGTTGTAGAATTAAATTTTGATAAAATAAAGTTGTGGATTATCTAAGAATATCTAAAAGCGCTACTCAAAATATTTTAAAAGATTAAATTAATAATAAAATTGTATTTCTCGTATAATTAAGCAAGCAAAATAATACGTTAACTCGGTTTCTAATATAACTTATGATATTGAATTAAAATGCACTTCATTTATCTAAATCAGGGATGCCCAACAGAACTCTTTTGGAGGGCCAAATAAAATAATGCGTCTCAGAAATATTCTAAGACTGCATAAAAATCTTTATTTTTTTAAAATCATTTTACCATTTTTTTTATTATATGACATATATTTTAAGTCAACCCATAATTTGAACGTCGCACATCATAGTAGATTTGTTAAATTTTCACCAGTCAACCTGTTTCGACACTTAAATTTTACGATTTTTAACCTTAATAATTATGAATCGCAGCGATATGCGGTGCCAAATGTAGCTATAATATACATTGCTAATTATCTTAATTTCAGAAATTTATCTTCAAAGATATATTTTTGATAAAATTCTTGTATATATTTTGCATTATGTATTTTACCAATAACAACATGAAAAATGTATAGAAATTTGGAAACCTCAAAACGGCCACATGTGACCCGGGCATGCCTGATCTAAATCTTTGGATTTATGTTTAAATGCACGAATGTCTGTGATGTCTAAAATTACTTTCACTTTCATTGAGAACGGGCATGTTTTAAAAATAAACAGAACAATGTTACCCGTGTTATTAAAATAACATTCAATAAAACAGCTGTCAAAATATTGCACAGTTTTATATCGAAAAGTGATCAAAATAGTATTCGAATTTTCTGTCAAAATTCCAAAATAAGTATCGATGAATTTTGTTATTGAAAACTAGTTTCAAAAAAAGACTACGATGTTAAGGCTCTTAAGTGTATTTAAGAAATAAATATATAGGTGTTCAAATGATAAGGTTATTTTCACAAAAGCTTTTATCGAACACGTAAAATAAAACCTTTTTCCATTGCAATTATCGCCGCAAACAAATGAGGGTATTAGATTGATGTATTGATACAAGCTTTCTTCGTAATTTTGAAAACTTATATTCAAACAAAATTCGTCAAAGAAACTAGTGTTCCATGTCTGAAAACCTAAAGTCTGTCTGAGACAGCAATCCATTAGTGAACTGTGTTTAGAGTAATTTATTTATTTGTATAAAAAAATCAAGTTCGCTCCGTTTAACCTTTAACATCGATAAAGAATGAAAAACAAAAGTCTTTACTGTGTATACTTTATTTTTAATGTCTCAATTAAGTAAAAGTGAGATAAATTAATAAAAGTTTATCAAAAACATTACTTGTATTATGATATATCTATTTTTTATACAAAATTGTGTCTGTAAAAGTTGATATTTGATAATTTCTCGGAAGTATGTCGACAGTATCTCTTTATCTCACCGAATCAATCGCCCTTTTTATTACAGTGAAAATATTCATCAGAACCAATAAATAATATAATTAGGAGTGGCGTTATTTTTTTAGCCGTATTTCATGCAAATAACTCCATAGCGATATAAAGAAAAACTGATATACATATGTACGTTTGGCCAGTAATATTTATATTTTTATATATAAAAAAAAACAATATTTTACTGACATTAGCCAGTTGGATAACTAACTTACAACCAGTTCTTGTTAAATCGTATTGTTTATAATTTATTTTTTTATTCCACAAACAAAACGACATTTTTCGTCTGATATTAACCATTTATGTATAAAAAAAATCCTAGTGTCTTAAGTACAGATTGAATTGGTAATATTGTAAATAATATAAATGTATTTAATTCAACAATAATTAATTCATAAGTATTGTCGATATCTACTTCAAAACAACTTTACCACCAGATGTATCGATGACTTAGTCCCATAGTGTTACTACTAAAAATTGGCTAAGTTTTGTGACATCTAAGCTGAGTTGTAAAAAGTGATCATTATTATTAGTCTCATCTTTTCATTGAATCATTTAGTCTCCTATCTCAATTAAATTCAAATTTATTGAAACGTCGACTAAGCCATGACATGATTTTATGAATCGTATTTTATATGTAGATATGATACTGCGAGAAGATTGTTCATTTTTCTTTATTTCCACATGAAAAAATCTGCCTACAGTGAGAAAACTATTAATTTTTTCAAGTTGTACTTTTTGTAGAGCTACATATAAAAGAGAGGTATTCGAATATAATAGGTGTTGTAGCTACAAAAATGACTTTTCATTATATGGAACTAGGCTATCGGTGTATTCATTTAAATGAACTAGCCTAAATAAAGACCGGTGCTTCCCAAAACTTTTCACACCGCGACCCCCCACATTTATTGAAATTAAATTGATTTCGAAAATCTTAATTTTGTAATACCGAATTTCATAAGAAAACAATATATATAACACAATTATATAAAAATTATAAAATAAATGACTATTTTAAAAGAAGAGAACACGTTAAAGTTAAACCCATTTTATATGTGAAAAAAAAATTAAGTGAAAGTCGCATAAACAATTGAACGGGAATTATGTCGCTGTACGTTTTTACACACCGCTTCAATAACAGGTATCATGTTAAAATTTGTAACTTTTCAACCTTAATATTCTTTTTACCGTTCAACAGTTCGCCACCTAAAAAGCAACATATTAACAAAAACATATTTTATAAGATTTGATAACAATTCTGTTACATACATATTATAAATACTAGTCGTTCTCTTGAAATATTTTACTCTGATGATCATATTTTAGCAAGAGTGATTCGCTAATCACTAGTATTGTCATATCCTTATACTTTCTAAAAAATCCTTGAAAAAAAGAGAAATTTAGCAACTGATTTCCCATTTCTCATAGATTTTTTTTGCTTAAAAAACTCCACTACGATGCCATATGTTCCACATTTTGAGCGGACGTGGATATTTGTTTTTTAAAAATTTAATCGTAAACAATAAAAAGTTTGAAGAGTAGTTGTGCATACTGTGTAAAACAAGAAATCAAAAATATCATAAATTATATTTGACACAGGTTCATTTGACAATAATTAATTTGGTACAATTTATTGTGCTTATTGATTGCTTAAAAAAAATCACACAAAATTACGATCATATATTTATAATTTATAATTTATTCTTATAACTCAAAAAGCATTATTAGTTAGATATAATGCATTTAGAGTGCTTTTATATTATCATTGATTAATTATTATTAAATTTTCTTTAATATACATACACACTTGGTTATTTTTTAAAAAAGTATTAAGGTAGTCTTAAGAAGAATTTTCCGGCCTTTATTGCCAAGTCTCTTTTATAATCCCATGATAAATCAGTGGCTATCAGTGAACATATAAATCTACAGCTAACTTTATTTATTTTGCCCTCTTTTAAGCTGACTTAACCAAGTGACTTAAAGAATATCAACACTGAGACATTTTTTCTGATAACGAATGAAATATTATTTAATAATGGCTTTTTTATCAAAATCACATTGTAAAATTAATTATTTAACGCTTTTGGTGCATATCACCGATGGTTTCCGAAAAAAATGTGATATTTGAAACCTATGCAATATTATTATTTCAATGAGTTTCAACTTCCAACGGAGTTATTCATCTAGAAAATTCATTATCTGTGATAAATGCATTCCAAAAAAATATCACCATAACTGGCTTAGAAGTAAATACTCTACCGGTTATATGATTCCAGATTGAAGACCTGGGAGAAACAATTTAAATATTGTAACTTATTCTATATCAAATTGAGCAGATTTTAAGTAAATAATTATTAATAATTTTATAAGCTTATCTGTAATACAATATTCTGTTATGTAGGGTTCCAAAAAATGAAAAAATCATTTGCAAAGGCTGTTAAACTTATTAATGAATACTCAACGAGAAACTATTACTATATATTTTTCTGTTTTTTTGGATGGCTTATAAACGTCAGCTTAAAATGTAGCATATTTCAAAAATACAACATGTGTATTGTGTTTTCATTTCATTAGTCAAAAATTTGTCAAACAGTTAGCGAGTTACTAAATACTATCAATAGAAGTGATTGATGTTATTTTCATATAGAGATGGAGTTTTTATTGCTTTTTCTGCTATTCCTTACAACTCAAGTTTAGGTTTACCTATGAACTCGAAGTGTAAGAAAAAAAAATATTTTCACTTACCCATTTATTGTTGGTTCCGTCACAAATCCCGCGGGTTCAAGTTCCAGTACGAACAGCACATTTTAATAAATGTTTAGATTTCTGTAAGAACTGTTTGTGATATCAAAAAAGCCTCTACCCTATCTAACCTTTCTAATTCTAAAATTAAAAATGGTGGCTTGAGAGATTAGTTTACCACTAGTTCTGCCCTACCCCTCTCGAGAAAAAAGTTGAAAAACTGAGAAATAGTCAGTTTTTGTAGAAAAAAATATGTTGAATTATCACCATCTGGAGGCTATATGTTCCAAATTTGAAGCAGAAACATTGATTTTAAGATAATAATATATGAAAAAAAAAATGGTAAAAGAAAAACCTTGAAAATTTATTATATTTGATACTTTATTTTTATACACAAAAATATCGATTAATTCGGAGAAATATTCAGGAATATTAGCATAATTTAATATTTATTTATTAATTTGAAGGCACATTTATTTAAATTAATTTTAAGGACTATTTGAAATTCTCAGCAGTAAAAAAATATTTTTTATAACTTAAATTATATTTTTAAAGTATTTAGCGTTTGAAATATAGCTTGAATATAAATAATTTAGTATTTTAAAATAAGTTGGGCTTTTCATCTTTATTGAAATTCTGAATTTGTCATCACGCCGCTTTAAAAAACAGACATTTGAGAAAATGAGAAATAATTATGGCTTCGAATTCCTTGTATTTTAGATTAACAAACGAAGAAGTCTGAGAAAAATAGCTTTTCCGTAGAATCTTATTTCTTCAATCGAAAAGAGTATTGAGTTTTGCAGATTGGCCTTTTTCTTCTGGCTATTAATTTTCTTTTCACGTCTTTAATAAAACTCAGAAACACAAAGAAAATGACATCGCGCCTTACTACACAAAAGGCCTTCGCCCTCAAGACATGTCAAATAGCAGAAAAATATATATCCACAATAACACCCAAGCTAAATGATCAGACAGCCATTTTGGCTAGATTGATGAAATATGACCGGCTACGTTTAATGTTTCGAAAAGTGAGAAATATTTCTCAATCATAACTCACCGTTCAATAGATATAAAATATTATATAATATATAGATGTCTTATTTTTAAAGTAAAGAAGATAAACAGTAAACGTATTTTATATTTTCTATAAATAAATATATTTATATGATGTCCATTGCCCATTGTACTGTACTTATTTGGACAGGTTTGTACATTTGTACATTTTGTACATTTTGTACATTTTGTACATTTGCCCATTGTACTGGACTTACTTGGTCTGTATTTGGAAAGATTTTATAATAAATATCAATTGATCGTCTTATAGTATTATATATATCAAACAAGATAAATCAAATGAATATCATTCGTTGAAATGTTTTTTTTAGTTCTCCTGAAACAAGTTGTGATGTTTCAGGAGAATTAAAAGACTGGTTTTCGTTTTACCCAATGATGAATTGGTTTCATTCAACGATATTTGTTCAAATTGTGAACTATTTATTACTGATGTGCTTAAGTCGAATATAATAAAGATTTCAGTCCCGAGATATCTCGTGACAGTATACCATGGCTTGATTGTTTTTTTTTTTATATGAACAAATAAATATATTATTATGTTTTATGGTCTATTTTCTTTTTATATTTCGTAACTGTCGTAGATAGAAAAACAAATGAAGAGAAATTCATACGTGTATTAAAAAATCAATGCTGTTGACAATACCAGTGAAGATTTAACCGTTTTTTGATGATTCTTGCAATAGTAAATACTTCTCTATACATAGTTCCAAAGTGATTTTTTTATAATTTTAATTCTCTTTCTTTGTAAATGGTTGTCTGATTCTTAATAAAATATAAATTAATCATTTCGATTTCTATTTTTTTTTATCACCAATATATTTATTCTGATTGCAGTAATAATATACGAAAATCGGATTAAAAATGTGTAAAACATTTAAAGCATGAAACTATACTAATAAATTAAGCCTGAGGTCAGAAAATTGCGAATCCCAAAATCCCTCGATCATAAAAAGGGTATAAAACTAGATGCCATAGTATATAATTAAATAAAATGCCCGGATATTGTTATTTTAACCTTCTCCACGACTCCAAGGAGACCGTTTGATATTTTGAAATTGAGATACTCAAATATATGCAACTAAGGTTGTTATCTGAACTCTAAAGTAAAACATTGATGAATGCTATTAGAATAATTTCCCGAACGCACTTTGGCTTCACTACACTACTAATGCTCATTGGTTGGTTGCCAAGAAAAAATATGTACTCAATGATTGTACACAAGCGTGGAAAACATTGTGGTACAAAAAAATCTATGCATTGACAGAGATTTTTTTTTTTTTAGTTGCTATTTTAATCTAAGTAAAGAAATGCACCATACTGTAAGGCAAAAAATGTATGCTTGAAATTGGAGACATATTTTATCGCTTTGATCTAATAAGAAATCTAAAAAATGTGTCCGTTTTAATAAGAGGGTAGTAGAAATTCTATATAGGACTATATTGCACAACAAAATAATTAAAAGTTTTAAAATATTTGTTTGAACAGAAAATTTTATAATTATTCAATGTTTATCTAGTTTTTTTCTATCTTCAGTGACTGGCATTAATTGAAACGTATTAATTTATGCTTTAAATTGTACGACACAATCAAGTATATTTCTTTCTTTTTTGAATTTTTATTAAACATCAAATGCATAGTATTTTCACAGGTATAGAAAAAAAGCTTTGGTGCATATTATAATGTTACTGACAAAAGGTATTCCGCGGTGAAAACTAGGTCTGCGTTCAACCCCATAGTTTATCAAATAAATAGGTACAAGCCGATAAAATTTTAGTGCCAACTCCAGGAAGTGGAATAAATCCTCAACGCAGCGGTTGGTATTTTTACCACAAGCGTATTTTTACCAGTGTATGATATACTAGTTCTCAGTGTAACAAAACAAATGTTGTTGATAGCACTATATTGGGAGCGAAATCCCAATAAAAATTCTCTACATAAGTTGTTCTTAATGAGAACTGATTTAAAAGGATTGATTTTGCTAATTTGCTATCGATTGAAAAATACAACACATTTGAAACAAAATATAGAAATTAAACATGTCCAATATTATGTATTGATTGATAGAGAAAAGGTTTGAAAAAAATAGCAACGTATTTCGTATAATGTCAGTAATTGACTTGTAGATAGTATTTTAAAAAACATCAGTTAGAAAATATAATGTAATAATAAATCATAACTGTTCATTTATCTTCAAAAAATGTTATCTTTAAATTCAATTTCTATAACATAATTCAATATATTTGATCTATCAGTAAAGTGGTTCAACACACATTGAATACAAATTATGAGACCATCGTTATAAAAAAGATAGTGTTGCAAATTAAATGCATATTGGTCTCTCTGTGTAAAAAATCAAGACTTTGGATAAATAGCGATTCAAAAAAAATTCAAAGCATCCTCAAAACATTGTTGAAACTTATCAAAATGTTAAGAGTTAGATTTATATCTCATCATCTTATTCTTAACGTTTACACAGTAATTGATAATAGTTTTTACTGTAGATTACTTTTTCAGTTAAACATACACTTGAAGTATTTGTCAAAGACACTGTTGCATAATAACACTGATGGAATGCAAACGTTGAAAACGTTGCACTTGGTTTTGGTCGAGGACAATTCTGAATACCAGAGCCTTTGCATGCACTGAATGGTTCTTTCAGGTGTATCAGTATCTACAATGTACACTTCAAAGAATCTGAAGCCGTAAAAATTGTCGATATTTTATTCGATACGCTTCACAAAGCTTATTTGGTTGAGAGTGTATATTTACGCTATCTCACGTTGTTTTTTTTAAATGTATGACATATGTTGGGAAAATTAAATCACAATATTACCCAGTGATGTAATTTTCGGCTTTTAATGTGTGATACAGGTTAAAAATGCACATGTAACTAACAAACGTTTGAAATCGTTTGGACAAAATATAAATCCAATGGGATATCAATTTGAGATCATTTCATATTTATTTAATGAAAGCAAATTGGGGTTGACTAAATGTACAATATTAAACTGTGCTACATGTAGAGAGCGCAAAGTTTGATGTAAATTGTTTTGATCAATGTTATGATATAAAAAAGAGTACTTTTTCTAAGCAAATTAACTAAAATATAAAATACTGATTATTTGAAAATCACCATTAAATTGATCGGCACCGATATATAAAAAATAGATGAGCTTAACAATGTACCATTATTAATTTAAATTAAGTGAAGGTATTTCAGTGATCAAAGAAGAAATGATTCATTTAAACTAATTTTCATTATCATGTTTTTTTATCCATGTCCTAATGTGAAACATATTGCCTCTTAATGTGAGGTATCTCAACAGAAGTTTTTCTACGATAACTGTTTGTTACTTAGTTGCTCAACCTCTCCTTTTCAAAGAGAGTAGTATGGATGTAACTAATCGCTCCCGCTACGCCCAGTTATCAAAAGATCGGAAAAGGTGAGAGGGAATTTATTAGACATCACAAACACCCATGCCTTTGAACAGAAATCGATTAGTCGATCGAAAAAATGCTGTTCGTACTGGGACTTGAATTTGTGAGAATGGGAATTGAATTTGTGAGAACCCGAATAGGACTTTAAACAAAAATAACAATAATTCTCATTGACGAGAAGTTTGAGGTGAACCATTGCCACATCAATCTATTTTCTCCACTCCACTCGATCCTCCGCAAGTTGTTGACCTCCAGCTCTCGCAGGTTCTGTGACATCTCATCCATCCGGTGACGTCACGGTCTTCCAACGCTTTGTCTTTCTTCAGGGGTAGTTAATGTGAGATATTTTATAGGTTTGCATTTATCCCTACGCAATATATGTCCGGTCCAATGCGTTGACTTTAGTCAAATCTGACAATTCATGGTTAACCGTAAATGTTATAAAGCATTGTGTGTTGCTGACGTCACCAGATACCATTATCGCAGACAGCAACGAAAATCTTTTGCAGGATATTTTGCTCAAGCACTTGTAGCTTCTGAAAGTCCTTAGAGAAAAAATCCACATCTCTGACCCACACGCTAAGACTGGTCTTTTGAGAGTATATATGGGCAAAATTTTCTATTATGTAATAATCGGGAAGATTTCAATTATGTATGTAGTCTATAAATGCATCTTATGCTGTTAACAATTATCTTTTTGCTTTATTCACTAACATTATTTGTATTAAACATGGAATGAGGACTATTTTTAAATCTTATTAATTGGCTTAATAGCTTATTAAAAAAAGGTATTTTATCACTGATTACAGAGCATTTTGTCTTTGTGACGGTAAAAAGCATCGTTCAGTAAAGTGTAATAAAATGAAGTGAGCGCTCCAACGTTCCTTTACTATATTCACCTTTCCATTGGCATGATGAGTGAGCTCATTTTTCAAACCTTCTTTTCCAGTAAAGTGCAATTCAATGTAAGGAATAAACAGCACTGACCCAAATGTAAATTGCCGTAAATGTTTATTTCAATCAATTAAATAAATTGTGTCTATTATTAGGCTTTCAATTTCACAAAACTGTAAGATAAGCATTGTTTTTTTACAAATTATTTTTATTTTTAATCGTCGGTATAAATAAATGAATAAATAAAAAAAATATTAAATTATTTTAAACATAAGTATAAAAAAACATACAGAAATCTTTGAAACTTTTAATTTATTTGTTTAAAGTTTCGTGTCGCCACATTATTTAGGATGACATTACTTGGTGATTCAATGCTATAATTTTTATCGTAAGCCATTTCTTTTGTTGTTGTCATTAATAATTGAGCCCCCGAAAGGTGAAGTGAGCCAATTAGTAAAAAAGTAAAAAAAAAATGGAATTTTAAATACAATCACGTCTTTATTTGGTGTTTTGGTGAGTTGGATATTTTTATTTTACGTAGATAACAATGTTGCAATGTGTATTAACTGAGGTTTCTTCACTTCTAAGTTACTTTAAGACGTGTAAAATATTACAACGCGTCTAACTTTTTTCTGAAATACCATTGGCTCACTTCACCTCTAATGGGCCCATTTGTTTGTCTAGCTATCAGACCCTGAAGATTTCTTCTGCCAGGATTTCACTTATAGTTAGATAAAATTCCTTCAAATGATAATAATATAGAAGTTTTTCTTATAATTTAAAATCCTTCCACCTAAATATGCTGAGTTTCTTGTTTCAATTCTTTAATTTTTGTTTTTATTTCGTATTTTAGTTTAAAATAATATTTTTTACAAAGTGTCCAACTTTTT
Organism: Himalopsyche anomala; assembly: GCA_031772345.1. NCBI lineage: Eukaryota > Metazoa > Arthropoda > Insecta > Trichoptera > Rhyacophilidae > Himalopsyche > Himalopsyche anomala. Next base: position 14,017,287 of record CM062835.1, read on the forward strand.
TTTTTAAATACCACTTGGCTCACTTTAGTGTTAATGGTCCCATATATTCATTGGAACGCAAAACCATTAAAATCATTTAAAGATCAATTAATAACTTTAATGGCTGTTCTAGCCTGAACACATCGCTGTCAACGAGGTTGATGCTTACCATTTACCTACAAACATAGACAATAGTGAATAACGAGTAGTAAAGTTGGTTATTAAATTTTTGCATATATTTATGCTGGTAAAACTATTCTGTTAAATTACTAACTTTATTTTGTGATAAAGGGTTTTCAGTCATTCATTTTATTTAAATTCTGCAAATATTTTATCCAACAAAATTATTATCAACGAATGCAACGCTGAAACAAGAGAACATGAGCGCACTTTCATTGTCTTATTGACAAAAGGCAAGCATACTCTTTCAAAGCTTTCTAGATTCGTTTAAAGTTTAAACAATTACAGAAGCTCTTCACAACAACAGAGTTAAAAAACAAAAGCTTCAATCAATGGTTCTGTTTGTTTGCTAACGTTAACTTAACAATGTATGTAACAAACAGAGTTTTTTTATTACTGATTTTAGGTATATAAGTATATTAAACAAACAAACTTTTATATCGTATCCGGACTGGCAAAGCAGTGGTTGAAGTAATTTTAATCAGAACACGTCTTTCAGAGTAAAGAAACGCTCGGATATCAAACAATAATTGTATTTTAAAGAAACTAACTTACATCTTTTTTCAGTTATTTAATTTACGCTTCCGAGAAAATATTATAATTATAATTGATAATCTAAATAAAATTTGCTTTACGAGAAAAACTGGCTGTAATACTAACTAAGTATTCATTCACCCAGAACAGTGGAACCCTCAATTACACTACCCCGAATTACGCGCTGGCTTGAAATATTCGCCGCAAATCTCCCAATTGCACGATCGCATTCCATTGTCGTTACTACGAGGCGGTCGTCTGTGATGCGCATACAATCAAATTTTGGCTAGCGTCTGTGTATTCAACATGTGCCAGGCTATACACGTATAGCGGGCGACTGTCTATGTGTGGGATTTTGGCACCCTTTGCATTTTATCACACAGTAAATAAATATTTCGTACACATTTTTTTTTTTTGCAAAACTAAGGGAAATCTTAATTTTGCATTTTTTGCGGAAAAAACCTAATTTTGTATGCGATTCACACCCCCAGTTACACTGTCCCGACTTTAGTGTGAATGGGAGTTTTACTGTATATTGAAAGTAAGATATGTCTTAAATAGTGGTTATTTTGTTGGAACCTATTTTTCTCATGTTTTCAAAATAGTTTCTAGGTTTTAAAAATGTTAATATCTTACGAACAGAGCAAGGAAGATCTGCGAAAAGCTTCACTGCCTTTATCTTATAAAACTATTATTTTTCCTTCAAAAGTAAATGATTTTCCGGTGGAATTTACTCGAGATGTCGCATAAATTATGTCAAAATCGTGGCCTATTGTCAAAGTGCTTCTCGAGCCATTTTTTAAAATACGTTACATTTGACATACAGCGATAAAAGTGACTAAAATATGTTGGTGTCTTCTTTCAATACGGCTTATTGTAGAAGGTGAGTGTTGTTAAGAAGTATATATTTGAAAAAAAAAACATTATATTGTAAATATTTTATTTTAACACGTTTCACTCGTGATGTAGATATTGATTTTGTATTAAAATACCTGCATACATATTAACAAAAGCTTTCACAATCATTGCCTGTGTGATAAATATAAATACAAAGAAATATATACATATATATATTGTATTAAAAAAGACAATATTCCTTAGTACTTATTTCCACTTTTATTTACCAAGAAAAATACCGATTTTTCTCATGGTGAGCATTATCAACTGATAAGAAAAATAATTTAATTGAGCTATTTATACAAAAACAAATTAAAATAAAAAGGTGTACTACAAAATTGTTATTGAAAAGAATTTAGAAATTACAGTAGAAATTATAAATAAGTGACTTATATAACTAACAAAAATTAAAATGTTTACACATACTACAAAGATAATGAAAGAGTAATAAAGTTAAAGTGGTGACTTATGGTAATTTCAAACATTAATTTCATAAATTTGAACAAAGTTACTTAAAATAATACATTAATAAAATGAACGCTTTCAAATAGTATGTAAACTTTTAAAAAATCGACAGCCACGGGGATTCTGAAAAAGAATTTTTAAAAACCATATCAATTTTAACAGACAAAAAAAATAAAGTTTAAAAAAATATACATAAGAATAGTTAACGGATACATAAAATGGGAACATACAAAGATAATGTGATCATTCAATAGGTCTAAATTAGGAAAGAATTTATACATATTTATACTTATATATCTACAAAATTACAGCCAATACTTTGAAAAACATGAGATTTTTTACGGTCACTCCAGATCAATTAAAAAGAAAAGACGCTTCGAGTATCTCAAATATTAAATTGAAAAAAATCTAAGTTTGATATTGATCTTGCCAGAACCTGTATGAATGATGGATTTAAGCTTTTCCCCCTACACTACGAAAGCCAACAGACTTTTAAAGCTTAAAAAGCATTTATAGGAAAAGTAATCCATAGCGTTTGCATACACACTTTCCTTGACAGAAGTGACTTGACTTCGAAAATGGAATAATTCAATAAGTATAATATAACGCATCATTTAATTAGACCTTATTATGAAACTACGCATTACTGATTTCAAAGAATTATGCATTCGTTTCGCCTGTCTTTTTTAAATATTCATGACGTGCTGGTAAATTTTAAAATACAGTTTGATCATGGAATGAATGTATTAATTAAATTGTTTGAACCCCATTGTAATAAAATATTTTAGTTCCACAAATATTTGTTAAACTAAAATATTTAGCTATTTTTTACCATATTATAAAATAAGTTGTTTATTTTGTCTCAATGAATACTTAGCACTTTTGCTAAAATAATAATATTAAAAAAATATTCTGGCATAAGGTTTAACAAGTGCTCTAACAATAATTTGATCAATGGCCTTAGAATACATTGAGGTGTATTTTCATCTTAGAGTACAGACATATTTTCAATCAATATATGAGTAAATGTCTCAGATGTTTAAATTTACAACCAAGCATCTGACTCCGTAATCAATACTTTCGTTTTTACCGTATCCTTATTCCCCGAAAAAGAGATTGAACGACTTAATAACACGCAGCTCTCGTAGAAATCTTTCGTTGGAATAAGTTTAATTCGAAGCCCACATGAAACGGACATAGTTACGAAAAAATAAATGGTATGGAAAATTGTTTTCTTTTACTGGAAATAGTAGCTCGACCTTTGTAATTTTATTCTTGTTTTTTGTCACTGAAAAGGCATAAAGTACTATCGTTTATGGCTGAAATACTGGGCACGTTAGCACAAAAATGCTTTGAAGTTCTGTCGGCGAGCATTAGGCGTCAATGTAGAGCGCTTGCAGAAAAGTGGTATCATATAGCAGCTTTAGCATATTTACTTTTTTTCATCAGGTTTATTCTTGTGAAGAACGTTAACAAGCAAGTTTTTTTCGAAACAAATATAATTAAAATCAATTTTCACAAGAATTTTGACGAACAAGTTAAGCTGAAACTATTTTGTGACTATTATTGTATTGGAAGAGAAATCATTTTATTAATGCATATACGCTCCCAATGTGGATCATATGCCTGATGAATGTATCTCACCAGATTTTTTTTCTTCGAGAACAGTTAGTTATACAGTTGCTCAATCCAGCTTTTTATGAGTGGGGATATAAAGATAAGACTAGGATAGGACTAGTGGTTAACTAGTCGCCCTGCTACGCCCGTTATGATAAGATGAGTGGGAGGAAATTTAAGACAAGACATCAAACTTCTGTGTTCTTTACAAGTCAGTGACGTTGACACTTAGCTGATGAACATAAAATTAAATCACAACCATTGAATCATTTTTTTAAAGAAAAACTTCTTGTAACGAAATCCATCCGCGTACACTCTCTGGATATCGAAGTTGAGCGATTGGTCAACAGCAGCTGTTTACAAAATATCATCTGCTAAACGTTTTTTAAAATGACAACTTTGAAAGGGTTTCATAAGTGGTCAAACACATTATCATCCAGTGTTACTTGAGAGATATAATGATACCTAAATGGCGTAGAAGAGCATAGCGGATTGTAGATGTTGTTAATTAAGATTGGTGACTCTATTTTTACTAAGCTTAACTCTTTTCACTTTAAAGACTGATATTGTGATAAAAAATATGACAAATTAAAACAATCTTCCAAACTGTGATCTTGTTGAATATAAAATTTTAGTTTTGGCCAAGAAAACGTCGAGACCCCAATTTTCCGTCTCTCACTTGGAAAGAGCCCAGTTGATTGTTTTCCAACTGTCGCTCATACTATGAAGTGAATTTTGATTTTTTATTTAACCAGTAAGATAATATTGGTCAAAAATTTATCGCAGTGTGAATATGGTAGAGGTAATAAGTTCCTGAAAAGGAACGGCAACGGCTGAAAATTCAAGTAAATTAATTTATAATTTATAACTTTAATGTTTAATTTCAATACTTGGTGGGGAGGTATTGTACTAAAAAAATCACTATATTCCATATTTATTTATTAAGCTCAAGAACAGATTTGCTCATCACGTGGAGAATGATCGTGATGAGCAGAAGCACTTCTAATCTAAATAAATAAGTGTGGAATTAGTGAAATAGAGAGTTTTGTTTTTTAACCACATTCATAAGTATAGTATGACATTTCAGTGGTAAAGAAAAACTTTTGTCATTTTTTACAAAGATTTTAAATTATTTATAAAACAAACTGAACGTACTGTGAAATAATTTCAGCATATTCCAACCGCACTCACTTTTATTATTAAGTTTAATTTATTTTAGGTATTTAAAAAAAAAACTTTATATTTTACCGGTATTAAGTTGTTAAAGTTACTTGACAATATGTATTTTATTAATAACTTAAATTTGAATCGTTAATGTTTTCTCACTAACGACCCGGGTTTTGCCTTTCGGTATATTCATGCATTCAAGTGCACGAATGAACTTGAACTTGGTCTGTAAATAAGTGTATCGTGTACATATAAGAGATAAATTTATTTATCACTAATTTAAAAGCTCTTGTTAATTATTTTATTAATTTGATTTTCATGAAGTTCAATTAGCTAAAGAAATATTTGCTTAAATAAATACTGTCTCGATAGACCTCTCAATTTACGTATGGTGATCGCTAAAATATTTTTAAATGAGAATCTCTACTGATTTAAATGGTTTGCATTTCAAAGATTCGTATTTTATATATTCAAGTCTTTTTTTATATGTAGTTTCATTATTATATATATTGTTGGCTAATATTAGTCAATAAATTCATTTTTCTTAAGTTTTTAATGAAAATGTAACGTAATTTAATTTAATATATTGAATGAACACGTTGAGTAAGTGCACGTTGGCTAAAACCAAATTAACCGCATGAATCTAATTTCTTGGTAATCATGCAGCATTTGACCATCAGTTTCTCCGACCTCTGTGTTTATTTCATTATCAGCAATGCCTTGAGCGTTATTCAATACCACAGTAGTGTGCTTTGAAATACGAGAAGAAACCATGTCTTAAGTCATAATCAGTGGTGGCAGAAAATACCGCATATAAAAATGTTTATTGTCTACGCATATGGGTATATTTTTTATCCTTTTATTTGTATTCAAAACAGAAGAACAAAGTTGAACAAAAATTGATTTACTATAAAATGCATATTTTCATGCTTGCGGTAGATGTCCAATACGGTGCCAAGATAATCTGATCTTAAGACTATGCTTATGTTGAAACGCGGCGCAGTGGAGCCCAGGGAAGCACAAAATTTGTATTACATGAAAGAACACAGACTCACTACGCTGCCACGCAGGCATAGGTCTGACCTGTGCTGCGCTCCGTTGTGGAGCCGACATAAATTCCTGCTTGACGCGTGAAAAATTGTATAGGTTTTTTTTTTTAATTCGTCGCAAAAATGATCGAGAAACTAATTGAATTACAGAAAACTGAATTAAGTTTATATGATACTATTCATGTAGACTACTACATATATAAAGAGTTATCTTTGATAGATTTGGCGGTCAATTTGCGGAAGTTTATTTTTCATATAAAATTAAATTTGATAACTTCGTTATTCTACTTGTGGTGCTACAACTTGTGACACGTGTTTCACCTATTTGAGAAGTATCATCAGACTGTCGTAACGTTTACTAATATACCGTATTCATAAACGGCTATTTGAAAAGAGAAACATTTTTTCTCATAATAAATAACTGAAATTCATTGATCTGTTTCCAACCGCTGAAATGGTACATATATGAAAAAAAATACCTTCTCCTTTGATAGGCTTAAAGGATGGTGTTAACTTTACATAAGGGATGACAAGGTATAAAAATATAAAAGATATCTATCTCCTAGATACAAATAAATATATATACGTTTTTAGGGCGTTCACTGTCAATACTTAGTGGAAAGGCATTATATTAATAAAAACACAATATTCCTTTGTACTTTATTTCCACTTTATTTAAAAATGTCAGGACCATTTTCGCTCATGGTGAGCATTTTCAAATGATAAGAAATATAATTAAACGGTGCTTTTTATACAAAAACAAATTGAAATAAAAAGGTGTAAACAACAATTGTCACTGAAAAGAATTTAAACATTACAGTATAAGTGATTCTATAATTACACAAAATTAAAATGTTTAACACTTCTAACATATAATTAAAAAATCACCAAAGAATAATAAAGACAAAGTGGTGACTGGTGGTAATTACAAACATAATTGTAATTTTGGATTTTTTTAACAAACCTGACCTGAACTTTTTGAATAAAATGGAAATAAAGTACAAAGGAATATTGTGTTTTTATTAATATTATATGTAAACGTAATAGTTTGATGTTTAGATTTCGTAAGTGAACGAAAGTTCAAAAACGTTAAGCTGCAAGACTAACAATAACAGTGCACATATTTTATTTAATAATATGATTCTTGTCTTGGTTCTAACAAATGATATAATAAACTGTACGCCACTGCATTGATTCAAAGTTGAGAAATGCTTCGAAAAGTCTTATTGTGTGCTCAAGTGATATGACCCGCAGCGACACTCTATCCGTTTTCACGAACGTTATTCAAAGAAAACTGATTGTATTCAAGTGGCTCTATAAATGGCGCCCCACACATACCTTTTTCTAAAAGGGTTTTCCTATATGCCAGAAAAAATAAGAAGATGGGGCCGGTAAAGAAGTGCGTGTTTTATTTGGCTTAGGTACTTGATGCTTTTACGAAATATTATTTCATATTAAATATACATTATGAGCTTATCGTTTCCATGGCTTGGAACATATGTACGGAAAATACTAAACGGACGTACGATGGAATTTTTAAAGAGGATTTTTTTTATGCAAATGCATATATCTATAGATTTGGTTTTAAACTTAATTTTTTATTACTGAGTCAGAGGTTTTTTCTTCATATTAGTGAACAATTTATCAAAAAGCAGATTTTTTATAAATGAGCGTCTTAGTTTCAAAACCTATTCTAGCAAAGTACAAAACACTGCCGTGAGCTTTTTGGATTTGAGTAGGTTTTGTAACTAACCACATTTTTTAAAATGAATTTTCTCTGTATTTAGAGAGGTTTTAAAACTGAAAATTATTGATAATATAAATATTGAAATACAGAACAAGTTGGTACCAAAATTTAAAAAAAGTCAAAATTTTTGAAACTGATATCCTCAAATATGCATTTAATATACTATATAAATGAATGTTTGTGCGCAAAAGTTATAGTATTTATTATATTAAAGAGCTCCTATGAAATAAATCTTCAATTAGAAGAAGGAATGAATAATAAATAACATCATAATATCGGATAAAATAGCGGATCACCATTGCTGAGTTTATTTCCATTGCGATCTACCGCGCCTAATGTAAGTAATTACTTATTGATCAATACTGGAAATGTTTTTATCTAACCTCCTCCCAGCTTACAGTAAAAAGGACAAAACTTCGATTTCGTTTCGTAACTTATAACTTCAGAAAAATAATATTGTTTTAGTTAGTTTATTTCTAAGCCTTGCGTTGTTCTGTCCGAAGATGCTTCGTAAAGAAGCAAAACACGTGTTACATTTTGTAACAGAAGTGAATTGACTATATCAAATTAAATATTATCGTTCAAATTTTTTACTTTAAAGATTGAAACGACAATAAGACTGTTTCTTTGTACCTTTAACTGAAATATATTTGATCCCTTTTAATATGAGTTGATTGCGAGTTTCTTTCTTGTCCTTACAAAAATATAGTTTGATATTTGGCAAATCGAGAGTACAGTCAGTTCTCGACTTACGATGAGATTCCGTTCCACCACCTAGGACGTTAGTCGAAATGGTTGAAGGTTGAATTTCATACAAAAAACTAATGAAATGATAGACATAAAATGTGTGTGGTACGTAAGTGGTATTTATTTCAGAATATGTACTATAAGTAATATACATGTATTTATAATATAATAATAATAATAAGCAATATACAGTTATTCTGTGGTATTTTCTTCGTCTGCGCTAATATCCATAGGTGGCTCAGTGATTGTAGTAGTGGGGTTAATTTTTTCACAAACATATACAGTTTTTTTTGTATTAATTGCTTTTTCTTTTCTGTATAAATTTCATTGTAACTTGCTGAATCAGGCGATATACCTTCGAAAATCTATCAGTGTCTGGGTCCATATTCTCAAATTGTTGGATTCCATTGTTGATTTGGCTAATAGCTGTAGCCATGTCTTTGAGCACAACTTTTATAGGTAGTTCGTTGTGTTTATCTAGTTCTTTTGATTTTTTTCTGTAGCACGTTCCTTCTCAATTTCAATTAAATCTTGATTTGTGAGCTCTTCAACATCATTTTTTAAAAATTGAATTATATCTTCACTGTCAACTTCCAGATTAGGTTTTGAGCAAATTGTACAATTATATCCGTTAATTTTCCTACTTCATTTTCTCTGTTAAAATTCATAATATTATTACGTTTTAATAGTTTGTTCCATATGCCATTCATACATGATGTCGTTACATTTGACCATCCTTCTGAGATATTTTTAATTGCTGATTGAAAGATGTTATAGTTTTTTCAAAATTCTCTCAATGTCTGGTCTTTTTCTATGGCTCGTATTTAAACGGTCAGAATTTTAATTCAGTTTCGGTCAGAATTTTTAATACATCGGTCAGAATTTATATTACATTGGTCGGAATTTATATTAAACTAGCTGTAAGCCCGTTGACCTCAACGGGGGGATTTTTGTTGCATTTTCAAGTAGTCAGAAAATTTACAGGCGTCAAAAATAAATTACTAACCTATTTATTGAATAATCCAGAAATTCTGATAGTAAAAGAAATATATCTGGGGGCGTATATCGACAGCCCTGCCCTGCAGTATTTAAATTGTAAATTATTTATTTTTGGAATCATGTTCTAGTTTGCCAACAACTATTTTTCGTAAAAGCAGAAATTTCGTAAGTTATTGAATTTTTGGAATAATGTTTAAGTTTGTTAACTATTTTTCGTAGTAACAAAAAATGTCCTTGTAAATTACTTAATTTTTGAAATAATATTTAAGTTTGCTAACAACCATTTTTCGTAGAAGCAGAAATAGACCTCGTAAATTATTTAATTTTTGGAATAATGTTTAAGTTTGCTAACAACCATTTTTCATAGTAGCAAAAATAGTCCTTGTAAATTACTTAATTTTTGGAATAATGTTTAAGTTTGCTAACAATTATTTTTCGTATTAGCAGAAATAGACCTCGTAAATTATTGAATTTTTGGAATAATGTTTAAGTTTGCTAACAACCATTTTTCATAGTAGCAAAAATAGTCCTTGTAAATTACTTAATTTTTGGAACAATGTTTGAGTTTGCTAACAACCATTTTTCTTAGAAGCAGAAATTTCGTAAATTATTTTATTTTTGGTATAATTTTTAAGTTTGCTAACAATTATTTTTCATAGTAGCAAAAATAGTCCTTGTAAATTACTTAATTTTTGGAATAATGTTTAAGTTTGCTAACAATTATTTTTCGTATTAGCAGAAATAGACCTCGTAAATTATTGAATTTTTGGAATAATGTTTAAGTTTGCTAACAACCATTTTTCATAGTAGCAAAAATAGTCCTTGTAAATTACTTAATTTTTGGAATAATGTTTAAGTTTGCTAACAATTATTTTTCGTATTAGCAGAAATAGACCTCGTAAATTATTGAATTTTTGGAATAATGTTTAAGTTTGCTAACAACCATTTTTCATAGTAGCAAAAATAGTCTTTGTAAATTACTTAATTTTTGGAATAATGTTTAAGTTTGCTAACAATTATTTTTCGTATTAGCAGAAATAGACCTCGTAAATTATTGAATTTTTGGAATAATGTTTAAGTTTGCTAACAACCATTTTTCATAGTAGCAAAAATAGTCCTTGTAAATTACTTAATTTTTGGAACAATGTTTGAGTTTGCTAACAACCATTTTTCTTAGAAGCAGAAATTTCGTAAATTATTTTATTTTTGGTATAATTTTTAAGTTTGCTAACAATTATTTTTCATAGTAGCAAAAATAGTCCTTGTAAATTACTTAATTTTTGGAATAATGTTTAAGTTTGCTAACAATTATTTTTCCTATTAGCAGAAATAGACCTCGTAAATTATTGAATTTTTGGAATAATGTTTAAGTTTGCTAACAACCATTTTTCATAGTAGCAAAAATAGTCCTTGTAAATTACTTAATTTTTGGAATAATGTTTAAGTTTGCTAACAATTATTTTTCGTATTAGCAGAAATAGACCTCGTAAATTATTGAATTTTTGGAATAATGTTTAAGTTTGCTAACAACCATTTTTCATAGTAGCAAAAATAGTCCTTGTAAATTACTTAATTTTTGGAATAATGTTTAAGTTTGCTAACAATTATTTTTCCTATTAGCAGAAATAGACCTCGTAAATTATTGAATTTTTGGAATAATGTTTAAGTTTGCTAACAACCATTTTTCATAGTAGCAAAAATAGTCCTTGTTAATTACTTAATTTTTGGAATAATGTTTAAGTTTTCTAACAACTATTTTTCGTATTAGCAGAAATAGACCTCGTAAATTATTTAATATTTGGAATAATGTTTAAGCTTGCTAACAACCATTTTTCGTATATATATAAATAAATAGTTAATTAAATTATTATATATTAAATTATTATATATAATTGAGCAGCCTTATATAGCCTCTCAAAACGCTGCAGAACGGTCAAATTCGTTTAGTGCAAGATTTCACCCACAGATGTCATTATTAGTTAACTAAAACTTTAAATAGAGTTTTTTTTTCGTAACCATCAACTGGACTGGTGGAGCAGTGTGTTGGGTGTCCGAACGTCGCGCATGAAAATTGGGGCATGGTATCGAATCCCACAGCTTGAGAGAATATTTTTTGAAAATTAATTGTTTTTACACATAATAAAATAAAAATGTCATGATTTCAAAAATTCACTCATGACGTCAGAGAAAAATGAAGAAATGAATTAATGACGACAGCGGGGCAGGATGGGGGGGAGGGGGACCGTCTTTCTTGACGTCATCGAAAAGGTGAAATCGCGACCATATACAAACGAAAAAAGTATGTATTTGGTATGAATAAAAAAATGGCGACAGCGGGGCTGGGGCGGAGGAGGGGGAGGGAAAATCGCGGACAATCATTCAGACGGACGGACATTATCGAGTATTAATATATAGATGGTCATAATGTATCGGTCAGAATTACAGAGGGCAGAATAAATAATTTATGGTCAGAATTTATATTAAGTGGTCAGAATAAATATTAAATGGTCAGAATTTATATTAAATGGTCAGAATATAAATGGGATCGGTCAGAATTTAAATGGAATCGGTCATATTTATTTTGACAGATGGTCTGATTTTTTTTTGATGATATGATTTCATCGCATTGCGTTGCTATTGGTGCAAAGTGAAGTTGCTTACGGCAAATCGTCCAATGGGCGATTGGACGAGCGTTGCTACTAGCGCCACGGTCATTGAATGAATCACTATTATTGCGCGCCCAAAGGAAGAATTGACAGTTTTCATAGACTAGGTTGCCACATCCAGGCATTTGTATGTTTCGTGTCAAAAAAAGTTTTTATTTAAAAAAATGTTCACGGTATTTCCGCCTAACCGATATTCTTTTGGTTATTAAATAATTTTAAATAATCTAAAAGTTGCAACTATTTTTTATTATTTGTACAATTCGATACATTGTGATCTGCTCTGAAGAGAGTAAAGGAAAGGATAATATTTTTGGAAAGAACATTTAGATAAATAATTGCTATGGTACATTTCATAGCGACTGTGGAAAGGAAAAAGGACGTAACCCTCAATTTTCCAAAACAGCTTTTTTTCGATAATCACAATGTATACAACTTGACACACATTCTATCAAAAGGATGGAAGCTGAAAATGCCGAATTAGTATCTAAATTTAACTTTTAAGTTTGAAAAAGATGACCTTGTAAAAAATTAAAACGAAGAAAAAATACTGAAATAAAGGTTTTTCCTAGATAATTTCTTAATTAATATTAGATTATGTCAATTAAACACCAGTTTAGAAGTCTCCGTGCACTTGTGCAAGGTTGTGTATAATTATTAATTTGCATATGGCCCAAAATCATCAAAGCACGTTTTTGCGCCCTTTGTAAATTTTGATATGTATGGGTTACGTCCTTTTTCCTTTCTACAGTCGATATAATACACTTATTGTAAGGAAAACACTATTTTTTTTTAATTGAAAGAGGTTTTTTTTTTATTTGAATTTAAAAAAGTGAAAACTAACAACATTCATCATAAAGCCTTGGTTCCTCTTGGAATCCTACATCCACTGCACTTCGGTGGATCCCTACCTTTATATAAACAAACCGAGTGGTATGTAATCAGATGATGCGTTATTTGTAATAATAATGACTCATTATAAGAGTCTGCTTTTCCACACATAACATGAATGTTGAAAAAAAAGGATTATTAATTTCATTTTTTTTTTATTCTGACCGAAATATTTATAAAATTTGACCGTACAATAGATTTTATTCTGACCGCATATTAATTTTATTCTGACCGTATATTAATTTTATTCTGACCGTTTATTAATTTTATTCTGACCGTTTATTAATTTTATTCTGACCGTTTATTATTTTTATTCTGACCGTTAGTATTTTTATTCTGACCCTTAACATTTTTATTCTGACCAAAAATTGAATTTTATTATGACCAAAAGTTGATTTAAATTCTGACCAGAAATTGATTTAAATTCTGACCATTTATTTTGTTGCCTTTTTCTATTGCTTTGATTGCTTGAGAAAAAGTAATTCTGAAATAATTTATTTTCGCATTATTTTTAAATTTTTTATTTTATATTTAAATATTTTAATTTTGGTCTCCGTCGTAAGTCCGAATGGTCGTACGTCGAAAACTGACTGTATGTATACTTAAAGTGCTAGATATAACCAACTTTTGATAACATTCTAGGGCAGATACGATCAAAAGTAATACTCGTAATTACGGTACACGTACCTACTGAATTTCATTATTGACCCATACAGTTTCTAAGTCCGCGTCGTGTCACGTGTCAACCACAGTTTCTAATAATTCGGAAACGAGGATTCACTAATTGGACTACGGACAGATGTCCCTTGTACGAATTGCCATTTAACTTCTGATATCTTACACCATTTATAACTGAGTCTTTCACCACGGCTGGCACATTTGCGGACTTTTAACATAGGGGCGACCGTTTTCCTTTTAAAAAAGATTTTATCGGCCACGTATAAATCAAACCGAAGAGAAAAAAAAGCATATAATTAATGACATTCTCGTCTGGAACATTATTTGATATCGTTATCAGTAAACTTTAATTTGATTTTGATTGGTCAATTATCAACACGAGCAATGTAAAAGGCTCTAGTTTATCTGTTGGGACAATTAAGAGTTTGCCTGTGACAATTTTCTACGTGATATTATTAGCACAGAACATTAAATGCCAATCCATCAATATTTTACATTATCTTTGAATACGGTGTTGAGAGCGGACTTTGACGTCCCAAAACAGAAATGTTCAGTTATTGTACGCTTTTGGATATCTATCATATAATCAACTATACGCTGTAAATGACATGTAATACAAATGTGATATTAATTAAATTCATATATATGTCACAGTTAGAGTGTAATATCTCATCAATGTATACATTAAATAGCAGTTTTTGTTAAAGCAAAAAACATTACAATTCACATTTACTGATTCAAAAGACTATGTATAAAATAGTAAATTAGTGTATATAATCACCGAAAAGCGCAAGGCAGAGTAATAACGATGTCAAAAGGCGAAACCCGACTCGTTAGTGACAAAACTGGTGAGAATGTAAATAGTTTGAAAGATTACTCTACCAAATGAATCAAAGAAATTCTATATTTTTTCAATTGATAAAATTTTTACAATCCTCAATAGCAATGCGGCCGGTCAATGTGACATTGGATCAATGCACCCCTTTTATATGCAGGGGCGTTTATATTTCATGAAATAATATTCAAACATAACATTTATACCATTCACTTATTTTAAATTCTTCATGTATTTATTGTCTAAGCGTGTTAATTGGTTATCGATTTCTAAAATATTTATTATAGACAATAAGTACATGAAGAATTTAAAATTAGTGAATGGTATAAATGTTATGTTTGAATATTATTTCATGAAATATAACCGCCCCTGCATATACAAGGGATGCATTGATCCAATGCTACATTGACCGGCCGCCACTGCTCAATAGTTATGAGTATGACGTGATTATACCACTTACTGAGCAAAATATATCAGGTTATATTCTCAAATTGTTTTATAGCAACCACATTGTAAATTTTGTGCTCAGATATAATATTACAAATGAATTGTCTTTTCAACAATAATGGATACCATTGAGGTGAGTATTTATCTACTGGCACTTTTATGAACATCTAACGTTTCTCGATACAATAAATACTGTTTTTCAATTAAAGCTTAAAATAATTGAATTGTACGACGCATTGACGAAAAGTGATGGTAAAACAATACGGAAACATGCCTAAGACAAGACTTGTGAATTGAGAAAATCGAATTAGCGTTTTAATCGTCGGGAACAGATAGAATACAATATATTTTTTATTCGTGTTTGTTAAGTAGCCACCAGCAAGAACCCTTTTTAGCTTATTCTACCAAAGAGGTTTCGTGAAAATAAACAATGTATGTAAAAGGTAAAAGGCTTTGTTAGGTGAAAAATTGTTTGTTTAATGAATGTTTTGCTGCGAAAGAGCCTTTTGTCCTTTCTTTACACAGGTGTATAAATATTCCACAATCAGCAAGGATCTTGTTTCTGGTCAAAAGATTACCCATAGATATAGTGTTACACGCCTATTTGCGAAGCTTTCTATTTGAATGTATCAAACAAATTATACGGAATAGGAAATGTAAGTTTCTTTTATTCTTTTGTTAAATGTAACGATTAGGTAAAAAAATATGAACATATTTTACAAAATGTTGATTTTGGTTGAAAGGTTATTTTAAGTTATATTGTAGTTGTATTACCAAATAAACTACGGAGTTTAAATCGTATAAAATCGTTTTCGGTTATTATTTTAACTTAAACGCATAAATAAGTATTTAAAACAACGGTCTGCAAGAAAAACTAACATTGTTTTAAAATCCAGGCTCCACTCCCAATGTGAAGCATATATGACCTCCTAATGGAGGTATTTCTACAAAAACTGCTTGTTACTCAGTCGCTCAACTTCTCTTTTTCAAAGAGAGGAGTAGAGATAGAAGGATAAGGTTATGACAGGACTAATGGTTAACTAATTGCTCTCGCTATGCTCAGCTATTGAAGGATTGGAAGGGTAAGAGGGAATTTTTAGACATCACAAACACCAATAGCATCGAACAAAAATCGATAAAGTGATTGAAAAAATGCTGTTTTTACTGGGACTCGGACCGTGAGATCCGACACGGAAGCTAACCATAGAACCCGAATAAGACTTTAAACAAAAATAAAAATAATTCTTCTTGACGAGAAGTCTGAGGTGAACTATTGCCGCATCAATCTTTTTATCTTGGTAATAATATTAAGCGAAGAAAAAAAACATTTCGTTTCTTTTGGGGATTAAAATCATGCTATATGAAATTTGGTTTAACTGTAGTTAAAACAATTTAATTGGCAAGCAAACTTAAAAATATGTTTTACTAACTTCACATTTGAAATGATACAATCAGAGATGTGAAAACATATCAATAAATGATCAACAAAGATAATAATATATGCAATAACGTGCAATTGCTATATTTATCATTGGTATGTTGACAGCCATTAAGAATATAATAGTCAATTAAATACTAATTAAAATATTTTTTTTTATCGTGCAGAAAGGTATAAACATCAATATAGTAAACTAAACACAAAACTTTGAAATAATATACATAGTTGTGGTTTCGAGCCAATCATCCTGACTTAGCTATTCTCTCACATACTACAAGTAGCTCAAACAGTCTTGATGCAAGCTTATCAGAGCGAGAGAAATCAGAATTATTCTGAATCAGAATGTACTTTGTATAAATGAGAAGATCATTTGGCTTAAATGAAAATGAGCAAAATTATTAGCTAGATCAAGTGAAGACTGATATAATTCCAGATAAGATCATAAGGGAATGACTCAATCTTGTTAAGCGAAAAAAAATGTGATAAGTATATTTTTATTATTTATCAGAAAATATTAAAAAAAAAAAATGATTAAGCGTATAAAAGTTTTGTAAATTAAAACACTTTTTTGCAATTTCCGCCGTAATGTATCGTTATAAACTTTATACAAAAACGTAACTCAATTTTTGTCAGTTTTGAGTTTTTTGGTAAAATGAATTTAATATTCCAACACACATACATATATTCCATTAATTCGTTTATTTAATCTAATACAAAAACGTATTAAAAACGTTAATCTAATTTAAACGTTGGCAAAAAAATAATTTTCCTAATAATATGGTTATGTATTTGGCATGGAGGAGTGTGTGGCACGGATGGAAACTTATTTCCTTTTCGCCTCATTAACTTCATCATAGATAATGAAGAAAAAACCATTCCAACGGTTTTTTTTAAGCAAAGACAACGATAGCGGTAGAATAAAGTACATTTATGTGCCTCCAAAAAACACGTACGTTTTGAAATACCAAGTTGTGGAAAATTTATATTCACATAAGATTTTCTAAGCCTATCGTTTTTAGAGAGCTAAGGTTAGAAAAATGCGGCTAAGCAATAATTAATTTTAATTCAGTAGCTCCTACTGTGTTTTAATTAAGGAATTATAAGTTAACGGGTTGACAAAATACAGTTGTGTACAAAATGGTAATATTAAATAAATTCACCAATCTCTTTTTTACCAAAACTGCTGGCGGCTCATTGCTACGAAGACTTCTTTTTGCGAATTAAAAAAATACTTTTTTCGTCAATTTGACGTAACGTGATATCGACCTAGCTACTAGATGGTTTTCATCAGTAGTCTTTAAGATATCGACTGTTCTTAGCTGGCAATAGATTGCTTCATATATTTTCATAATTGTCTCTTCCATGATATATGAGCCAGGGGATATTTGAGTACAATACATTGCATCATATTATACTCTTGTTTGCTTCCTGACCCATTGTGGCTATCGATTATTGAAAAGTGACCTCCTACCGTCCCTATAACCTAGACTAATATATGCTCATATAATGTAATATTATATATGCAACTAAAACTTGGAAGTTCAAAACGAGACGCTTAGAAATTCACAATATGCAGACGTGCACATCGTAAGGAAATTATATATGTATATATTTAGTCCTATGGTGAAGCGGTTAGCGTTGTAGGCTTCCGTGCCGGATCTCACGGGCTTGAGTCCCAGTACGAACAGCACTTTTTAGATCCGATCCTTTAATAACTGGATGTAGCGAGAGCAATTAGTTAACCACTAGTCCTACTACTTTCATTGAAAAAGAGAGGTTGAGCGACTGAGTAACAAGCAGTTCTCGTAGAAAAACTTCTGTTGAGAAATATCCATGTTATTAAAATTGGTAGTGGACATGGATAAAGAAAATATATGTAATATACTTTTTTTGTACAAGCGAAAATTTTATAAATAACAAAAATAGTGCATACTTTTACTGACTAAAATTGTATTAAAGTTATTGCAATTGACTGGATTGTTTCCATTTGTATAATATATACAGACATTTCATTTTTTAAATATACTAGAGTAAGATCTACAACGGTTTTGGAACGTGTGATTAATACCACCCGGTACAGATACAGTGCATTATTAGTTGGTGTTAATCACTTTTTTACATATTTTACATGTTAACATAAAACTTTTTAGAGAAAAAAATATTCATCGATGAAAAAAATAATGAATATTATGTTAAACCGAAAGTGTGTTTTAAGTTAAACTGTACTTTTATTAAAGTTAATATATTTTCGTTTACTCAGGTAGTAAAAATGTATCATTAAATATATTTAATGTTTCACTACTCTGTATAAGTGAAATTATAGTTGACATGTATTATTAGTGAAATTATATGTATAAACACAGGGATTGAATATTTTATCAGTAGTTTCAAAACAGATTTATTTTTATTTTAATGACAGTTTGAAGAAGAATATCATGTCTCTAGTGACTATCAGTAAAAAAAAATATGAAAAATTGCTTAGATGTGATTATAATTTAATTTCAGTCGATGTTCAACAATTTCTAAAAAAGATTCTTTATAACCATGTGCCTCCTGTTCAATGCATTCTGACAGTGCTGCTTTATGGCTGCGAGATATAGCACCTTACAAAAGCACAGGGTAACCGTATACTATGCTTTGAAAACAAATGCGTAAATACCTGCGCCAAATACTAGGAGTGCGGTGGTTTGACGTTGTCAGAAACACGGAGATAAAGGAGCGGACTAAACAGCCATCAATTACGTCCAACGTAAAGAAGCGACGATGAACCTGGCTTGGACATGTGTTGCAGATGCTTCAAGAAAGTCTGGATTCTGTTGTCTCTTCTACCTTGGCTGCATATACACAACGGGTGGTGGTGGGAAACCAACTTGTCTCTTCTACCAACTGGATGGATTCCGCCATCGTGGAAGGCCACTGATGATCATCTATCTATACTCTATAGCAGGGGTTACTAACATTTTTGGACCCTAGAGTGCATTCTAAAATACTGGTAGGGCGGCGGGTGTCAAATTTTTTCAAGGTTATTTATAGCTCAGGGATTTACCGATTTGCCCAAATTATCAGAGTGGCTCGTTTTTTTTTAGCTCTTCCAGGAGCATATTCTCTGGAATTGTCCGATTATGTCCGTTGAAAAAGGTATATTGTTTTCGTTATGTAGAAATAACCGTGATGGTCCTATCGGGCATCCAGATCTAGTTTCGTCTCCAGAAAATTTCTGTCACTTCAAGAAATTTGCTACTTCTTTTGGAGAAAAAGTTTACCTTCCCTGCCCCTCACCATTCAATCCTTAATCATATCTGTTTCAAAATTAAAAGTTGTTTCATTAGTGCCATTAACCATCATTCTTGCTTATTATTATTTAATTATGTTTTTTACGTGTAGCTATACCAATTCAATGTATTTAATTAAATTTTATTAATATCTTTATATTTTTAATTATCATTATTGTTGCCTATCAACTTGTGCCTAAAAACACGTATCTTAACTGTATCATTGAGGAGATATCGTCTTCGGTGTGATGCAGAAAGGAAAACAAGTTTATCGAATAAAAAAAAAAAAAAGCTCTTCCAGGAATTTTGAAATCCGAAAACCCGGGAATTTAACGATTTGGCAAAATTAGTTGGCGGGCGCATCAAAATCGACGGACACGGGGTTGGTAACCCCTGCTTTATAGGATGTACACAGCGGATCTACGGTACGCTGAAATGACATGAGAGGAAGAAAGAAGACTGGTGGGGGGACAGAGAATGTTTTTGCTTAACAATGTGGTGGCCACATGCTCCGACTATGGAGTGACATTTTCAGTCGACTACACAACCCATTATATTTTTTTGTAAGAGAATTCATGAACTAAGAATTGTTATTTATCAATGATACTTTATTATGGAGAAATAAACTAGGCTTATATTGAAGTCAGTCATATTTATTGTAAGCTTACTTTGGAGAAATATTTATTTTCTACTAATGTTATTTAGATTACAAACCATACCTTTCAATATCTACATAAACGAAGAGCTAAATGGGATTACTTGCATAAAAGCAAACATTTGCATATGTTATGTATCAACCAAAACAACGTTGTCATATTAGCTCTTTAGATAAACTATGTCTTTGTGACATATTTGATGATAACCAAATTTGGAAACGACGACGGTGTAAAAGGTGTTTGTTCCCAAGTGAAATATTTTATACATTATTGTTTTATAAATTGAAAAAGAGTAAAGTAACAATTTGTTTGATTATCATTTCTTAGAGTATGCTCACAGAAAAATTAAAACAAGATTAATTAATAATTAGAAATTACCAATCAGTTGTTATAATTTAAATTGTCAACGCAACACAATTGAGTATTGGAATCATTCGGGATGAGAGGTTTTGTTTTGGACATGAGTACCTCTTTCGCTTTTAGCTATCAATATTTTGATACTATAAAGAAAAGAGATTCATATAAACATGGAACAAAACAAGTTATGATGTAGTCCAAAAAAAGGAAAAAAAAAACTTTATAGATTATCCCCTTATGAATTATGAGTTTGACTTTTTTTAATGTTAGTATTTTTCAATGAGAAATAATAATCATTACAATTTTTAAAGCCACAGAAAAAAAGCGGCTACCTAATTGACATGTGTCGTATGACATATATTGTTTTTGTAATCCACCCATCAACTCACTAACACCCATTCGATTCTAAAAAAAGACGTTGAGAGGTAGATAAGAGCCATATCATTCTATTCCTACTCTCTTTGAAAAACGGAGTAAAAATTATCGTACAAAAATCATTTGGGATAACGTTCATTAATAGTCGATATGCTCCATATTATTACCAAACATAGTACATTTAAATGATTATAATAAATCAATCAATGTATGGCCATCAAGTAGCTGACTTTGTGGAAATATGTTTGAAATTATTGCTTACTAGCCGATGTGCCAAATATTTTTTAATCTGTAATAAATTCAATGATACTATAATTGTAATTCAACCTAAGCTCGATAAGGTATGATATCACAAACAAAAATGCCAGAAATTTCAAATGTAAAATGAAAAAATCTAATCTTATTTGATATTGAATTTATCAGGACGCCATTCAATGGCGTCTCATCTGATTTCTAGAAGCAAATTCTTACGACGAGACCACAGAGGATGACTTTTAAATGTAAAGCAAAGTTCTAAAACAGTTTTATCGTTTAATTATACTGTAAAATAGATGTTTTATTTTTTTGTATAATTTACACCAGTTATCATTAATTAACGATTTAATTTTTGACCACGTTATCTGGTTTTGTTAGTTTAATTTTGACTTTAAAAAACAGCTTTAAACATTAACTGTGTTGTTGCACCAGAGATTTTGAATATTTTAAGCTTTAAACATTATATTTATACGGTTTATAAACTGATCGATACTTTTTCATTATTTTCTAACTATTTCAAACAAAAAGCATGAAAAACGCTCACAAAATCAATTTGTATAAATAATCCAATATGCAATGTCTGTTGTATCGTTCATTGCTCAAATCAACTAACTAAGCACGACGCTATAAAGTTAAATCAAATGAAATAAAAGCTATCTTTGCAAA
The DNA here is from genome assembly GCA_031772345.1 of Himalopsyche anomala. NCBI lineage: Eukaryota > Metazoa > Arthropoda > Insecta > Trichoptera > Rhyacophilidae > Himalopsyche > Himalopsyche anomala. Next base: position 14,039,201 of record CM062835.1, read on the forward strand.
GCCAGTGCCAAATAGCTTCGATCTAAATTATATTATCAAGTCAACCACGCTTTGTCCATTCATTCTTTGAATTAAATGCACAAATTTATTTATAAGGGTAAAATCGTGTATGAAATATTCTGTTTTTTGGCTTAGTCTTTCTTTGTATAACTAAATACAAAGGGTATAAGGTATCCTCATAATTTTAATTAGGGATTTTTTCTTTGTTAAGCTGTATAGAATTAAAAACATTTTTCAAAAGATAAGTAAAATTTAAATGCTTTTTAATTATACCATAAACAATGATTTGGGAAAAGAGTTTGCGATTCTTTTGTTTTTGTTTTCGCACATCGTATAACATTAAAACGTGGATTTTTTATAATTGTGTGTTTGTTTTTTTTATGTGCTAATTTTGCATAAAATTTTCATTAAGTTGTTGGAAAATGTATTAGAACATACAGAAAAAAAAATTATTGCTCTTTTTGAAACAAAAAGAATTTGCAATAGATTTTTTTGTACAAAGGAAGATATATATATACTTAACTTAATTGTGCTTGAGTCGACACGAAATTATATGAAAAGGTAATAAATATTGAATCTAAGTATGAGTCACAGAAGACATTTTTTTGTTGAGAGTTTCTAGCAAAATAAAGCGCAATTCAATCATAAGCAAGAAAGTAGCTTAGTATATAACTAATGTTCAACATAAATCAAAAAAAAACATTTTAATTCACTGAATTGATTGATTGTGCAGGATTATCTTTTGTATTGGAATAAATATTTTATTTATATCAAGTTTAACACCGATTTATTGATTCAGTATGTTTTTTTACATAAAAATTGCAAAAGATTATCAAATTTTAAATTTAAAACTTTTATATAAATTATTGAAAGGAAGTCAACGAGTAAGCTCCGACAAACTCTACTTTCATACATAAAAAATAGCATTCGTGGGAACTAACCTACTTCCTCGTGGAATATGTTGACATCCAAAGCAATATTGTTAAAAACTGCTAAAACTCTCTCCAGTGGCATCCTCATTGGCAGGCTGGTTTTACACACAGGGAGAGAAAAAAATTCCTGTCCATTATTTCACAAACAATAATCAGGAAAATTTAGTTTTTTTTACATTACGTAGTCATAAATTACTTTAACAAACAGTTCAATAGTAAGATAAAATATTGTAAAATTAAAATATATTTATGATATTCGGCCAATGAAATAACTGCAATTGGCCAGAATAATTTCGTTTATATAATTATTAAAAAAATAGCAAAATAAATTTTGTCAAAACAATTGAGTGGGTTAAAAGATTGTCTGATGATGACTTATATCGAGTAACTTCAGTATTTTAGACGATCTGAAGAGTTAGTTTTGTAAAACAGGCAACGTTCTCTAAATTGGCACGTAATTGCCATTTCATATCAAAAATTTCATGAAAAATGAACGAAATCACATTGAATAAGGTGCAGTGTGGTCAGAAAATGGTGCTATTCTTTTTGAAAATGGGGCTAAAAAGAAAATGTGAGAGTCAGGTGCATAATGCAATATTGTAAATCATTGTAGACCGCAAGCACACGCGCTGCATTTTTTATGACCGTCCAATTTTATATGCTTTCGGGGATGTGGCTGATGAAGTCATTTTATGCAAAATGAGAAAAAAACTAAATTATCAATTTTGAAGTATCAGTCATGTTTACTGATATTTGTATTCTACTGAGTACTTAAATGTTAATATTTTTTTTCTTTATTTATTTTCTTCAATATTTGACTTTGCAGCTAATGCCAATGCGTCTTATATTTTAAAATTGAAAGTTTTTTGTTAAGTCACTCGTGATCTTCTCGAAAGGAATAATTGACATCACAAACATCCATGTTTAAGGTCTCAAATTTGAACTGAAAAATATCTTAATTTGACATTGCCCTTACCAGGAAACAAACCCAGACCCATCTGATCAGTAGAGCAAGCTCTAACCAACTAGGCTAGGTTACATTTTATCATCTGCTGCTTTCACTGAATTTTAAAAATTGATACTTAACAACAAAAAATCAATATTAAAAACTATAATAATGGGTAATTTATGGACATGTACAGAAATTATATCTATCCAAATTAAATTATTATCATTAAGATTCGATCATCATTATTACTTTATTTAAAAAAAAGCTTATATTCATAAAAGTTTCATATAAAACTGACGCATTAGCAATGTCTACGTTTTCAGGAAAAAGATTTTTTTTTAATGTACTTGTACATACGACCAACGATAACGTTTTTGGTGTCAAAAATTCTCGTTGTACATATAAAAAATCTTCTAAAAACGTTTGGTAAATGAATCCAAGCTCGATAAAATCAGAACGTATAGTATAGTTGTAACTTCAATTTTACATTTAAAACCTATCGTTTTTTTTTATTTACCTTTCCAAAACCACCATAATTGTTTTTAATTATATGCCATTTGCAAGTATACTGATCGTTAACAATTGAGAGGGCCAAATAGCAACATATTTTAATCAGCAAAATCAGTAAATAGCAAAAATAAATTGTGCAAAATTTGTACATTTTGTATGTTTTTCCTTTCGGTACCTTCAGGGATTCGAGTTCACTGATGAACTTAGACTGACGCTCAGTGTAAAATTAAAAATACAATAAAAAATTGTTGGCCGTTAGTGACAAAACTTTTGAAATTTTGATATTGAATTTTTGACGACTACGTAGTCAAAATTCATTATAAAAAGTTTCACTGGCATAGTATTTCATTTGTAAAACAATAAACAAATAATTGCAAAACAATTATCACTTTGTTATATATTATAGTTTTCAACACGATATTCATTATTGTTTTCAATTATTCCCTAATTTCAATTTTAAACGTAATTGAGTTGGTTCATTTGTAAAATATTTTAGAGTCCCAAATTATCTTAATTTATATTAGCGTACATGTAGAGTACAATCAATATTTAAATGTGGCGGTGCTGTAAAAATAATATTTCACATAATCGTCAGTAGTAGGTTTCCACAACAATTGCACCAATATGATATGAATATTTTTAATCAAAAACAATGGCCTTTCTACGAAAATTCAAGCACTGTTTAATTTTAAATATTTAGTAGTGTATTTTAACAGAAACCAAAATAAAGTTCACATTAATATAATGTAAGCTTTCATTCAGTAAATAAAACAGACCCGCTATTTATAGGGACTTAACTAAGCATGTTTTGCAATACTACAAATCGAGTCACAAAATAACGGCAAATTTCACCAATGTTTTGACTACGAGAACAATATAAATACAGTTTTTACTCATCACATACATCTATACCTTTGAACATAAATTCATAAATCAATTGAAAAATCAATTTATAAAACTGCCCCTGTCGCTGGCCACCGCTACGGAGGTCACGGGTTCGAATAATAATATTTAAAGCATGAATGTTTGTGATATCTTAATTTTTCCCTTACCATTCCAACCCTAAAATAACAGAGAGTAGCACGATAAGCAAACTACTAGTTATTTCCTGGCACTATTCTTTCTATCTCTACTATCTATGTAAAACAAGAAGGATGAGAAACTGAATAACAATCAGTTCTCATAGATTTTGATTTACTCGTCCGGTATTGATGTTTACAGTAAAAGTAATTTGAATGAAAAACTGATATCGATATATTCGTCCAGTGTTGCAATCCATACCACGAATTTTAGCCCATTGTTAGTGCAGAAAAAATAAAACTATCGGCCAGTCGACTAAGTTGACCAATTATTATAAGAATTAACATTATTATTTTAGGCTAAAATTTAAAAATAGTACTATTTAGCTGACTTCTAGTGCGATATTCTCGGGTCGCTGTATATATCATTCTTTCACATACACTCTGTTGGAAAATTATTTTATAGAAAAATTCTGCGGCATAGTACCTACTAATGGTTTATTTTTTATGGAATAATTGGTCGACTTCCAATTTTTTTATTAACCTTGGAAGTTGTATGCTTAATATTAGGCATTTAATGCAGGCTTTTCCCAATTGTTTGATTAACTTATAATAATTATCAAATAACATACGCGTAGCTTATGGGGTGCTTGTAGTCAAATAGTAAACGTTTTCTTCTTCAGATGCGCTAGTAACATGCTCAAATCTCTGTACCGATACTTTCATACATTAATTTTTAATCAATTATTGTAAAGGTATACTAAAATTTCTATATTAAATTATTGCTTGGATTTCGATTAAGTCATCCGCTGAGGTTTAGTTGGCGAGAGCTTGCTTATACTAGTAAAATGGGTCTGGGATATTTTCCCGGTAAGGTCATAATATAAGTTTGTAAGTTTTTAAAATTAAAATTAAGATCGATGTGATTTTTTTAATGTCAATTTTTATCGAATTGATCTCGAGTGATTTAGAACATATTTAGCACATTAATAGTAGCTGTAATGTTCAACAAATTTTAATTTTTTTTTTAAATTTAAATACGTAATGTAAAATGTCTTATCTCCTACTCTAGATGCGTTATAAAGTGATATAAATAAGCTTAAACTAGCATTAATTTTGCTCTATTCTCATATCATTATTCATATAAAAAATTAGATGTATAGTGACTGAATAATAAGCAGTTTTCTTAGATTGCTTTGTCAGTTGATTTAAATGTTCCGTTTACGTAAAGTTATATACATACATACATAATATATCATTGGCCTAGTTCCATAGAACGATAAGTCAAAACTTAAATGTTTTGAGGTATATTATCCATTATATTCAAATCTCTTTCTTTTATAACCCCATAAAAGTACAACTAGAAAAAGTCACTAAAATTGTGTCTCGGCAGGCAGATGTTTGCAATATAATATGCGATTAATGAAATATAAACATTTCCGTCCTATTTTAGTTTATATACAACTTTAAATATCGTATGATAGTTTTGTCAAGTTGCAATAAATTTTAATTGAATTGAGATAAATGACTAAATGATTCACTAAAAAATACGATAAATAATTATAATAACTTTTTCACAACTCCGAATAGATCCGTCAAAAATTTGGTCAGTCATGTCTCGAAAATACCAATTTCTAGTTGCAGCAAGCAACGATAAACGTGTACAGTTTTCAGGTCGAGTGATTATTTATTGATAATAGACAATAATTTATTAATATAAAATTTAATTGTCGCTTTTATTACAGTCATTTTTATAAAATGTATTAAAACAAAAATGAAAAGTATGTATTGATTGGCGTACAAAGAAAAAAATACTTTAGTTCAATCCAGATCTACCCAGAAAAGATTTTGTCGCTAACTCAATGCTATTAAATATAAAATATTTAAAAACAAGGCACGGCTAGAAAACACGAATATTTTTTAACCGAACCATTTTTTTAATATATTTTTAGAATATTTCCAAATCTATTTCGATTGTAAGTCTTTTTTTGCTAGCTATTATATTATTTTTGCTGTGTTTGCAATTTTCTTCTGATCAGGAGAAGTTTTGACGCCGTCAGATATTGGAAAACCGTTTTTAAACTCGTTTCCGTTTTTATGAAGTAATTGTTTTTTTTATTAACAATTACAAAACGAGTTATGGAGATGATTAGCGTAATGATTAAATTAAAAACTTTTAATTGAAGCTCGCATAAATGCTAAAAATCATTGATTTATTTTATTTTTATTGTGATATTATTATTGAGATTATTTTATGTTACAAGTTATCGGTTCGGCCGCGGTGGAATCTTGATAATTAATTTGTCAGTTTTTTCAGCAGCCATTAAAAATAAAGTTATAAGATCGTTTTGAATTATAAAAGCAAAAAAAAACAATTTTTCACGACCCCCATAAGATTAAATATTTAAGAAAAAAACTGTAAAGTTAATATTACATTCGTCTATGTGAACCTGAATTAAGTTGTAGTTAAGTCATACTAGTGATGACGTTGTTTTGCTGACCAGCAATAGAATTGACTTTTCGAAATTAACTTAATATGAAACCAAGCCGGAGTTTAAAGTTCAATCTATGGGATCTATAAATTAATAAATTAAATGTTGAATAGCACAATGGTTGTAAACTTAAGAATGTATGATATTTTTTATGCCCATGTAACGAGTCAAAAACTTGTGATCTAATAAGGACCTTGTTAAGAACAAGTCACATCAAATATAAGAATCGATAAGTATGGACATATGTTCAGGGTGGACATATACTTAAAAAATATATTACGATAGTATTACAGCGCGGCATGAAAAGTGCTCATCATTTGCCGCCCCATGTGGACGCCCTTATTCTGTACCAAAGTAGTCGGCATCGGGACGCCGAGGCGTCGTATCGTGTTTGCTACCAGCCTGTTTTACGCGGAGCTTTCACCGCGGTATGTTGATTCGCGAAATCAGCTAGATCCGAGTTTTAACCCTATAAATTAAAATAAATTTATAAACACTATCCAACTTTGCACAATTTTGTGCTGAAGAAAAGTTTACATGGCAAAAGTACATTAGGCTGCGGAGGAAGAACTTTTAATAACTTTGTGAAAGTTCGAAATTGTTTTTTTTTTCGTAAGTTGACAGAGAAAGTTTTGTCAGTTGTTGTATGAAAAACTCATTGTTCTCATAGTGTTTCAGTAAATGTCAAAATGTACTCTTGTAATTAAATTTAAAAAAACACTTATCTATCGATAATATGATTAGTGGTTGTCGTTTTACTTGTAATATTGATTGATATAAAATGTTCTTATTTCAAAGTATAAATAAATTAGAAATAGTCATGTATAAATAGTACTATAAAAATCTATAAAAATCGTATAAAAATAGCAGCAAACAATTAAAATTAGTTTTGTGAATTTTTTAAATTGAGTAGTGTAATATGTTGTTAGAAAAGTAAAAAAAAGACATTTTCGTCGAAAACGTAAGTAGAAAATTTATTTTATTTTGATTTTAAGCAACACAAAACACAGCTTCCTCGGATGGTTTTTCCAAAACAATATTCCAATTCATATGTTGTTAAAAATAGTAAACTGGTATGTTACTTCCATGGCTTCAATTTAAAAATAAGTTTTGGTTAGTGTTTGTACCTATCACTTGTACATCAATAATATTTTTAAAGCTATCAAGAAACAAACCTTTATTAAAAAATGCATCAGTAAAAAGATTACGTTATATTGAATGAAAAAACAGACGGTATGAAATTTTATCTTCTTACAATTTTCAAGCATTATTAAGAAAAAACAAACCACAACACAAAAATATATATATGTTTATATTTTCTTTCGGTATCATTAAGAAGTATAGATTTGAATAAATGTAATATTATTTTAAATTACAGTTGTTGTATATATTAATTACCATTGATTTTATCGTTATTATTGTTTTGATATTGTTTTAATTGATTGTTAAAAATGTTATTTTAATAAGATATAAATTTTATAACGTTAAAGAAATACAATGTGAAAAATATTTCACAAATATTCTTTTATAAAAATAGTAAATGAGAATTCATAACCCCATTTCGAACAATGCAGTCTAATAGTAGCACAATCATGATGTTTTTTTTTCTTCCTGAATGCGCGAGGCATTTCTTATTATGTTGAGTGCATATTGTTTATTAGGAATCGATCACAATAGATGCTTTCAAATGAAGAGAGTGATTGTCTTTTTTTTCAGAATACGCCTTACAATGGAATGCACATGGAATCGTTATGAACGTTAAGCCTACGTATACATACTCTAAGCCTTAATCGAGCGATTTTTACAGCTACATATGTCCATTCCCAATGTGCAACATATGGACTCTAAATATCTCTTTAAAGATATAAACTTTTCTACAAAAAATGCTTGTTACTCATCCGTTCTACCTTCGTCTACGTCTTCAGACAGGAATCTCACTTAAAAAACTATTCATGATCTGCCCGATTTGAATGGTTTAATTGGTGTGGGAGAGAAATGCAGTTATTGAGCACAGTCACATATTGTAAAACAAATATGATTAACTAAGGGCTAGAAATAAATATTTTAATCAAAAAGTATTCGATACGCTTGGTTAACGGTTACATAAAAAACCGGTTGTTTTGTTTCAATAAAAAAATATTAGTTCTCACGAACTAATCTGGGACAAATAATGTTTAACTGTTTTATGCTTGAGTTATTTTAAATAGTACGGCGTAAGCATTACCGATTTTAAAATACGAACTACTTTTACCGTTACATAAAATAGTAATTTATTTAAAATATATATATTTTGGCTTATGTTATATTTTCAAACTGTCTTGTAATACCCGCATTTGAAAATGTCCTTGGGGAAAGTGAATCGTTATACCTACTTCCCTACGGTCCTTTAAAAAATATTTTTTTCAACCTTACATTATTAAACTCGTAAACAGTGGTGGAGCAGCATTTTTATATTATAATCCGTATTTAATTTAATAATACTTGTTAGATGAGAAAATATAAATATGTAAAAATATCAATTTACAAACATAAATGATACTGTTATAATATATTTGAATAATTTTATGAATGTGTCATAATATGATATTTTTTTATTTCTGAGTATTTTCCTATCTAAACGAATTATAGAGCATATATATTGAAAGAGATTTTTGAATATTTTTTTTTTAAATCTAAAAATAAATATGATTTTTATTTATAGTATGAAAGAAAACCTTTTTTAAACTGTAAGTTATAATAATATTAAAACATATTTAGAATTACGGCTAATTCCAATGCGTCAAGTATTTTAATGTTGAAAGATCATACAAGAAAAAGATTGAGAAAAAGATTAAAGATTGACTTGAGAAAAGTTGACATCGCAAACAGCCAGGTCTCATATCTTAAATTTAAAATGAATTAATCTAAATTTGACATTGACCTTACCGGTAATCTAACTTAGACTCGACTGATCGGTAAAACAAACTCCTACCCTACTAGACCACAGAGAACGATTATAAATCTTTTAATATATAACATACATTACGAAGAGACGTTACCTAATAATTACAATTAAAAAATTGTTTAGAGTAAATATAATATTTACTAGACCATGCCATCGAATAAGTCTATTTTATTTTATAAAACAAGTATTTAGCGTGACTAAACGTATTTTGCTTGTATAAAAACAAGTTAACATTGCTAAAAGTGAGCACTTTTTGTACGATTTAAATTAAAACAGAAAACTATCAAATAATCTGTTTTTTCAAAAGTTCGTTATTTACGTATTCACAAAACTATTTTATTTTTAATACAATAAATCTTTGAAAATCTCCCGATATACATGTAGACATGTTTTTTGTTTGTAATATAAAATTAAAAATACAAGATTAAGACTGGTTCGCAAGACTTTTGTATCAAATAAATATCCTTTGAAAGAGTATTTAAATACTTAATTTTAGTCAATTGAATGAAATCAGTGCAAATAAATGAATTGTTGTTCACGAAATACATCTTGTTAAAATTGGTGATTTTAACACCATAATCGGTTTTGTATCAAAATGAAAGCCCGCTTATTTTGAAATTGTTTTCTTAATTCATTTTTTTTCTACAACATAATATAAAAGAGTTTACGTACATATTTGATATGGAGATTAAAAATTGTTTATTATAGTTCAAAATATAGCACGACGTCGATAAATTATGGTTTTCAACAATATTTGAATTAGTGTATAAGCTAAAAAAAGAATTTACGATTGTAATTAAAAGACGACTCGACATATAACTTTCAAACAATATTTGACCATCAATGCAACACTATATTAAATTTCAAATTAAAGTTTTTTTTCAAATATTGTTCATATTTTATATTAAAAAAAAGTTTTCTCTTTTGTGTAAGGTATTAAGGAAAAAAAATATTTTTAATGATGATTACACGATGTCTAACAAAGGCCATAACAAATAAGTGTATGTATTTAAACAAATTTAGTTAACTTAAATTCAATTTAAATCATGATATAAATGAGGTTGATGTTATCAAAATAAATAGACATAAAGTAAAAGCTTTCTGAAAAAGCGTGATTTAATTATTATAAGAATGATGAAAGTTTTTTTTATCTACCGTTAATTTGGATCGAATATTAAATTAATATTTTAGTAAACATGACCACTCCTCTTTGTTCGCGTATTTTTGTTGCGAGCGATATTAGCAATGATATTGTGGATTCAGCCAAAAATGTCAATTTGCATAACCACTTAGGTGATTTTATCTTGGGCCGCATAAAAAGTTAAATGGCTAGTAATATTTTTTATTTTGCTTCTATCTCAGTGAACCATCTTCAATACAACCGTTCAATGCTTTCGATTCACGAGAAGTAGGAAAAAAATTTTGGGTGGTTTACTTGCGAACAAAATGTCTCCTCGTTACTATGTATGTAATATATATGACAAAAGCTTACGGACTTAAAAATATTACATTATTAGATCAAGTATATTAACTTCATTAACACCTATTTTAAGAACTCGTTTTTTACCTAATATTTAATTATTTTCTTGATACACGTTTAAAGAAAATAATTAAAATACAATTTAAGTTTGATTCATGTTGCTTAGCCGTAACAGGTATAACTACTTTGCGATAAAAAAAAGTTCTGGGTTCCAATCTTGGCATAAGTTTTTCTAATTGAATAGTATTTCAAATATAACTGGAAATAAGGCAATTTAGAGATAAATCTATATATGTTATTAAGTTTAAGAACTTATATGAAGTGGTGAAGAATAGTTAGGAAGTAGTAATTTTTTTTAAAGTTAAGATATGTTACAGGAACATTTGTAAATTTTATATTCATTTCTCGATCGGGTGTTATATTACCTACACGAATAAAAAGAAATGAATAAAAAATCCTCATTAAAATGTTGTTTTTTATATGTAGAATTTTAAATTATAAGAAGAAAATACCAATAACTAAATAAATACCATGGCTTTTCAATAAAACTGGATAATTGTCTGAAAAGGGTGGATAGTTTGACATTCTAACTTCTTTTTAACAATCATTCTGATTATAAAACCAGTTGTTGATGGAGCATTGACCTGATAATTAGTCTAATCATAGAATTATTATTTTTTCATCTTCTTATGAGAGATTAGCCAACAGAATTTAAAAATATATTTTTTTTACAACTTTCTTTTAACCTATTATATGCCTGTAGGTATTAAGACGGTCGTACACATAGGGCCACGATTTTCACGATCACGAAATAATAAAAGCCATAAATATACATTTTTTGGCAATATATTATTAGTAAATCGTATAGACTTACAAAATAAATCCACGGAGTGTCATTTTCACTGCTATGTATCCAAAAAATCAAAACCAAATGTTTCACAATACGTCAGTATCTATACTATTAATGACGCATTTCGGTAATACAAGGAAACTCTTTTTAAAATCGATAATGCGTTTATTATATATAAAAAAAAATATTATGTAACTCAGTGATTCAAAGAATAATAATGTGTATAAAATGTTTGAACTATTAAAATTGACTACCTTGTCCGGTATAAGTGGCTGTAAAGTGGACCGTATATATACGCGCAATTTTTATGGCTGGCACTGCGCTAAGGGAACTGTAGACGGTATATATATATATATATATATATATATACGCTCGTGGCACACAACCGGTTAAAATACTGTAATATTACAACATTTTCTCCAGATTGGAAACAAAAATGGTTAAAAAATGTGGAAAGTTAAAAAAAATGTTTGGATAGAAAAAGAATATGGCAAATGTCAGTGTTGTAGAAATTCATTAAATAACTCACTGGTGAAAAATGGTACAAGGAAACGCCTACTCGTAAATAACATTGTATTTTTAGATAACTGAAACAAATTTTCATGTATCCAAATTAAAGTGTCATTGAACTAAGGCATTGAAACGTTAAGAATTTAATATCTAATCGATTTGAGAAGACATTGCGTTTTGATTGTTAAATAAATACCCATTTAAAAATATTATCATTGTCATCTCTTGGTTTCAAAGTTTGGTTTCAAAAAATGATTGGAAAATGATCCAATCATTTATAACTCATTATCTTGCTAAAATAATAGCTTTGTGAAAACAAGCCGTCAAACTGTCAAAGAATAAAAATATTTTCTTTGCGTAAGATTAATATTGTCAACTCTTGATGCTTATTTAATCTTGTTTAAAAATGAAATACAGAGTGGAATTCTTAATAGATTATTCATTTAAGACTTTCTCCGTTAGAATAAGAAAAAGCCTAATCGGTTTTTTTTCAATATTTTTAGAAAATATGTAATTTTATACATCAGCAGTCATTTACATATTTTTTTGATACATTGTATAAATATATAATATATTAAACCACATTCCTCGTAAGGTTGGTAGTCAATCGCCTAACGTATATAACTTTTAAAAAGGGAAGAAAAAAGCATAATGTAGTTTTTTATTTTATTTTTCTGTGAATTAAGTCGTTTACACAACCATGAATTTTGGAAAAAATATAAATAGTGAAAATTCATTTTTAATTTAAACTTTTTAAGTATTATAAAATAATACTTAAAAAGTTTGTTATTCTACTGGTTGTGTAACTAGTTGTGACACTTCTAAGAGCATATTCAGACTAAATGTATTTATCGATTAAGCATTTATTATGTCTCACTTTTATTTTATTTTGAATCCATATCCACTCTCAATTAAGGTAAAATTACCTTTTAATGGAGGTATCTCAACAGATTTTTTCTCCGAGAACTGCTTGTTACTCTAAGTGGTAAGCTAAGCGCTCTCGCTACTTCCCATTGTTTTTTGGATTGGAAAGGTGGAAGGAAATTTTTGGACATCAAACAAAAACCGATTGAAAAAATACTGTTCGTCTGAGACTCAAGCTTGTGAGTTCCAGCATTGAATCCAACGACATCACCACTGTGCCATAGACCCAACATCTTTATTTTAACTTACAAATTACAAAGTAAAGGTTGGGATTTTTTCGTTCTACTAAATATAAACACTAATATTATGTATTACAGAAACGCTACTGGCGTCAATAATAAAGTTATAACCTAAAATGTTATTTACATATAACTATTTTTTGTAATACAATACTTTTATTGATTTCCGAGAATTCAAAACTGTTTTTTTTTTTAATTTTTAAAATTAAAAAAAATATGACATTACGGCTTACGCCAATGCGTCAAATATTTTGAAATTGAAAGATCATACGAGATATACTCGATGAGAATTTTTGGAAGTCACATGAGATTAACTCAAGGAGAATTAACTTCACAAACACCCATGTCTTAGATCTCAAATTAATATTGAAAAAATCTTATTTGATACTGACCTTACCGAGAATCGAACCCGGACCCACCTGATCGGTAGAGCAAGCTCTAACCAACTAGACTACAGTGGGCGACAATATATTATATGATTTAATTATTTGCTCAATGAAGCACTTTTAGATTCTTATTTTTATTTATATTGTAAACGTTTTTGATTTAATAATTAGCTACATTAAAAAAAACTGTTGAGACGTCTTACAAGTTTTTTAATTCTAATTTATGTTTTTGTCTACCCTGCATTGGAAACTTGGTAGAATTCACAAAAAAAAAATACAGAACAAAAATGTTTTTCAAGTTTAGTTTGAATCTAAACAATATTTATGAATGCTCTTTTTTAGAATTCGATCTCCAAACGAATTGGAATTTTTTTAAGTTCAAGAGTATTAACAACATGACTATGGTAGGAATTTTTTTTTTTTTTTTACTGTTATTTGTTAATGGGAAGATATTTTACGATAATTTTTTATCATAAATATTTAACATTTTTAATTATCAAAAGACAAGTTCAGTTCAAAATGCTCGTTAGCTATGTGAAAGTGATCCGTTTTGAAAAAGAGAGAATTAAAAATAGTATCATCATTAATATTTTAAAACAAAACACGCTTAAATTAAAAACATATTTCAATTTCCGCTCATTACTTATTTTTAGTTATAATCAAAATACCGTCAGGACTCAATATATTTTGGGAAAATCATTGGAAATATTAAAAAATATGGAAACGGTTATATTTCAAGTAAAATAAGGACAAATCAACAATGATTGAGAGGAATTTTAAATGCACTTAACAGGAAATTTACCATATTTTTGGTAACCGCTACAACAATACAGCTGAATATATAAATAACGGTATTTCGGTATTTTGCTTAAAACTAATACCTGTATGACAATACGAGTTTTAGTCAAGAAAAAAAATAAAGCCATTTGGGATCGCAATAGTGAGTAAGACGATTAAGATCGGTATTATTTTAAAATATTTCATTAAAAATATTGCTATTAAATAACATATCATAAACAGTTTCTTAAAATAATTATATATCAATTCTAGAACTTGTCAAAATTGATTTATCTCTTATGTTAATTTTTTATTGCGAACGACATCATAAAAATATGTGATTGTTTCTATAACTTAAAAATTGCATTTTTGTTCATTTATAATATTGAAATACCGTTATTTTTTCATTTTAAAACTGACATTTTATTATTGAAAAACGGCATGAATACCGGAACTCCGGTTTCGATGATATCGGTATTGCTATCCCTAGTTGTATGTTATGAAAAATAAACGAAATCAAATATTAAAGTGAAAAGCATTCACTCGTATGCTCCATCATAAAACAAAAATCTTTTTTTAAATTTAGACATGTAAACGATGATTTAAAAAAAATCGTACCCAAAATATGATTTTAACAATATTTGATCGTTAAGTCATTTTTAAACGAATATTTCTAACTGTCAATTTAGTTGATTCTTGTTAAAAGCTTATTTATCATTATCTACATAATGTATAATAATCAGAACTATCGCGTAATGCATATAAAACTATAAATTGTTGATGATGTAGTTAGAAAAATGGGGCAGAAATGTAATTCTAAAAAATGAGCCTAGCTGACCAAACGAACTGAATCCTTTTTTAAGCGACACCACTCGGGTCCGGAATTATAATTAAATTCTAAAACCAAAAAAATAGTTCCACAGTTTCAAGCTACGTTTTCATTCAAACTATCTTACTATGGAATATGGTGTGTAAATCCGTAAACACATATTTTAGATTAAAATAAATAAGGTTATAATAATAAATTATGGCTAGTTGGGATTACAATATCAAATGAATAATAAATAAATACCGGAGTTTTTATATTTCATCATAAATTACAATTTACAACAATTAAAAAAAAATAATTGTCTCAGTAATCAATCCTGGAGTCTTGTGTAAATAAATCTTGAACGGATTTCGTACAGATAAATCTGAAACGCCTTTTATGAAGCACTTGTAAGAAAAACTGTTATAGTATAAATAAAACGATATGACAAACAACTACCATTTTTTATATTTTGAAATAAAAGCCAAGATACCAGAATAATTTAAAAGGTATGGAAATATTTAAGGTACTGGAATAATTTAAAAGGATGAAAGGATTTGTAGAAATAAAATGCATGATTCTTTTTAAGCCACCACCACTTTACAAAATTGAAGTGAAACATGTGCATTCTTGGATGGTAAATATTCATTTGACTTTTCATTTTCTTGCGCGGTTTTTTTTATCCAAAGCTTGCATGAAAAATGCAATAGGCTATATATAACTGCAGAGGTTATTTCATTTTTTTTATTCACGTGTGAAGAGAATGTGGATCCAGAAACAGCTGAAAAGCAATCGAATGCCCCTTTTTAATCCCGTAACCTCTCCGGAAACCTTCTCAATTATTAATCGAATCAGGAAAATATAGGCTATGACTGTATTTGAGAGGTTTTCTTCCGATCATTTTGCGTTGGAACAAATTTCCTCGATTATCTCATTTAAAACGGATAAAAATTACATAATACGATAATCAATTTAGTTTTATTTAAGAAGTATATTATTAAAATAGAAACGAATTGAAACATATGGCTTTGTCGTAAAAAAGACATATTGCAACAGTAGTTATGAATATATTGACGTTGAATCTTATTTGTGATGTAGACTAAAAAAATTGTGGTTTCGATATCATAAAAAAAAAATATAAATATTTTGGATTTATTTTTTCATTTTGGCAGATACTTATGTTTTAAAGTTGGATCATTTTAGTATTTGAAATACGACTTTTTAATACAGTTGAAATAATAAGTGCACTTTTTCATTTTCTAAATACATACACAAGTCTATAAGTCCTGTTTACTCCTGGATGCAAGTTCTCATCCAAGGCTTTAATTGTAAATTGATGACAGACACTTCTCAAAGCGAATGATGAGTCACACAATATTATGTCTTTTAATGTCACTCACCATTTGTCAAAATGTACTCAAAGCATAATATGTTGACACTTTTACTTCTTTTCGCGCATTATGCATCGTGCGTAGGCGCTGTCTTTTCTTCTCCGTCACAAACATGACATATAAAGCACGACAATTTGATAAAATAACATTTTCAATGCTTGTTCTATCATAATACAACGCTTTTCGATATCAAATCAATTCATTTCCAGTCCAATGAAGATTATTCAGTTGAAAATGAATCGAATTTGCTTATCGACACAGTAGTGATATTTTAATTTCACGTGAAAGCTAAAAAGTTACAGCAATAACTCTTTTCACTTTTTTTTATTCAATGTGAACACGAAGATAATAAAATTTAGTTAGTAGGTACTGAAACCAAAATGACTTATCACATAAAAACGAATCGAAAATGATAAAAAAGTCGAATAGGTAATTCAAAAAATAAGACAGAGGCACAAACCTAATGCGATTTAAAATTGACTATTATTTATAAAAAGATTTAAGTCGTGTCTTAAGTCTGTTTTGGTGTGTTATATTTTGTATTTTTATTTTCCTCTTTAAATCGGTGTACGTACTCGCATGGGTTTCACGAAAATTGGAGTCATTTATAAAGTTGATTCGTGTTCAGTTACATTAAGTACGTCTGCACAGAGAGAATCATTCGTTATCTGCTAAAGTGCTTTTTTACCCAACTCTTTTGTTTTGAACAAGGTATTACTGTACGAAGAGTTTGTACACTAATAAATACCACGCATAATTCTAATTGAAAGAAAATTTATCAAAATTTTATTCTAGTAATTTATTTTTTTGCCGTGGTTATTAAATCTTTGTTCACATTTTTCTTTATTAATTTCTCTTCTTTGTTCTAGACAGCTTAAAAATATTTTTTTATTTGTAGTGGATTTAACAATACATACATTTGTATAAAATATTTTTTCATTAATCAATGCAAAAGGTAAAAAACGACGATATCAATTTAAAAATTCCATTGAACTCCGCAATACCGCTTAAATTTTCAATTTTTACGATTTTTTTATTTGTTTTTATATGAAATATGATATTCTGCAAGACTCGTAGTCACGTTGTGCTATTTGGTTGTAACGTCAAGGGCTATTTTTTGTCTGTTTGCATTCTGATGAATATTTTACCACACAGAGCTGGATAAATTAAGTAGTCTAAGAATTTTGAGACAACATCTTAAAGGCCTCCATCAATTGAAGACTTAAGAGATACAGTGTAAGAATGTGTATTTTTAACTATAAATATAACAAAAGATCTTTTCTGAATTAATCCTCATATGCTCGTTTATTAAAGTATATTAACCTAGGTGCACATATTGGCCTGAGACAACAAGTAAAAAATTATATTCTTCGCAATCAAGATAATTAATATGATCTCTGTTAATTATTAAATTCTTTAAAATCATTCTACAGATACAGCAGTGGCTCCAAAGATGCTCTTTAAGTCAAGGGTTGGTTAGCAGATTAAACCAGCCACGCTATTCCAGCGTACAGAACACTTATTTTTAATGATTTGAAATACTCACGTTTTGAGTATACAGACCGTCCAAGATAAGTTAATTCTCACGGTAGTTTCAAAGGTAATTAAATGGGTCATAAACGCGATCATGAATTTGTGATTATTTATGATTTTACGTATAACTAAACACGTAATTCATTTGTAAGATTTTCGCTCATTATGCACAGCATTTAAAGGTATATTGAAATACTTATATAGAGAACTTTTCAATAAAATCTAATGCTGAAGCCTTCTTTCAGGGAAGATTAGGGTAGAAAAGGTGTTAAAAAGTGGGCACTGGGCAGTAAAGAACGATAAGACTCTTTCCGTTCATCTTTTCTTAAACTAAATAACATAGACATGTCTTTGGATGCCACATCTGTTTCATGTGAGAAATATATGGACCTCTAATATAGTTCACTTTTAGGGTGTTCACAGTCAATACTTCGTGAAAAGGCACTATATTTTTAAAAAGTTGATATTTAATTCAGTATATAATGCTCGTCGTGAGAGAAGCTAGTCCTGAGATTTTTAAACAAAAGTGGAAATATTGAAAATGGCTATCGTATTTTTAAAAAATCTAACGTCAAAAGATTTTGATACTAAAGAACTAATGTTGATGTTAATCAGATGCTTAAGCTTATTTTTTTCGAAGGAATAAGGATATAAAAATGGTGTCTAGACAAAACTATTTGTAAGCTAATAGAATTTTTCGCGTCTCGTTTTTACGATCCAATTGGTGATAGAAAATTAAGAAATCATACTATCCATGCCTTCGAACACAAATCAATACATCGATTGAAAACAATAACGAATGGACGTGTTAAAGAAACTCGAATCATTCAACTGCACAATTGAACAGAGCGTAACTCTTAAAGCGTTTTCACTTGGCAACAGGAACGTTCGTTTGTGAAAAAAAAACTATAAAGCTTTCCACTCATAAAAATAAAATCATCAACGTCTTTTTGTAAAGCGTCTTGATGCAAGAATGATCCTTCAGTTCAGTTTATAGCTAACACTCCTCGACCGAAAGCACATACGACAAAAGCTTTCACAATGAGGTTTATTGTTTATGCCTGTTCACTCAGTGATGACTTTTTAAGACCCTGTTTGTGTGCAATGTGTCCACAGAGTAAGTTCTCCCATTTAGTTTTCTTGAGAAAGATTGAAGCCAGGCTATTATTTAGATTCTAGTTGATTTACTGTCATGTGATTGCTTCTAAATCCTGTCGCATGGTTGTTCTGTTTATGTCCTGAAAGAGCCTTTAAACTAAGACGTATTCTTTATTTAATACTTCATACTATTCTCACGTAAGAAAAAAATCTTATTATCTAAGACTTCTATATAGTGCTGAATTAGAAAATAAAGCCTTATTGTGATGGCGTAAAACAGTTTCAAACTGAAATAAAGTTACTTCTGGCAGCATGCCTCTGTATGTATTTTTAAACTTTTTTTAACAAGTATTTTAAACACCAATTTGATCATAACCAATATTAATAATTTCTAATTTAGGCATACTCTATCGAATCCTATTTTGGAATTAATTCTTCAGAACTTCAGAGTTAATTTTGATATTACATATTTATTTTATACAAAAACAGACTTTTGAATGAACTAGTATTAAATTTCCAATATATTTGACAAATTGGTTAAAACTAGGTTCCAAAGATTTAATATAGGGAAATTTAAATTTTAAATTATAAACAATCTTACAAAAAAAAAAAACACTATTCTTAACTAAAATACAACTAAATATTTTATAAAGATTTTCAACGCATTTATTTCAGTCAATATACTAATACTATATTTTGATATATTTATGTTTTATTATAAACTCTTATACATGAATTACAATTCACATTATTTCCTCTTCTCCCATCCTTCTAATCTTTTAATAACTGGGTGTAGCAAAAGCGGTTAGTTAACCACTAGTCCTGTTCTAGCCTTATCCTTCTTTTCCGACAAGTCTACAAGTGACTAAATTATTGATTTATAAAATAAAATATATTTTTTTCCGTTTATTTATAAGGTTCGTTTAAAGAAAAATTCAAAACGATAATGTAATAGAAATATTCATGAGACAGTATTGAATAAATTTATATTATTTTTCTTCTCATTATTTTTGAGAAACAAATGAGCTTAATAGACAATTTGGAATGGCTTCGTGATACTTCTTCGATTCAATTTTAATCGCTTAGTACAGGGGCTACCAACCCCGTACCCACGGTCGCCATGGCAGCCACCGACTGATTCCGATGCGCCCGCCAACTAATTTATGAAATCGTTCAATTTCTAAGATTTTGGATTTCAAATTACTCGGTGAGCTAAAAAAAACGAGTCACGGTGATGTTTTAGGCAAATCGGTTTTCTTGGGTTTTTAAATTTAAAAAAAATGTGGTGATCGCCACCCTACCAATATTTTAGATTGAGCAATAGGGTCCAAAAAGGTTGGTAACCCCTGGCTTAGTGGTTTATCCACCATTGGATTGATTCATATTTGAATGCGAAAGTTGTTATGTTTACAAAAACAGGGTAATGATTAGCAACTAACTAGTAATTATTATTGTATAAGCTTCAGTAGTTGGTTCAAATTATCTTAATCCTTAAATGAATGATTTTCTTATTGCAGGAAAAATAATTTTAAAAAAGATCGATAGTTTTTTTTAATATATTTTTATTCAAAAACACTTACTCTTGAAAAGCATCTGGGCATTGGAAACAAAAAACATTATGATCATACTTGATATCGACTTTGAAAAGGAAAAAGGACGTAGCCCACAGTTTTTTAAAAACAGGTTATTGTCAATAATCACAATGTATTCCAGTCGATATGTAGTCATCAAGCAGAGTTGATGATCACTTTGTCTAGGGTAAATCGTTTTAATAATCGACTAAAATCAAGTTCATAGAAAAATGAATGTCAGAAGTTATATTCACTCAGTGATAAGTATTAACATACTTATAAAGATAGTTGATGTGACGTGTAACACAAAGAGTGTTTACTCACTCAAAATAAACGTATTTAAAAGCTTTTATAACTATGTTCAGAATTACACGCAGTACCAGCATTATTCGATGAGATTCTACGTTATAAGATATAAAAATACTTTTTATATTTTTCTTTGATCAACATACATCAAGCATGTAAATATTATTGTGAATAAAAATATTTACTTACATCTATGTGAATCAGCGTTTGTCGAAAATATACCATTCTAAAATTTTAGCATTTGGAAGGATGAAAAATCATTTTTGGCACGTGCGTTTATATCATACAATACAATTGTTTGTTTTTTCTCGTTTAGTAAACCGTTATTTCATAGATAATAAAAGTTCATTTGTTTATTATTTTTATTTTGACAGGAGATTTCAACTCAGGCATGGCAGGATTTTGGGATTGCCAACGTTTCCAATCGGGATTGAATCAAATTTCCGAAATTTCCAAGATAAAAAAATTGGGACATTTTATTAGCCCTCGCGTAGCTATCTCAATTTTATTGATAAGATTTTTTAAATAATTTATTTTAAAATACGTTGTTAAATAAATCGTTTTCCATTTAATCGCATTTTTATTAATATCGTCCAATATAATCTGCAATATAAAAAGATAAAATTAAAAAAAGAATTATGATTGTAGTTATTTTGTATATGTTGATATTTTTTTTTAATACCTATACAAAAGAAATAAAAGTCTAAAACAACATTTCAATTTTATATATAAAAAAAGTTTATATTGGACCATTTTCACACCATGTGTAAGCCTTGAGGATTCCCTGTCATCCACCAATCGCTTTGTTCTACACTAATGCAAGCATCCTTGATACGTCGAATACTCCCTAAAGATCCCCAATCAAACCAAATACCCCAAAGGACCCAATTGAAAACATGTAATGCGAGTAAAAGCCTAAATCTTTAGTCACTTTTATTAACAACATAGATTGTTAAACGTATTCATGATTTACTTAACGACTTTTATACCGAGCTTTATTATAATAAGTGAATAATACACGTACATTGGTTAAGTTTAAGACTGATTTGCTTTGATTTCCGTCCTCTAAAACTTGTTAATACTCAACTATTACGTATATCTTGAATTTAGATTTGTTAATCTAAGGCACAATTTACAATATTCAACTGAGTTTTCCGAGAAATTGTGCTGTCGCCTCTTGTAACTTTTCAGCACACACAATAGAATATAACCGTCAGTGAGGTACGGATATTTTCAACAAAGGTACAACAAAATAGCTCTTAGACAAGACACCGGTAAAAATATTTTTCTTTTTAGAGCTGTTGTATTGCTTCACTGATCTCATTGATATTTTATACGTTCATGAATTATTAAAAAATATGAATTCGTGACTAAAATAAAACACACCTGCTGGCTATATAGTCGATAGATCAACGACGCTTTTTGGTGTTTTTTATATATTTAAATGCGTTGTCTATTATCGTTTATTTTTTTATCTTATTCATTTGAAAATAAAAACTTTTACTACTTTTCTAGCCTTATTCTTTTATTATTCGGAGGCTAAAAATAGTGATTATTTTCTAGTACTCGTTAAACGGCTGTTGTTTAGATGTCCCATAAGACTCGATTTGGTTAGCGTTTTGAGGCTACATGGTTGAAGGGCAAAACATGAATAAAAGTAACAAATTGTATCATCCGTCATTTTGTTGCGAATATTTTAGTTCAAATATCGTTATCGTGCTGGCTGAAGTCAGTAAATTACGTAAAAAAAATCTAAGTAAAAAGCAAACAAAATTTAAGTGTTTAATATAAAGCCTCTAGTATGTAATTATTAAAATAAGGATTGATTTGTGTCGTCCTGACACAAATACTGTTAAGAAATAGTAAGATGTGACAATTTGTTTGCCTTTAAATCTGCATTAATAATAATCTAAAAAATGTTGTATTTGTCAATAAATGTACCAAAAAAACTGACCAAATTGTTGTCAGTTTTGTTACTAATCATTTTTTTTTCAGTACGGTGACGATATGTTTGTGAAATCAAAACAAAATTCTGAAAATTTTAAATTAGATAAATACTCGGAATCAATAAAACACACATTTTATAAATGGCCATAACGGTTAATGTATTCTATATTTACGTAAGACAGAAAAGTCTTGGGGATGCATAACAATCACAGTAATATATTTCGAACCGACACTGATATCTACAGGGTAGCTTCCAGTTTTCATATATATGTACATAGAATAACGGGTAAGACGTAAAGTCAAGTATTTTATGTGAGAACAAATATGAACGCGTGAGTGCTGAACTTTTGTTAATTTAATAACTTTTATGCATCATATTAACATGAGTGTAAGTGATTGCTGTACGCTGGGCAAACTGTGACATAAGCAGATTAACAACATGTTTGTTACAGAGAGATACAAAATAATTTAGATAAAAGACGATTCATTTTATCGTGTAGGTATACCAATGTAATTTCTTAGGTAACTCTAACCATTTACCTAGTGAAACATGTTTCAAAGCTTTAAATTTTACTCACAAAATGATTTAATTTGATACCAAACATAAAATGTGTTCCAAATACAACGTATTTGTAAAGCGTTAATTAAATCAGCTTAAGACAAATGTAGTAATGATAAAAATATGATTTTCCCTTAATGTTTAGTATTTTTAATTTAAAAAATCCACTAACAATAACATTAAATAAACTCTATTTCAATTGATTATTTAATTTTAATTTCTCGAGTAAAAACGGTAGTAAGTGTAACAGCATTATTCATAACTCTTTTCAAGTCTAGTTTTATTCAATTTAAAATAAAATAAGTATCCTGATTGTCTTTGGTATTTTTAAAATCTATTTTTTTCGTTTTTTTTGCACTCAAAAATCAAGTGAAACTTGGAAGTAAATAACAATAAAACACACTTATATTATTTACATTTTAAAAAAAATTCGGGTGAATCTTAATGTTTTTTTTTCATCGTTTATATTTTTCTATGATTATCAATTTATATGTCATATACACACTTCAACAGGGTGGATTTTTTTACTAAATCTAAAATAATTTTGATCATCAGCATTCGCGCAAATAATCTTTATTTATAAAAATACGAGTTAACGCTGCAGGCTTTTTTTCAAATTTCAAAATGAAACACTATTACAAATTTTGAACATATTTAAAATGAAAAATGTATACATTTACCACGGCGAATAAGTTATTTTTTTGTAGTTAGCTCTAGTGTGGATAACATTTCTTTATAATAAATATGTATGTAATGAATATTTAACGATAACTGATTTAAATTCAGTATTTTAAGCAAACAAGTATAATCATAACATTAACTTTCCAAACCCCGTTATTATGAATGAATAAAAGGTAGTTGAAATGGAATAAACCCATCAAAGACACCCATGGCTTTGGAAACATATCCAAAAGTCGATTAAAAACCAACGAATGAAGCTCATTCAAGAATTGAAATCTGCGACCACGCAATCAAATATAACAAATGCCTGGAAACTTTGACCCTTACGTT
This sequence comes from Himalopsyche anomala, assembly GCA_031772345.1. NCBI lineage: Eukaryota > Metazoa > Arthropoda > Insecta > Trichoptera > Rhyacophilidae > Himalopsyche > Himalopsyche anomala. The sequence goes on from CM062835.1 coordinate 14,063,437, forward strand.
ACAGCCTATAATATTATTTTAAACTTTCCGAATTGGTATAAACCTTTCCTAAAATACGGTGTATGTGTAAAATATATATCGTACAGGCTTTTCATTATAATTGTATGACGTCATACCGCCAAGGGGAAAAAAAGAATGTATGGCTGTATACATTTATATTTCCCCCCAGTACAGAACTCAGTTATTAAAAACGAGCTTAAAGCTGCTATTAGAGTCAGATAATATCGGCAAGATAAAATAGACTACGGTCAGCTTATCCCGCAAAATTAATCTAAGCTTATTTATGGGCCTTTCTAAGGATAGAATTCCATTGAATGAAATATGAATACTTACTCTAAATAATATATTATGAGAATAATACAATACTTTAGATGTCAAATTATATAAACCATTTCATATTACTAGGGCTTGGAACGATGAGTTCTGAATATTCGTCAGAGACGCATGTCAGTCAAAAACATAATTTAATTTTCCAGTAGTAGTCTTTTTTTTTTAAATGTATTTTTCAAATTGTTTTCAACAAAAAGATTTTGATAAATGATAATTTTTACGAACGAAGTTAAATTTGAAATATCACTGTAGTTATAAACAAGTCAACAACAGTGGCACCATCAGGGTATCGTATCACTCAAAGATGACTAAATCATCATGATAGATGTTATGATTTTCTCTGATAAGAAGGTAATGTTAATATTGAATATTAAAAAAAATATTGGCTGATAAAAAAATGCTTAATTTCAGAGTCAGTTAGGAGATTTAAGCACATGACCACAGCAGTCTAACATAATTGAGTCATCTGGTATCAAAAGCAGAACTGTTCCATACATGATCCAGACGACTCAATTAGTCTTCAAGTATTTAATTATCACTGTTATTTATATGTTATATTATAAAATAAATCATATTTTTCTTAAAATAATTTAATCATTATAATGTCACATGATTTAACAAAATTATTAAAAAACTTTATTAAAATAATCAAATATTTATTTTTGTAAGCATTGATTTTCGTGATTTAATTAGTGTACTTTAGTGACAGACATAATAATTAATAGAGGTGAAATTTTCAGTAAAATTTTAAGACGGGAGAGTTAAAAATAAAATTATAATGATCTGAAAACCGAATCTTTTATGATTTATTTTAATTTGAAATGTAAAAAAAATATAAACTATAAACGGTTCTATATTTTTTCAAATTTTAATTAATAAGTTAAAGCAAATATAACTGTAAAGATTTTATACTAATAATTTTGGACAAGACATATTTTAATCAATTTAACTAAGATTTGTTGGACAGTCAATGTAACATCGGGATCTATGGCGCGGCGGATAGCGTTGTTGGCTTTCGTGCCGGACATTACAGGTTCGAGTCCCAGTGCGAACAGCATTTTTTCGATCGATTTATCGCTTTCTGTTCGTAGGCATAGATGTTTGTGATGTCTTAAAATTTCCTCCTACCCTTCCAATCCTTCACAACTGTGCGTAGCGAGAGTGATTAACCAGAATTGTTTATGAAATCACTTTAGTTCTCATTCATAAATTTTATTCAGCAGAATAAAATTTACTTTAATTCTTAAGAAGCTCAAATTTTTACCGGAAAATTATTACTTTGAGTGCCACAAGTGCCCCATATGCATCACTGATCTAAGACGAGTTGGAGAATAGGTGATATCGATTTTATTTGTAACATAAACCGAAATGTCTATCACATCTTGGGAGAAAAAATCTTGCATATTTCAAAAGAGGCTTTTTCATACCCTAACTTTTAACACTTAATTTATTTCCCTTTGAAATCTGAACCACAAAAAGTTTCCAAGGAGATTTATGTATTTGACTTATCAACTACGAATATAAATTGGGTTTTTAAAGGTTCGCAACTAAAAACTTGTTTGAAATGTAGATATGTATTCAAAAGTATGGCTGTCGTGCAAAGAAGTGATACACACTTTAAAAAGGCTTGCAATACCGGTTAATACTTGCAATAAATATGTTATTATTTTTGAAAACCATTATTATACTATGTAAACGATGTTTAGAAACAAGCTTCAGTAGATATTTGCAATTACATATTGGACAACAAGATTTTTTTAAGTTTTCATATACAAAACGTAGCCACGAGAAATTTATATAATATTTTCCATATCCATTTTACTTATTTAAGAAATTGTTGATACATTTATTTTAATATAATTGTATTTTATAACAATTTTATGTAACAAATTACAAAATAAATGGAATCATAAACATACTCAAATATATTTTTTCTTTTTATTATTAAAACATATCGTGAATTCAACGATTTGTTAGTTCTACTACTTGAGTTATCATCAGTTCATTATTAGCTATTCCAAATGTTATCAACGGTAAAAACACTTATATTTTAGATGTAGGTACATGCTTAATATATATATGGATATGTTGATATCGTTATTGGACAATAAAAAATACGACCTCTACAGTGCCACAAGATTTCGAAAACAAATTAAGTTGTTACTTCCAAAATTAAATCAGAAATATTTACTTTTGCTCAAAAGTGTTTTTCGAACGTTTTGCTTTGAAACTGAAACCTCAAAGCATTCAATGCTTTAACTCATACTACTTTAAAAGAGTTTTCAATTAATGAATAAGTTTTTTTGTTTCTAGCACATGCTAATTTGCCGAGGGAAAACCTTTATAAGAATAAAAATGTGAATATCACTGTTGATCTACCTAATTACTTTTGATCTATCGGTAAATCATAAAAGTACTTAAATGTAGTATGAAAAGATTAAACAGACAATTTAGTACTTATCTACATTACCAGATAGTGATTAATTTAAATATGATTCAATGACATGATTTGGTAACAGTTATTTAAACTGTAATGCTTCTGTTTATAAGCAAGAATTTCTAAGAAGTCAAAGGCTTGTTTATATATGAAAGATACTACTAAAACACATTCTTAGAATCTTGAAAAGAAAATAAGTTATTGAATAATGTTAACAGTAGATTAAATGTGTTATTCTTTATCTAGGTAGGTTTTTAAACCATTTCTGCTCTCAATGTGTACCATATGGATTGTTAATAAAGTTTTTCTACACCATTTTTTTTATTATTACAGTGTGTTACTAAGCTACTCTATTTTTCGACCACAATAAATGAAAAGAAGAAGAGACTACGGAGAAATTAGTAACAAACTAATTGCTCTACCTTCGCCCTATTTTCAAAATAAAATAAACTAGAAAAAGTATTAAGCATCACATTCTACTAATAAATCGCTCAACAGAAATACATTTAAAATTGGCTGAGTTAAAACATTTATATCTTCGGTGACGTTGTTTACCGGCTCAAATCTTAAGGCATTATAGCTTTGGTTAACCGACGGTGTCAGTAAATACTTTTTGGTGATTAAACAAAAGCTTACTTATATATATTAATGCATTCAAACAATTAAACACTCTTTTGTGCCAATTCCACACTTATTTTTCATCAGCGAAATTGGTTCTGATTATATTAAGTAAATTTGGAAATAGTACAAAAGAGTGCTTATTTTTTTAAATATAATGACTCTTCACCAAGTGAAAGTGAGCATCTTAAAAGTGTCATAAATACAATGAAACATCGTCCAAATTATATTTTGTTGACATAGTTATCATTTTTTTAAACGTATTGACTACAGAAAGAAAGAAAAGTTCTTCCAAAAAAACAGTCATGTGGCTCAACACATAACTTTCAGCACTTTTGAACAAATAGTTATATAAAGGTTAGTTAAACTTAAATTGAAATAGTATTCTTATACAAAACATTAGCTGCAATAAACTATGTATACTATTTTTTAAATGCGCTGTTGTGTTTTGATTTAATATATTCATTTACATTGAAAAATATTTATATCAATCAAAACACAATTTTTCTATATAATATTTTCAACTAGGCACACATCCATATCATAAAGTTACCCGCAGATTATACTAAATAAATATGACTAGTAATTGAGATTTAATATAAATAATTAAAGGGTTATTGTTTTACCCATTATTACGTGTAAGCCTACTCCACTTACACTCCAATTAACAAAGCAGTAACTGCATTTTTATCATTTTGCGGGAAATAAATTTTAAAGAAAGTTATATTTGTTTGTTTTGCTCAATTAAAATGAAAGTGAAGGATAACGAACTTATATTTCTACATCTTAATTGTAGAGTTCGATAGAAATATCATCAATATATACGTGAGAAAGTAATATAGTTAAAAAATAATTGATTCGCTCTATAAAATAATATTATGTCAATCACCTTTTGTGGGTAAAAGTTTGTTATAATGAGCTAATTTACCAGACAACCCTCAAGTCTGTATTTTCTAAAGCTATTTTTGCTAACAATGGACTTATACACTTTAATATGACGACACTATCTAAAAGTTCTGATGCTGGCTATCAGTCTAAATTTATATTACAAGCTTTTCTTCCTTATTTCGTGAATTTTGATTGCATTGTAATCGACGTCATGTGAGCCGTGGGTAGTTAAATTATTTATGGGGTCGTGAATTCAATAAATACTATCTGTTAAGACAATTGAGCGCTTCTATAAGCGTAGTGCGAACATAATTTAAATTATTTCTTCCGTATGTGTGAGATATTTTATGAGAAACAAAGCAATATGTAAGCTTATAGTTGCTTGACCAAAGTATTATTTAGTTAATACTTTTATCACGTTAGCATACGAAAATGTTCAATTAAAGAAATTCTCAAGACCTAAAAAATAATTTAAGAACTATCATTAATTTGTATTCTCTTGGGCTATCAAAACTGGTGGTTTGTCCATATATAATATACTGCAAGGCTATAGCACTCCAAGCAAAGTGAGAAAACGTATTATTTTATAATATGTAAAATATAAATAATATAAGTGCGTACACTTGCCGATATTACAGATAAGCGATGTTTCCATACAATTTTATTACAATGTGATTATAGCTCTCTCTCTTTTATTGTGTATTTTATTCCTTTTAACTTTTCCGGTTCTAAGCTCAAGAAATGCGACCCCAATACCCACATTTTCTTAAATATCTATTTTAATGTGGGTGATACAATGTTTATAATTAAGGTATTCTTATATCATAGTTTTATGGACCTTTTGTAGTTTATATAAATACTCGATAACGCGATAACGAAATAAGCGCCAGCTTATCAGAGATCGTTCGTAAGATAGCTGGGCTAAACGCGTCAGTTGCAAATTCATATTTGTGCTGAGATGACGTCTTTTTTACGCGCAACTTAAAATATGATTATTTATTAAAAAAACACGGATTTTTATAAAAAAATGTATGAGAAATGATGCAGAGAGATATTTTAAAGCCCTTAGACTATTTTTTTTTTGAAATTCATAAGAATAAGGCCAATAATGAGGAAACCACTGGGGTCCCTAAACGACCCCCATCGGCAGAGAATTATTTTTCTAGTCTCCGAGCCGCGAGAGTTAATATGTATGTCTAAGGTGTTAATATATTTTTTGATGTAATAAATAAACTAAACATATATTTAATGCAAAACGTATATTTTTTTTCAAGTCTACCACAGTATTCCTAAACATTTAAACAACAGGTTGGCATTGATTATCAATAACACAAATAAAATTAACTTTCAAAAACATATTTTTAACCATTTACGGATCCACTGTGAAACTTGAGGACTCGCATGTAGTAAATCTTAGCATTAGTTGTACTGCAAAAACCTCTTGTAACACAGTAACTCAACACAAGTAAGGATTAGTGTTAAAGCAGAACTAGTAGTCAGTTAACCGCTCTTGAAACGGTCGCGTTTTTATGATTAAATGATTTGGCAAAATAATTTGGGGCACAAAAGTGTAAAAAATGTTTACAAAAGTGTATTTTAAAAAATATATACTTTTTATGGAGAACGTTTCAATGGTTTAAACCTAAAGAACCATTGAATTTAAAATCAGTTGAATATTTGCTTATAATTATGGATGTAATAGGAAGAAAAAATATCAAAGACTACTTTCTTTGGTAAATATCTTAAATTATTCCATACCTCGCAGATCAAATATTGGAAAAAAATATTTGCGAAAATACTTTACCTTTTTCAGAGTAAGAATTTTTGTGTGATGTTTTGCTTGGAATCTATTAAAGACGAATGGTCTATGAAAGCTTAATGAAACGAAAGAATGCCCCAAAATCTCAGTTTGTCTCTTTGTAAAGTCTGTAAAAAATGGTCTCAACAAAAAAAAATGCTCAAATATAGTTATCAAACTTTTGTTTCGACCATTGAAACGAAACATCATCATCATCAAACAGATACATTACATCTTGAATAGTATCTGAAGATTCAACATAAACAAGATAACATAATATACATCATTTTCTTGTATAGCGCGTTTTTCTAAATCAAATGTATTACAACGTATTCTCGTTGTCTGCTTACAGTTGGTAAAAAAAATCTAATATAATTATTAAAAAAAACTATGACATAAAAAAAATAGTCGCTTCCGACATTTATTAAAAAAAATATTCCGAACAGGCGTTAATATTTTTTTCTCAAATTCACGAAACGTCTGACTTTTGTAAGCCAATTAACGCAAGCTGGAAATGTAAAGACGTCGAAGGTCTAAAACCATTATTGAATTAATCTTCCCGAGTTTCTGTTTTAATGTATCAAAAAATAAGAGCTTTTGTAATTGGATGAAATAACGACAGCTGATGGGAACATTACTAACCATTCCCTTAGTCAAGCTTATATTACATCAATGTTAGCTTTTATAGATCAGTAAAGAACCGTCGCTTTTGCTGAAAAAAAGGTATTCAAATTATTTCTGCGTCTTTTTACCGATCTAGGGAATTAACAATTGTTCTGTTTAACAATATGAAAGGTCAACAACTTGAACCCTTTTCCCTTCATATTATATTATGGATTGTTTTTACATTGCGAAGTAGAGAATTCTTTCTAAATATTTCATCAATCGGTTTCACAGTTCATGGTCAGGATATAAAACCATTTATAGTTTTTTATATCATTAAATTAAAATGTTGGATCCTATGGCGAAGCGGTTAGCATTGATGGCGACCGTGCCGGATCTCACGGAGTCGGGTCTCAGTACGAACAGCATTTTTCAATCGATTTCTGTTTGAATGCACAGGTGTTTGTTATGTTTTGATTTCCCTCCCACCCTTCTCATCCTTCAATAACTGGGCGTAGCGAGAGTGATTAATTAACCTCTTGTCATGTCCTAGCATTATCCTTCTATCCCTACTATTATGTTTGGAAAAGACAGGTTGAGCGACTGACTAACAAACAGTACGAAAAAATTTGTTGAAATACCTCCATTAGGTGGCCATATGCTCTACATTGGGAGAGGACATGGATAAAAACAAGCCCTGATCGAAAATAAGTTTTTTATTTTTTTATTTTAAATCAATTAAAATTCCCTTGATACCAATGAAATAAACATATAAAAAATATTTTTTTTTTTAATAAAGTGAATTTGAATAATAAGTTATTTATTTAGTGTTTTCAATATGTAAGCAAATCAGTTATATTCTTAATACTTTGTTTATTTACTTTTAATACTTCCGTATAAGCTGTATGTTGAGCAAACATTCAAAAAATGATTTGTCACAAATTTTGAAATATGCCGTTATCAGTTCTGATATTTCATAATAAAATCTATAAATGGAAATCCCAATAAGTGTTTCATATAAAAATTAAATCATAATGTTGACACATTCAAGTAAACCGTGATTTCTCCAACACTCAAATCATCATTTTCCAAGCTCTGTATTTGTGTGAAAAATCACTTTTGGAATGTTTGCCCCTCATATTCATTTACAGTTTATTGACAAATAGGATCCATAAGTCGATTATTACTGATCGCCAAGTCATCAGTGGCTCGCAAGGCAAGTTCTTTTCTGTCCACGAATTATTATAATCTTAACTCAATATTGCGATTTAATTTTGCTTCATAAATCAAAATAATAATATTGTTTCACGCAAATAATTTACGGCTATATGATATTTATACGCGAGACACTTATATAATCATCAAGATTCTACTTTTTAAGGTTTCTTTTTTAATCTACTCAAATCTGGCACAGTAAAAATCTTTCAAACTATAGTTTGATCTACACAATAGGCAGCTTTGTGTAAGTTTTTTAAAAATATTAAACGCAAAAGTTTTAACGTTTTTTTTTAAATAAAATAAAACATTTTTAACTTAATCTGCTAGATAATTTGTATCAGTTCTTATAACCTTCTTCCAGCATTCTTTTAACTTATTAATACCGTTGGAGAAAAGTTATCTTGACTATGATGCAAAAAATACATTATGAGATGTTTTCACATTGTGATCTGAATTAATGATAATCAGAATTGGGTGCTTGATAATATCCCAATTCAACTCATTTAGCTTATGTTTTGTCATTATTGTCACATGTGGTTGCATTGCATTGGTAGCCAACAATTGATGAGGAATCAAAACGTTGTACCGCGTAATCATTCCCATACGCTTCAAATGTATCAATACGGTTAATTGGTTTACTCTCATCATCAACGCGATATCCCTGGTGTTTTGACGTGGATTTGTGTCAATTACGATTTTTAACTTGTCGTCATCAGACACCAAAACCGGACCGGAGCATGGCTTATCAAATCTGTATATCTGAATTTTGTGAACCACCTTTGTGTCAGTCAAACTTTTATGACATCTCTTCCATACGCATTGGAAATATTTTTGGTTGTCACAGTTGCACGACTTCATATACTAATCAATGACGTAAATACACTTTATCGATCGACATTTTGAAAAATTATAAGGGATCCTCACTGTACCTTGACTAGGCCAAAACTAAATAGAACATAAATTTCAAAATAGATGTTGTTCATTAGTTCCGAGATATTTTTATTTTGTCTAGGGTCTTAAAATAAAAGGTTTAAACTATTGCATCGACCCAATATATAAAAAAATGGATTTTTGGATCTATGTTATTGTTTCCAGTAACCGAAACTACTTATAGTGATTAAGATAGATAACAATTGCTTTAAGAATTTTCAACAATACGTTAATTTAAAGGTTTTGCTTTATTCATATCCATCGATAGTCATATATTTTTTTTAATATTAACAATTCAAGGTGACTAATAGTCTACATTTATATTATTTTAAAGATATATATGTAAATAGGCGGTTTTCGAATGCAAATTTGTGTTTAAAAAAAGCGTTTCAACATAGCCGGCAATAAATAGTTCTCAAAATCTTCTTTCACTTTTTCTGTGTCCCCTAAGTGCAAAAAGTCGTTTTAAAATTCGCAAAATACTGTAAGAAAAGTTTACAAAGTGTCAAAGTTGTTTCCCCATAGAAATTAAACAAATAAACTTCTGGCTTTTACAGCTGACTCCTTAATGGTAAATGAATGTAGTATTTGGGCTGTGTGCGTGTATATTATTTCAACTGTGAATTTGATAATTTACTAGCACAATCAATCTTCACTGGCCTGACAGTGTCTTTGGCACAGCAGATGTCAAAATCCCTAATTTAATGAAGATTTTGTATCAAACTACGTGTAATTTAAACAAGGAAGACAGAGAAAGGCAACATGTAATGACTTGTCTAGATATTGTATGGCCAGAGAATTACTACATCTGTATTATTTAATAACAAAAAAATCTCGTAAAAATAATCATATGTCTTGTAAGCTTTTGAAATACATCAAAATTTATTTTATCTTATATTTTACATAGTTTATTCGCACTATATACACTCTTACAAAAACTTTACTTATAATCTTATAACAGTTATAACCACCCATCATAACTTTAACTGAAGAAAACTGCTGCTGTGAATAAACTTTCCGACAACTTATACTTATATCCAGTGGCGGCTCGTTCATACGCATTGTGGAACTGCAGCACCCGAAAGTAAATTGAAAAAAATGTTATTTTATGCATGCACAGAAATTTATTTATGTTACATGAAAATATGAATATTATTTAAGCGTGTATTAAGCTTGCCCGTTTATCAATACATCCAATAGTTTATATATACACCACGGTAATGATATAAAAAAGCGTCATTTTTTTTTATTATTTTGGTTAGAACTTTTCAAAAATTTAATGACGAATGTAGAAATTATTTACAACCAAATTCAATCTACTAATATTGATGAATTTTCAATTAAAGAAAACTTATAAAGCTTTACTAATGGCAGTCTTAGAAAGCTAAAAATATTTGCGATGTTATTATTATAGATATAAACGAATAAAGACAGAAGAATGAACGTTACAATGAAATAAAAATACATAACAAGTATATTTTTTATGTTAAAAATAAAATATATTTAGATCTTCTGTAGCACCCCAGATATTTTACGCACGAGCCGCCACTGCTTATATCAGCATCTGTATACGAAAAGCTCTTCAGAATAGCATAATATTGCTCGTCAGGTGTTAATTATACATTCAATGAAGTATTGTGTAATGTTTGTAATGTTTTAAAAAATAATAAAATACATATTTTAGCAATAATATTGCTGAGTTTTTTGTTGTTGTAATCCTAAGACAGTTTTAATATAAACCTCATTTGAGATAGATGTCATACAAATAAATATAAAATGTGTAGATTTTAATGATTTTTTTTATAAATCAAACAACCTGCGAGACAAAAGTGGTATATTTAAATGTATTTTTGAAATCTAACTAAATAAACTTTATTTTACTGTTAGGTTTTTAGGTTTGTTATGACTAGGGTTCCCAATCCCGAGATCAGTGATCTCGATCAATTTGGCGATCCTCGTCATTCCGGGATTATCCTCAAACCGATGACAGGTTTTTGGTATTCACCATAGCATACAAAAAATCAAATTTAAAATCCCAATACTTCCACCATAGTTTTAAAAACATTATTCTCAACAGTGTACTTCAGTTTGTCTAGTATGTACAAATTATGCTTGTATTCTAATTACATAAGAAATAAATGAGCTATGGTTTTACTCGTATTTTGTAAAAGTCGTTGACAGAAACGGACAGTTTTTTCCAATTCAGTTGAAATCTATTTTTTTTGTGTGGAATCAGTGGCATCAAGTTAGGCTGAAGATTGCTTTTTTGTTAAATAAATAAAACTCTCATTAAATAAGCTTAAAAATAGGTTTAATTATTGGTTAAAAATAGTTGTTTAATTATAGGTAAATTAAGAAAATATTTGTTTCTTAAATAGTTCATCCAATTGCAGCCAAAAGTTGACACATATTGAATTGGAAATAAACATTGTTTTTTGGACTTTAATGGTCTAAACTTTGGGATTAGGGGAGCCCCGGGAAGCAAAAAGGGGGCCACGGGCATTTATAAAACGATACAGGGAAGGGCATAATGGCGGACGTCGCGCAGCTATTTTTTGTAAATCCGTAAATAAAATAAATTACTGGCATTCTAGATTCGAAAATCTCGGAAGAGCTATAAAAAAAGGTGGGTTTTTGAAATTATAATTTTCATGGAAAGACAAAACAATGGTATGGGGGCCACAGAAAAATAAAGACACTCAAAGGGGGCCACGTTCCCAAAAAGGTTGAGAAACACTGGTCTAAAGGAAATATCTTTTGTTGATCTCAAACAACTGTGGTTAAAAAAAAAAAAACATCACCTTGGCCATAAGCTATAACTCCAGATGGATATATATATAGTATTTAAAACATAAACTAACGGTAAATGATATATCCCCGGAATAAAAAAATGTCAATTTCAAAATTCCAGGATCGCAAATGATATTATGGTTCCCGAAACATTATGCCCTAGTTGTAACTTGAAAGAAGTTTAATTAAAAGTCATGGTACGCCAAACTGATGAAAAATCTTCAGTTTTTTCAATCTGCAAACGAATTTATCTGCGTTGCATAATTTGTCATTGTTAATTAAAGTGATTAATGCAGTATCTCGACAAACGCTATATTACGTTTTTATTAATCTTTTTTGATGAAACCATTTTTCATAATAACGTGTTTTCATATATAATTAGACACAAGTATTTTTAGCATTTTAAGATAGTTAGATGCAAGGATAGATTTTTGGTTTAATCGTAAAATATGCAAATGAATACTAAAATCGGAAATCAATTGATTAATTGATTGGAAAATGATGTTACACGTACTGGAACTCGAACCGATCAGGTGGGTCTGGGTTCGATTCCCGATAAGGTCAATGGAAAATTGGATTTTTTTCAATTTCAATTTGAGATCTAAGACATGGGTGTTTGTGAAGTCAATTCTCCTTGAGTTAATCTCACGTGACTTTCAAAAAAAAAATCTCATCGAGAATATCTCGTATGATCTTTCAATTTCAAAATATTTGACGCATTGGCGTAAGCTGTTATGTCAAATATTTTTTTTTTAATTTAAAATAAAAAATAAAAAATAACTGAAACCCAAGATGAAATCGATAGCCTCTGACTGAACTACGGGTTTTGCAAAATATACATGTTGACAAGTTATTTTTTTAATAAAAAAGAGACTAAATTAAATTTATAAACTAAAAATAACCGTATTTGGAGATGATGGCAATGTCATGTTACATATTAATTCGTATTAGAAACATTAGCAATAGGCTATTCCCGACCCAAGTGAATGTTTACTTGGGATCAATTTATTATTCAACAAAACTTTCTTCTTTTTATTCTGCCGTCATAATTGAAATATTAAATGCAATCTTTGGTTTTGCATTATCTATGTATTTTAATCATTCACAAAGTGTTGGTTGCGAGTAATACTTTTTTCTTACAAGTTCGTATTCCAAAAAGCAAAGGCCAATGAAAAGAACACGAGGAAAACGAAAGTTTTAAATTTTTTCTCATCGTACTTCTTTACTATTTCCGACTTTATTTAGTAAATATTTTTGCTAGATCAATTGTACAGATAAAAAAAATACCCTGATGCCTGAATGACCATAGTAAGAATACAATTTAATTTTCAAACCAAAATACCTTGTTTAATTATTAATAACATATCGAGAATCTCCGATGCCACAATTTTCCCCGAGGAAATCAAGTGCACAAAGTTATGAAACTTTTACTTTATCAAATATGACTTCAAAAAACTTTTTTCAGACGCCCGCTGTGGTCTAGCTGGCTAGAACTTGCTTTACTGATCAGATGGCTCTGACTTCGATTCCCGGGAAGATCAATGTCAAATTAAGATTTCTTTCAATACCAATTTGAGACTTTGATACGACGCCTAAAAAACAAATCATTTGAAGGGATTCATTATTTTCTTGAAATTTTATTATTAAGAGACTTCTCAAAATTAGTTTAATAATAACAGGAAAGAGAAAATGTCTTTTTATTAAAATATTCAATACTTTGAGAAAAATAGCAAGCCCTGATATTTCTTTTTTTCATTTCATTCAGTTCTTTGCGTTTATTCGATTTGTTCATATATTTCTTTTGATCAATTATTTTTAATTCAATGGATTTTTCATTTCATTTTCTTTTTTCTAAAATACGTTTTATTATTTATGCTGTATTAAGTTTTTTCTTCTGTTATTTTTACATGTTTTGTCTCAATTTAAATTGAAGCATATTTTGCATGAAGACATTAAAACGTCACATTTTTTTAAAAAGAATACTTTTTTATTTTATGCAATTTTTATTATATGCAAAGCTGATAACCAAGTTATAGTCAAAAAGATGTTTATTCGAAACTCCCTAATTCATTTTATTATTATCTCATAAAATTGATAAAAACACTACGAACACAGTGTCACTATTTTTCGTTTTTGAATCAATTAATACAAACGCAAGTAGTTGATCTTACAAAAGACGGATATTAAGATCAATTTCACATCTTTGCTTTGTGACAAAAATCTTATAAAACACATCTGACGTCATTGTCTTAGAATTGAGAATGTAAACTTGACATGCGTCCTTTGCAAATGAACAAATTGAAATGATCTTATCTATCTTACGAACTAAATTCTTTTGTTCGATTCTATAAGACTATTATTTTAAATCACTTGTTTTCTCACATAAAAAACGGCTTTATTAACGTAACAGGAAGAATGTAAGTGACACGAGGATTATTTTATTTAGAATATAGCATCATGTCGTAATTAATAAGTTTTCACACTGCTCTGTCAATAGTTGAAATAATAAGAAAACAAAATAATGTCTCGCGGATAATCCAATCATTAAACATACACTTTAAAGCTGTGTTGTCAATAGCAGGTAAAGTGTAAAAGTTTACACTTTACCCATATTATATTATTATTCAAGTATCCAACGAAAGATTCGTTAAAAACGATTTAGAATGTTTGATAAACTTATAATGAATAATTTTCCGTGTAAACCGTATACGTTGAAAATTACATCTCAGTATTAATCCGAGTAACTTATGGTATTCACGTTAACATAAGATTTAATTGTAAAAATATGAATAAAGATGTAATAAGGATTAAAAATCAAGATGTAAATGACTTTCTCGACTGTTATATTGTTATGCTTACTACCAAGGCAAAAGACCGTAAAGTTTGCGAGTGAATTTGCATACTCTTTTAAGTCACTAATTGCAAAACTGATTGCACGTTGTAAGATGCAATAATTCTACATACATACATTTAATAACTGTATTATACAAGTTAACAATGCATTTGTAGAGATGTCACTGTCTAAATCTAAATCTAAAAGGCAAGCGTTTGAATTCGGAATTATGAGTTCAATGTACCTTTGAAGTAATAATTCATTTATTTCAAACCATTGTATGCATGTAGTCTGAATCATTAACAGTCTACGTATTAAGTTAATAATTGGTCTTGATTATTGCACGAAAACCGTCTGACTGCATAATAGACCGGTGATTTGTCATAATTTTCAAGAAACCCTATTGTAATTTGCTACGAATGACGTCTGGAAAATAAATCGTGCGAATATTTTTGTATTCGGCCATTTTGAATACCAAATTATTCTTTGAAATATTTTTGTTTTGTTTTGTAATGTTCGTTTATTGGCTTTATATATTATTGTTACACGAGTATTTCGTTATAAGTAAGATATTTTATTTACTGCAGGTAAATTTTAAATTGAAGTACACTCACCCCCTTTATAGCGTTAAGATTACATTATAGAGCAGGGATGGCGAACCTATGGCACGCGTGCCCGAGGTGGCACGATTGAAAATTTGGATGGCACGCGAACGGTTTCCAAGTTCAACAAAAAAAAAATATGTATAAAAAAATAAAATGTTGATTAAATAATTTTTGAATTATTAATTTATTCCGTTTTATTAATTTTCAAATGTTTTTGTTGTAATTGTAATTTTTAAGATTGTAAATAAATTTCAGAAAAAAAAAACATTTTTATTTTTTCTATTTTGTTACTTTTTTTACTGCTTGGGCACCCCACACATTCAAGAATTAGTATTTGAAGATTTTTGGCACGTGAACCCAAAAAGGTTCGCCATCACTGGTATAGAGGAATGGGCAACTTAAAAAATTTGAGGTTAGGTTATTTAAATTGTAATATGTGAATCGAACGAAATCAGGTAATCAAACTTTCTTCTTGTTACGTCCACCTTTTCGTTTCGCTGTCACATACATAATACGGCAAGCGAAGTCAATGGAAAAACTGCTACTGAAACATATGTATTTTTTCAGTACACGTATATAAAATAAATATTTATATTTCAATATATTTATGACAATTTAAATTTGACCTTGAAAATTTCCGTAAAAAACTATGCTAAAGGAGGGACTGCCACATACTCTTCTCTTTATGAGGAAACGCTATAGAGGGCTTTTATTTTTAAATCCATGTCTGTTCCCAATGTGGAGCATATGACCTCATAATGAAAGTATTTCGACAAAAGTGTTAAGTAGAGTACAGAGTAGTAGTAGAGAAATTAGGATAAGGCTAGGACAGGACTAGTGGTTAACTTTTTGCTCTCACTACGCCCAGTTGTTAAAGGATCAGAAATGGTGGGAGAGACATCACAGACACCTATGCCTTCAGACAAAAATCGATAAATCTGTCAAAAAAATGCTGTCCGGGGAGAGGGGGTTATGTGGGGCATTAATGTACACAAAGAAGGTATAACACATTGACATTTGACGAGATTTTATAGGCCCATGCTCCCACAACCCCTTTTGTGATGACAATGGCAGACATTTAAAAGTCTTAGTTCAATTAATTTTGGTAAAAAAATATCATGTAACCAATATAATCGATTGTTTTTATTGTTTAATTACCGTAAATGGCAACACTGTTTTTGTTAACCCGAAACGATTTTGCGTTTTTTTCTATTTGCTTTTTAGGACGTGAACCGGACACAACGTGTGTCGGTGCCTCCCGCTGATGGAAAGTGTTCCAGCGGCCTTTAGTTTAAACTCACTTGTGCTTTATTGTCGTTTTTGTGCGATACGTTATTCATTTAATGGCGTATCGGAAAGCTCGTCATCCGAGATTGAAGAAATAATCCTTTTCAATCTCGACGATAATTAAAAAAATATTTTTTAGGTGTCTGTCGCGCGCGCAGATTTAGCATATTTTTTTTTCTTAAATTAACAATAACTTCATTTATTCATCTGGGTATTGATTGTTGTAATGTAAATTCTATTTATTTATAATTGTGTGTAATTTAAATAAAATGATTGCAAATTCTCAATAAACATAATTCATAACATTGAGCGATGTTTTCATTCCAACCTACTTGTTATACCTCGACTTATCATTATAACTGCAGTTGGTCGTAATGACTTTCATTAGTATGGGTTTATTCTTTGGGTAAAATATCGTGTATAAAAATTAAAAAATTCTCACAATAAATGAAACTCGCTTCAATCAAAAATTACGAGTCATGCCAATATATCAAATGACTTGAAAATGATTCGTGAATGTTCGATACAAATGCTCATTCCATAGTTTATTTGCAAACATACGAAAACATTCAACAAAATTCAGACAAATGAGATTTTCCATACCAAGATACAAGCCAAGTATATGTCAAGATGTACCCTTTATTTTATTGTTACATGAACGATTGCAAACCCGGTCACATAACGATAAACTTTTTTAACGTGGCTAGAAAATATATTTTATGACAACAAAAATGCAACTTTTTGTATTCACTGTTTGATTTTAAAGGACTAAATATAATTTTCCTACAAATATTGTACGTATGTATTGCTTGGGAATAGATGAGAGAAAACATAATGTTAAAATCAATAAAAAATCGATTTTGTAATTAAACGAATACTAATGACATAGATTTTAATGATTTATCTCCAGATATTGCAAATTATATTGCATATCCATCTTATTGATCGAAAGACACCTAAAAATATCTTTTTCAAATCCAATATCACTTATCATTATCCTTAAATTTGTATTTTTGATACTGCGACATTGTATCAGAAATATTAATAAACTTGAAATAGATAATGTCATTGGTATGGTCATCTCAAATATAATAATATTATTGCAATTATACATCACACATACACTATACGTTTTTCTATAATTTGTTGACATTCAATAGTCGGTAAGCCAAAACCTCTATCCAAAGAATCACGACATAACTTTCGTTTTCTAAAGTACAAAATAACATTTTTTTAATCCATGTCCGCTCCCAATGTGGAGCATATGGCCTTCTTATGGAGGTATTTTAACATAAGTTAGTCGCCTGCTGTGGCCTAGTTGGTTATATCTTGCTCTACCGATCATACAGATCTGGGCTTGATTTCCGGTCAGATCACAGTAAATTTCAGAATTATTGAATTCAAAGTTGCGATCGAAGACTAGATGTTTGTGATGTCGATTCACATTATTTCCTCTCCTCCCATTCTTCTGATCCTTTAATTACTGAGTGTAGCAACAGCGATTAGTCAACCACTAGTCTTGTTCTAGCCTTATCATTCGTTCCCTACTACTCACTTTGAAAAAGTGAGGTTGAGCGACTGTTGTGTAACAAACATTTTCATTTCATTTCAATATCAGTTTTCTACCAGAGAAACAGATATTTTTTTAAGATCCGTAAACATAAATTTAAACAATTTTAATGAAAATACTAAATTATGTATAAATCAAAGTTAAGACTACTTTTACCAATTGCTTTAGATATACTTATAACGTTACAAATACATAATAAGTCTTGTTGAAGTTAAGTTTCCTCACATTTACTCGTAATATTTAAATTACGCCAACGTGACGACTGAGTACATAATTTGTTTTTGATAGATAAACATTTGCAGGATTTACAATGTTAAGCTTAAAATAATTTATGAAGGAAGCCAGATTATTTTACTGTACTGTAACTTTTCATCGAGATTATTCAGTTTTCTCCCTAGTATGTGGCTTTTCCACAATATATCTTTCACATAATAATGTATAATGCGATATGGTTCAGTTTAATTTTGTGTGTGACAAATTTCGTAACGAAATTTCTAATTTCTTTTAACTAATTAACAGTATAATAAAGCTTCAAAGACGATACGACTCATTTTGATATTGTAGAGGTTTATATATTTTCTGGGAAGAGAAATTACCAGGAACAGATGTAAGAGAAGGGTGTGTTTATAATTCTATTATATTAAAACGCAGTTCTTATATGATGTAAATAAATAACGCCCAAGGTGACATCATTCAACTCATCATCTTTAAAGTAACCGTTTTACATTATATTTGAATCAGTGATTTGTACTCGGCAGATAATTTAATATACTAGTTTACTTTGAACAATTTAACAAAACCTATAAACTGTGATTATGATTTCGAATGACATTTTTTGTAATCTTTAAATCTGAGAACAATTTAGTCTCATCTCTGTCTGTAATGCTATCCTAAAAATATATGTTTTACTTCTTTTATATACGTAGTTTGAGCTAAACTGCACGGGACTGATTTTGACTTCTAAGCTGACGTGCTTTGAAAATGTTTAGTGAAAAAAAAAATATATTCTGTGTGACTCAACTACTTTCATAAATTTGGCATGAATAACAGCTGTACACTGAGATTCTGCTATAACAAAGAAGCTTAATATTATTCCAGTGATAAATCGCGATTTAGTTGATAACATGGAAGTATTGCAAAGCGATCGTTTACCTCATTGAGTAAAGGAGCTTTAAATAATGTGAAAGAGCTTTAAAAGGTGTGAAGAATAATTTACTATTATTTTTTTCAAATAATCGATTGAATCCATTTGCTGAGAACGCTTTGTGCTTTGCAGCAAAATATACCGTACTTAAATAGGTAGGGATTTCAGATTAAAGGCTGATCCCAAAAAGTTGAAACGATTTTTTGGTTAGTTTTCTAATATTTCGATTCCACAAGATTATTAGTCCGGAAAATATAAATGTATTTTACTTTTTTTTAGAAAAATAATAATAATTTAAATATATTGCCCAATTTAAAAAAATATTCAGATATAGTTATTGTGATTATTTGATACTGAATTTGAATCGTTCAAATTATGTACATTCACTCAACTTTTGTCAGTAACGACCCTGATCGCCTTTCGACACAGTGACAAAACTTGTCTGAATGTACATAGTTTAAACGATTCAAATTTAATATTGAAATTCTACCAAGCACTTTCAGTCAAAATTATATTTGATACTGGTTTGTAAAAAGGGTAATCAACTTTATATTTTTCAATATTTTTGTATAATAATAGAAATGTTTGAAAATAATTTGATCATTGAGTCTTTGTTGACAATATTTAAAATCATTTCTTTAATAAAGACAAATTATTTGAAACTGTGATTTAAGTATTATTTAAAAAAAAAATTTGAACAAAATATGAAAGGTACAATTCATTTCCGAACCCAGTGTAAGTCAATTGCTGTTTTGGGGAGTAACAAGTTGTCGTTAATTAATCTGCAGAACTAATTTCAATTTTGAAAAAGAATTTTTGTTATTATTTCTTTGATAATATTGCAGTTCAACCTGAAATGCAAGCTGCAGTGCAAGCCAAGCTGTTATTACTTAGCTTGATATAAAGTAATACTGTATATTGGAAGTTGAGCTTAGCAAAGCTTTCACCGTCGGCAATGTATATAGCTGGGGAAATAATTCGGTTTATCGGTTTATCTGGCTGCCTATATTACCATCTAAATAATAATCTCGTAGCCTAATAACGAATTTACACTCTTCCTATAGTTGGTAAAATTAACACATGAATGTAAAAGTACTTCAGTAAAAGTCATAATAAACAGAAGTTATTCAAGAATAAACGAAATGATTCAAGTTGTACTGTTGAAACCAACCCTATTTGATAAACTGACATTACATATGCAATAAAAATAAAACAAACCTATTTTTCAATATGGATCAAGATTAGTTTCACTCATCAAATTGCCAGTGAATAAAATAAAATCAATTATTAAAAAAATATGTTCTTGGCAGTACTATATAACACCTTACTAGTAAAGAATAATAATATTTGCTAAATAAAATCCGGTCTGGATCTTAAACTACCACAGTCATGTATTACACAAATTTTAAAAGTGTTTTCAATAATAAAGTACAAACTTTAAATCGTTCAAATTATGTAAATTCACACAAGCTTTGTCAATAACGACCCAGGTTTCACCTTTCAGTATCTTCAGGTGTTTAAGTGCACGGATGAACTTGATCTTGAAGCATCTTCAGTTGAAGTACAATTTTATTATTTTTCTTCGTGCTTTTAGACCATTAAAATACCACTGTTTGGCCATGGCGTATTATTATTTAAATGAAATAAGAAAAATGAAATGTTTCATAGATCATTTTTCATGGTAGGTGAGACAAAATTCCTTCACGCAAGCACGTCAAATGTTTACAAATGACGTCAATTTAAGCTCAATTTTATATTATTGAAAATTCTCTAAGCAGTGTTAGTTGAAATCTTCTTTTGCGTCTTTAAGTAATGTCGACGATGATAATAAAAAGGTTTACTTTATTACCAGATTTCAAACACCTTTATAATACACGAGTCCATGTTTTCGAGCGTGTGGAATGAATGGAGATTCCGTTTTATATAAATCAAAAAACGGATCATCCGTTTTTCCTGTGTTGATAGATAAACGTAATGGATTGCTGGATGGCTTGCGGCAATGTAGGTCTAACGTTTTGATTTTTTTTGCTACTTGACTGCTCTCTCAAAATTTTATTGCTTGGCAACGTTTATCTCATTTTCGTTTTTAATATCTTTCAAAGTGTACATAAAAACTGAATGCAATATTTTTTTTATGAAATAATCGTAATAAAAAAGTACATTACTTTTTTTATATATTTTGACTTTCGTTTAACAAAACGTTGAGAAAAAATCATTATTAATAATAATTTCGTGCATTTTTTTAAATTATTGATAAGTTAAGATACACAATTCGTTGTTTTAAGCAAAATCTAAATTGAGCAGCTTACTATCAAAGAAGGACAAAGCCCGGACCCGGATTGAAAATGTGAGAGTTTTTTTTATAGCTCCATCCTTTCAAAAAAGATTTTTTTTTCAGGTTTATCGGATTTTTTACTTTGTATCCTAAATATCGAAATTCCGAGATTAATACTAACACAATCCTGGAAATGTCGGATCGTATAATTGATCGGGATCCCGGGATTCGAGGTCCTAGACTTATACTGTATACGATAATTATAATTATTTAATATTTAAAACATGGCCACTCCCATTGTGACCTACGTTTACTTCTCATGGTTCACAGTGGTGGATTAAGCTCAGTGGAGGCCCCAGGCGCAATAAAAGTTGGAGGCCCTGTTTTAGTAAAATAGTAAAAATATATAAAAATCTGAACCAAGGGTATATGGGTATGGGTTTTATTATATAAGGTATGTTCGAGGCCCTTAAAATTTGGAAACGCCAAAGGCGCACCTCATTTGCTTATATGATAATCTGCCACTGATGGTTCATCTCAAAATAAGTTTTTTACTACAACCGGGTATTATTTAGTTAGTCAAACAATAAGGGTGAAAATAAAGAGGAACGAAAGGATTCTAATGAAATTATGTCAAAGCTTTGTTTTTAACGGAACAGAGAGAGCGTGGATATGAAAGGGTGTATACATCAATATACTCAGATGTCTACACACATTATTTAATATCTATTTAGTAAGTTAAACATGTAAATTTACAAACTGATACTAAATGTAGATTTTTTTTATTATGACAGAACGCAATGATTCCTAAAAAAACATTTTTCCATTTACCATTGGCAAACGGAGAAAATTAATTCAATTAAGCCAGTGTCTGATTTAACATACCACACGCACAGGCTACGTGTCAACTGCGATAGATTTATTTTCAACCTAACAAAATCCATCAGAGATGTCAAGTTATAGCTAATCTTTTTTGACAGTCTGTTAGTGCTTTTTAGTTTGTTTAAAAGTATTGCAATGGAAACGATTACATAGTTAGCTAGTTGCTGTGACCGAGTGCTAACGATTCGTAGAAATATTTTGTTATTACAATTCTACAAATCAATATGCCACATTTATTTGTTGGTTATCAATCGATGTATGTGGTATATATATGTGACATCGGCATGACTGTAAATAACCTTGTAATTTTGTGTTTTTAAATTGTATCTCTTATTTGTGTTATGTGATGTTCTCCAGTTATTTTTTCTTAATATTAAGTATATGAAGTAGAAAAATAAATTTGCCTTTGTCTTAATTGGCAAAATTTATGAGATTGTATAAACAATTCAAAGCCTGCTTCATTTCCAATTCTTAAACCATACGACAAAATGAAATTTGCGTGTTAATAAATCGCGAAATAATTCAATCAGAAATAATTTATTGATACCTAAGCGAATACTTTCATTCAAATTCTACCAATACATGTTTTGTTTGTTGCGTTTAAATCGTCATTGTTTAAATATCATAAATCTTATTAAATTTTACCTTAGGCGCAAGAGCAGAAGACGGAAAGTCTAAGGTCATTTGGATTGACAAACAAAAGCACTGAGCAACTAGCTCGCCGCACATGATATCTCAAGAATATCGCCAGCCAAAAACAGTACTTGAACTGGTTCAGTTAAAAGTTGAAATAACGAAAACCAAACTTCTTCTAACCATCAACTTATTCTGCAGCCACACATAACCACACCATCAAATCATGGTCATCATCAACAACAACACCATACCGATATATAAGCGTCTGACCTGAAAAGACTACCTTCACACTTTAAATACATATTAAGGGGTGAAGCATACCAAACAGAAACCACAATAACAAAACAAATCAAGATTAAAGAAATATTTATTATTTAAAAAAAAATATCCATAAAATCTTCAGAGTCAGAAGCCTAGATGTAATGCTTTTGGACTCTCAGAAACATGGCATTTGGAGACGTTGGCAAGACCATGATCATAATACCCTCTACGGTAAGGCGGGCATTTTCAGATTAGTTAAAACTCAACGCCTTTGCTGGATTGGACATATACAATGGATGAGTATAATCCTACAAAAAATTATAGCCATGTAAAGGTTATGTAGAAAAAAATGTGCTAGTAATTTTATGAATTACTTTGAAAATCTTCAAACATTCGGTTCCATCTCAAACGTAACACCTGTTCAAATTCTGAAACGCTGGGAATCTCACTTCAAAGCTTTATATAATTCAATTTGACAATTGTTTTAAGTACGTATAGTGTAATAAAATCGAGTTATTCGAGCCGCTGTTCCGTTGCATGGATCTCGCGAGGCTGTGAGCCAAATTGAAAGTTCACGATTGCTTGAAGGCTCGAGGGGACTTTTGATGTGGCCTTGTCAACCGTAAAGGGGAATCACCGAACAAACGGTTAATTTTGCCTTACACTGTTTCCCAGTGTTCGCGTCAACCTGATTGATGTTTTCATCCGAGAGTGCCTAGAGGCCTTTGTAAGTACAGGTGACAGTAAAAACTATTGACTCACTCTGCAAACATCACCTTGATTGCGTGAGCTTTGGATTTAAATAAAATTAAAAATTGTATCATCTTTCGTTTTATTCAATGCAAATTTTAGTAATATTGTATGAAACTAAATACACGTATATATATTATAATGTCGTTATCCATTTTTTATATTTTGTTTTATTAAAAACATTATATTTCTCTCTCGACACTACAACTAGATGACATGATTTAAAATATTATTTTGATGTCAAATTGCTGATGTCAGATGTCACAGTCCAAAAATTAGTTTTGCATGATTTAATTGCTTAACCAGTAACATGTCATCCTAAAAAATCACGTTCTCTGCCATGATGGCATCTCAGTTTCACTATTTATTAACAGTATTTAAACCTAAAAAATATTTTTAAAAATGTATATATGCTAGAATACCTAAAATGATAAATACTTATTGACAATATTAAGAGAAATTTTGAATGATTTAATGGCTCAACTATTTACGATTGCATCATGGGCATGGAGGTGTTTAAATTGAACAAAAAAACGTTTTGCAGTTTTATTTCAAGCAATGATTAGGTATCACATAATTACATTTATGTTAAAAAGTAATGTTTGAATTTTGTTTTCTCATTGATGAAATCACAGTCATCTCACTTAAACTCTTTCCACTAGAAGATAACAATCGGCGCGAGCCATATCCATGCAAAAAGACTGCACTCTGCCTTGCTCAGTCGGCTAGCTCTGTCTCGCATAACACTTACATTACTGTAAAATAATGTCTGGCGCCGGCATACGACACATACCCACATAACATTTTTTTTATTAATCGAAAACAAAATGAAAAATGTATAGAATGTTGGAAACCTCAAAAGAGCCACAAAAAACCTTCAACTGGGTTAAATGTGACTTACAGTTCCTGATTGGTCTAATATTATTATATAATTTCAATGGTGCTATATTTAAATTATTAGTGGCAAAATAGTTTACTTAAAGAACTATAAAACAATATATTACATCATATTTTATTACTTAAATAATAATAATAGCATTTCTTCACCCGAGAAACATTTTTGAATTAAACACGCAGGTAAACAAGTAAAACTACTAAAACAAACAAAGACTGCTAGAAAGACTTAGGATGAAGGATCTATGATTCTTCATTGACCATATTAAAAAGAATCACGAGTTTGTAGTTCATCAATCACTCAGCAATAATGCGAAGAAATCATTTATACAAACTTTTATCTCGTTGACAATCAAATGACATCCTATAATGTATTTTCCATAAATAGGACAACCTTGTAATGAACTGTTATTCGAGGTAATCATAATTCATTATGGGTATAAAATATTGTAGAAAATCGAACACAAAATTGTACGTAATAGTTAATGTTTCCGTTGCTAACTAATAATATGTTAGGGTAAAAGAACTATGTATGTTCATTCTGATCGTATTGCAATGTTGTCAAACATCTCTCATATTAATATTAGTTTTAAAAAATGTGAAATATAATTCTGTTTATAATTTAATCACGTGTGTTCAGAATATTTTCGTATCGCTGAATATTTTTTCGTTATTTGTCTTGTTGCAGTCATAAAAATTACTCAGTGAGAAATTCAGTATGCTCAACCGTTCCGTTTCTTAACTCAACAACGAGAATGTGCATTCTACTGAATGGGTTGATTATACCTAATCTGACTAACCATATTACGTCTCTCACTTTGAACTTTCTAAACCTCACCGGAGCTTACCTTAACTCCTTTTCTACAGTAAAATCTTAAAGTTGATATTGTCTTCTAGCGCTCGGTGAATGTATTCGATTGCCTAAATTCGAATAAGCAAATTCTGATCCTTATATGCATGCACACGAGTTGTGACTTTAAATAATTACTTTTTTCCATTAATCTCATTGAAATTTACAACATAGTGCTTAAATATTTGGTTGATATTGATAATCTATAATGAAATAAAAAAAGTGTCAAAATTAGTAGTTGCCAAACAAAACACGAAATAACGCCTTCAAACGAAAATTAGATTTTATTACCTGTACTCCATTCCTTTCTGGTATTGCAGTATTCCATCCTCCTAACGTCGACTGCTTATAATAAAAAGTTTTAAGCCAAGTCAACTTTGTTAATCTTTGACCCTAAATTCAAACTGAAAATCCTGTTGCCTATCACCAGTGATAATGTTCTTTGTAACCAAAGCCACCTCTAGTAAGATGAATAGATAATTTTACTAAATAATATGGTTTTACAAGGGCGACACTAATAGTTCATTCCCTATTTTTTTTCCTGTGACTTGGTCTACAGGTTTCATGTTCAGTAGGGTTGACAAAATGTTTGAATTCTCTCAAACCATAACTTATCTATTTTTTTTACTTAAAAGAGCTGATTTTCTTCAAAATATTTAAACAATTTTAAGTTATGTGGAGCAGATGGAATTTTTATGAAGGCCTGTCAATTTAAACTCTCTATTTTGTTAGAGTTAGAAGATTGTGACTAGTTTTCATGATCAGACCAAGTGAAGGAAATATTAAATCTTACATCAAAATTATTTAAATAAATTAAATAATTAAATATAAGTTTACGGAAGTGTTTGTATTAAAATTCGAATTTGTGAATATTGCAACCTAGGCTAACCATTCAGCTAACGGCCTGATCTACAAAAGTTACGATAAATCTGGTGCTCATTTAAGTTCACTGAAAAGTAAAAAAGATAAACATATAATTCATACAGATTTTCTTAAAAGTTAATCAAAGTCATAAACATAACACCTTTTTACGGTTTGTGTTTAAAAATGTTTGAACTACGAATTTTACCGTCGAGATAAACTGTACGGTGGGTGGATCGCAGTTAAGCTTTTAGGTAATCGCATCTTCTTTCGTTTTATAACAGGTGAGCAAGTATGCAACCAAGTCACGAAGTCACAAAGTTTGTTACACGATTTCAGTCTGTTTTAAGATTTTGCTGATTAATGTATGCAGTAGATATTACAGATTTTGTTAGTCTTTATAGCAGCATTATTTACCTTCTGATAAGTCTTTTCCTTTTGGATCATGAAAACTTTATTATTCATTCACAAGTTATAACGATAAAAAACTGTTTCAACGTAACACAAATAAATATTTATACATAAAACAAAAAAAAAGATTTAAAAAACCATATGAAATTGTGAGATTTATATATACCTTACGTTTCTGTGTTTGAACTATCGCCAAAGGGGAATATATCGATATCTGAAATTGATATTGTTGAATGACTTCCTTTTCCCAGTTGCATTAAAAATGGCTAGTTAGTTAAAGAATTTACAATGGCTTGTCCAATTTATTGAAATTTGATAAAGGATTTTTAGAATTTTAAAGAAATTAAATTTTAAATAGTACGATTACACCTTTTTGAGTTCATACTACAATTTCAACGCAATCAATATTTTGTTTACATCGTATTGTATAAAATTGTAGCAAACACACAAAATAAGCTAATTAGTTAAGATTTTTTTATTTAACTGCAGCTTAACAGATGTATATAAAATGAATATTTTTTTTTGCAATTTCAGCAATATATTGAAACTTAGTCATACATACAAATCTTACTAAATTACATGTCTTTCATCTTTAAAAATGATTCGGCCTTCCGGAAATCCGTTGCCTTCTTTAGAGGCCTTAAGAAAAAAAAAACTATAGATTGACTCGCATATGTGCGACATATTACAAAATTAAGATTCAGTTATTTGGTTTTCGAAAAATAGAATTCGTCTTATATTCTAAATGCATTTTTTGTATACATATGTTTTATTATATACTACTTTACAAAAAAAATATCAGAAGACATTATGTAATTATTGGAAATTGCTTTATAATTGAAAGGTTTCTAGAGACCGTATTAAAATCTACTTTTAACATTTATCGATAATGAAACAATATTTTCAAACGTTAAAGATAAAACGTGATGGAAATATTTAGTCAATATAATTAACGTAATACAAAATTGAATAAAATTAATTATTAATTGAAAAAAAGCAATGTATATGCAATAAGAACAAAACAATCTCTCCATTCAGATAGATACTTGATGATAAAGCTAAAACGACTTTGCATTTTGTTTTGTATGACGCGGGTTAGTTTTATTTGTTTTTGTCATATAAAAAAGTCAAAAATTTGTTTTCTGATAGTTTGTATGATAATAATATTATTATAAAATCTTAGTGAAGGAATCAACCCGTCTTATGTATTAATTACTATTTATCAAATCATCGCTTTAAATGCCACAAACAAAGCATTTCAATAAATGCGATTACTTGAATTGAAAATAAATTGAATTACAAATCCAATTTAACTTTGTACTAAATTATTTGGATCAAAACTTCTCTGAAGTTGAATAATTTACAATTTCACCAAATCGTATAAGCCAGCATAAAGACAATTGAATTATGATTTATAAATTCTATTAATTATATATTATAATTGCTTCGATTTCAAAACCAGAAAGGTTTAATGATATTTGAATGTTGCTAATTTATGATATTTATATAGTTTATAATTAGGTCTTTAAGTAGAAAACTATGTAAATTAAATTGTAAGCAACTCGACCTACAAACATCTCAAAGTTACCTTGCCACCACAAATGGCAAGAGGTTTAATCAGTTTGTTAGCTAATCAAAATATTAGCTGGATGCTCTAAAGATATCTGAAATTGATGCTTGTAAAACGAACAGTCCGCTACTAAGACTATGTTTATTAAATCTTTTACTTAAATAATGTAAGGGTTTGATTTAACGTTTAAATATAATTATTTTATAATTGATAACATAATCACAAAATAGAAAAAAATATCAATTTCTTATTATTATTGTTTAATATAATGTCAATATAATATTAATGTTTTAAATTTTAGCAAACTTCATAATGTGATTACTTTTTTAAGATTCCTGCAAAGGTTGTTAAAAGTAGAAAAAATCGAGATTTGCAATCATGGTCATTGATCAACAATGATGATCTTAAGCTTTGAATACTTATTACTACAATCAGTGGCGTATTAAGCACAAGAGAGGCCCCAGGCGCAATAAATTTGGCCCTGTTTTTTGTATAACATAAGGACGTCAAAAAAAATCATGTAAAATATATAAAAATCTAAACAAAATATATATGGGTAATATAATATAAACTATTTTTGAGACCCCTAAGATTCAGAGGCCCCAAGCGAGCGCCTCATGCGCTTATAGGATAATCCGCCACTGACTACAATAAAATAATATTTTTCAAATCGTCCACATTTAAAGTGAGATTCAAACGGTTATAATAATTAAATAATGTATTTAAAATCTATTACATACATTAAAAGTCTGTTTTAACGAGATTGGTTATTTCCGTAGAAAAAAATATCTCAATTAAATTATTTTGTAACCTTTATCGCTTCTAAAACTAAACATTAAAATATTCAGATCACATCTTTTAATCATTTTTTATACAATTTTGAGTATATTTTAAGGGTTTAAAGAAAACGTTGATTGATTTTTTATAACAAAACATTCCTGATTCTGTTTGAACTGTGTCGGCAAAGTGCCAGTGAATGAACCGATGAAATTTAAATTATTTGATTCTTAGCAAGAATCTTAAGAATTGAATCTTTTTTATCCGTCTTAAACAAAAGTTTCATTTGTTTCGTTTTAAAGCCGCTTCGTAGGAGATAATTTATCAACAGGGCAGACCA
Organism: Himalopsyche anomala; assembly: GCA_031772345.1. Classification (NCBI taxonomy): domain Eukaryota; kingdom Metazoa; phylum Arthropoda; class Insecta; order Trichoptera; family Rhyacophilidae; genus Himalopsyche; species Himalopsyche anomala. Next base: position 14,092,995 of record CM062835.1, read on the forward strand.
TAATGCGATTATTTCCAAGACTGTTAATTGGATTCTTCACTGGAATGATCAATTTGGCTAACTGTGTATCTGAAGCTAAGAAAATACACCATCAATTCTCTTAATTTACGTAATTCAATCAATTAGATTAGACAACAAAGATTTTAGGGCTGTAGTCTTAAACAAAATAGTGAACAAAAAAATTTAATAGTTTTATTTTTGTTAAGTTGATTTTAATCATTCTCAATGTTTTGTTTAAATAACTCGTATTAATTAAATTGCTTTAATAACAAAATCGTTAATTTACGTGACGGATCCCAGTCTCAGTCACAACAGATTTTTTCCAATCGACTAATCGATATCTATTTAAAAATATAAATTATTGTAATGTTTTAAAATTCCCTTCTTTATGATCTTCAGAAAACGGCGTAGCGAGAGTAATTTGCTAACCACTAGTCATAAACAAAGAGAAGTTGTGTAACTGAATAAGGAGCAGTTTTCATAGAAATCTTACATTGAGATAACTCCATAAGAAGGCCATCCACATTGGCAGTGGAAATTAATGAAAATAAAGAAATTAGCCATCTATGTATATATAATTGGACAGGTTGAATGACGTGGTATGATGAAATCCCAGGAATGTATTAATACCTTAGCATACAAATCCATACAACGATTGAAAAATCATTGTCCAAGAAATTGCATTTGGAAATTGGACCACTGACCGCGAAAATCCGAAAGTAGTGACTGTTGGACTACAAGGCCTACATGAATAATTTCTATGTCAACCAAATTATAATGAAGTTCAAAGATATGATGAGAGAAAATATAAACATCACAGGAATCTATGATATCGGATACAAAATAAAATAAAAAATTGTTAATTTTGGTATTTCGACGAAGTTTATTTTTCACTATAGCTTGGAAAATGTTGAAATCGCTGGTTTTCTAAATGGTAAATTTGATTACACATTAGAGTGAGGGAAAAAGTTTTTTTTGTTTTAATGTTAATTAATATGTTTTGAAATTGAAATCGGCAGACGATATTTAATATTATATAAGAAAGAAGATTTAACAATATTTAGTTTAATATGCACATTTCTTAAAATGTGTTTTTATTTAGATTCAGAAAGAGCAGTTATTTTGTTTTATACTCAGGTTACTTTTTTGAAGGCGCGAGATGCATTTTTTAAATTAATAAATAACAAAAACTTACCATGAGAATGTTTCTTCTATGCATAAACCCAAATACTTATAATTGTGTGTGTTGTGTAACCCAAAAGTTATTAAATAATACTATTTTTCTTTTAAGTTGGACTGGATTCATTAAATTCTAAGAGATCGCATTTTTAGGTGAATCATCGAAACCAAGTGAAAAGCGCTCATGGGCTTTTGTTTTAATTTATTGCACGGCTAAGAGTTCGATGTCCAAATATAAATTGATGCTTTCATTGATTTCTGGATTTGCATTTAAAATTCTTTGTAAAATTGGTTTTGTCGTTTTTGTACATCCCATCACTCTTCTATCAAATTCTGAAAAGGATTAAAAAATAGCTTATTAATATTTTTTTCTCACAATCGATAAATCTATTTTTTACTTTTACGGTGTTCACTGTCAATAGTTAGTGGAATGGCATAATAATAAAAATAATAAAAGATTTTTAGTACTTTTTCCACTTAAAATTTATTTGAGTAGTAGTAGTAGTTGCTCACACCTTTTTATTTCAATTTAACTTGTATAAATAGCACTGTTTAATTTATTTATCTTATCAGTTGATAATGCTCGCGAGGAGCGAAACCGGTCCTGATCAAATAAATTTTAAGTGGAAAAAGTACTAAAAACCTATTTTTTAAAATACACATAAAAAATCGCTTTTTATATGCTTCTTTGAGAGTTTAGGTTGTTTTAATAAAAATGGCATATAAACCATCTTTCTATATCTTAAATAATTATTCACCTAGTTTTTTTTCAATAATTAAATACTTTAACAAAATATGTTTATTTGGCAACACAGATTACCAACCTTAAAAATATTTTGAAGTTTTTAATTACAAGAAGACAAAAGCTACTCAAAATGAAACGACATCGCCAACACCAATCAATTTCTAAGGTCTCAAATTAAAATTGAAAATTTTAAAATTTCATATTTACCTTACCAAAGCATGAACTCGGACAAATCGGATCTCTAGATCTAGGATGAAGCTTTTACGCCTGCATCACAATAACGGCAATTTTTCATGATATCTTCAAGGTGTTTTTTGAGATTTTTAATTTTATTCTAAAAATTAAATGACCAAATAATGTAGAAATCATATATAAAAATAAAACTTTCGTCGTTCGAATTATTAAATAATGAAAAATTAATTAATAAATAACTAGTATAAAATGAAACGAGCTCTGCAATGTTAAGCAATATCTTATTTTGTTTGCAGTGGAAAAAGTTTCTTTTTTAATAAGATTAAAATACTTTTAGTCGTACATATATTGAAAAGCTTACTATGTTTTTGTACACAAAGTGATCCATTAGCATAAATCAGCGAGAACTTTGAAGCATTCGATAGACAAGAGGAATTGTATTAAAATGGCTTGCAAAAGTTAAATACTTCGTCGCTTTTAGGAAATGTTTACTGCGGAAAGCGTTTATATAATGGTCAATACATTCACAGTTGCGATGTCATGATGTTATAATAATTAATTCATAATATGATAGTCTACAATCGGCTTAAATATATAAACTATAAAACAATACATACGATACGGATAGTGCGTTACTAGAAAAAAACAAAGTAAATATGTTTGTTAATAAAATTAGAAAATATGACGATAGAATTGCAATTTGAAGGAACTATTAACATTGATTTTAAATTAATATCAACTTTATAACAATTAGGAGGAATCTATTTAGTCCAAAGAAAACTATTAAATATATGATACTTAGTACATAACTTGTCCTCACGCTATTGTCATAATCATATTGACTGTGGAAAAGAAAAAAGACGTAACCCAAACATAATAAATTTTACAGGAGGCACAAAAAACGTGTTTTTATGATTTTGGGCCAAAAGAAAATAATAAAATATACACAACTTTGAAGCGCACAAAGACTTGTAAAATGGTATTTAATTGACTCAATCTAATATTATTTAAATAAAATGTTTGACAATAACCTTTTTTTAAAGTCCTTCATCATGTTTGCAATTTTCACATCTAAATTTTACAAGCTTAATTTGGATACTTATTTGACATTTGCAGCTTACATTCTTTTGATATGTATCAAGTTGTATACATTGTGATTATCGAAAAAACTGTAAAACAAGTCTTTTTGTCTTTCCACAGTCGATATGGACTTCGACTCAATATTATTAGTCGATATGGTCGTTGACTCAATATTATTAATAATGTGTACTAGATTTTTTATATTTAAAATCGATCAAATATTTATGATATTTACTTGGAAGACCTCCATCATATTGTGTATTATTAGGTAAAAAGACAAATATTAAGTTCATCAATAATTATCATTTCAGCAGTATGCTAAAGTTAAAACTAGCTCTTCTTATGGAACTATATTCATTGATTTTTTTTTACTTTACGGTATAGTTTTAAATGTATCAAAAATATAAAAATCAAAATTTACTCTTCGCTTACAATAAAAAATATTATTTCATTTAAATTAAATGATTAAATTTAACTTTTGTATACGAGTTGACAAAACTAATAAGTAGTTTTGCCCACCACTATTTTGTAACCTAAAACTTTAGCCGTTACTTACATGACATAATGATCCATGAAGAGACTCCAATATATATTGTATATAATAAATACAGCAATATGTTATCATTGTTCGGAAGTTTTGACAACATATTATTTTGAATACAATATTGCTTTATGTAATATATTAAACCACTATCCTCCGCCAGATTATGCTCAAATCCTCTCGTGAGTTAAACTGAATCTGTGAGATAAGTCATTTAGTCTAGCTGTTGCATAGTTCACTGTGCAAATACCATAGCTCCCAAAATCTTGAAGTCGACTAAACGAGGTTATATTCTCTATTTTGAAACTTTATGGTAAAGAGAGATCACACGGGATGAATAATCTTTAATGTCAAGCTTAGTTTAAAGCGCATACATATATTAAGAAATACTGTACATTGTCGTTAAATATCAGAACCACAAGGGAGTTTTTGAGGTAAAATATATCGAAGGTATAAAATTTTAAATATTTGTTTGCAACCACCACCTTTGTTATTCGATTTTACCTTTTGGAGATTATTGACTATTATTTCCAGGTATGTTTGAGTTTAAAAGCACAAATGGTGTCTTAATTATAATTGTATTTGAATACTTTTTAATTATTTGTATCATTTGTATTAATTCTGGTTTGCTTTACCAAATATCAACAAAAATCTAATTTATTTATAGTTTTTATAATAAACAGTAAAATTTACAGATACGATTTACAATTGCTATTATCATCGTAGTTTTTAATATATCATAAATCAAGCTGACATCTAGCACGAATCTTAATGATAAACAATCATTAAAGAAAACGTTTGCTAGATTAAATAGACCTGCTTATCGATCAACATGCTTCTGCGAGCTAATGTGTATGTAATATGTGACGATGTGCCGTAATCCGATAAAGAGCAACACCAGGCAGTTTGCATACATATACAATTAATCATAATTCTTGTGTGTGAACAGCTTATGTTATGAAAATGATAACTTTTATGCACGAACAAGTTTCAAATAAATCATTTAGTTACCGATATATTATACAATTGCAACCGTCAACTATTTTTATATCTTGAATGGTTGTTTTTGTCAATTCTTAGAAGAATAAACAAGTAGTCAAAAAAAGTAAAACAAAAATACTGTAAAATTTTACCAAGTCAAATTTTACTAGTAAAAAAGATTTATTAAAACCTAACCGAGGCTTTTTAAAGCAGCCATTTACTTGCCTGCAGTATTTTTTGATCTTCTACTGGGTAAAAATTTCCCGGTTTTATATCATCGTATCTTTGGTTTACTCATTTCAAGAATATAGTGGACTCTGGGGCATCATTTAAACCTCTCGGGCGCCATTTGATGACCCAGTCCATCTGAAATCTGGGAAACGTGACCTTGCAAACAGTCGGATAGCGTTTTATGACTTATATAGTGTCATCTTGTCTCGTACTAGTCTTGGACCAATTTTCAACCACTCTTTGACTTACTAAGAAAAAGAACAAAGCTAAAACATGAGAAGAATAAAAAAACTAAATGATTTAAATTTTGTTTGGAAAGATTATATTTTATCAATTGGGTATATATAATTTTTTATATAATTCAATTCAATCACGCTTTAATTACCAAACAGAAAAATACATAAAAAGTGTCAGAAATTTTAGAAAAATAATATTTTAATTTACTTTTTCAACACTTAATATCTCTCTAATCCGTGTCTGCTCCCAATGTGGAGCATATGGCCTCCTAATGGAGGTATCTTATCAGAAGTTTTTTTTTTCTACGAGAACTGTTTGTTACTCAGTCGCTCAACCTCACTTTTTTCAAAGTGAGTAGTAGGGAAGGAAGGATAAAGCTAGAACAGGACTAGTGGTTGGCTAATCGCTATTGCTACACCCAGTTATTAAAGGATCAGAAGGATGGGAGGAGAAGAAATGATGTGAATTGACGTCACAAACACCCAGTTTTCGATCACAACTTTGAATTGAATAATTCTCAAATTCACTGTGATTCACATAGAACCCAGACCTGCGCGATCGGTAGAGCAAGCTCTAACCAACTGGGCCACAGCAGGCGACAATCAACAATTTCAATACTTAATCACTTACTTTTAAAGAATTCGATGCCAACTTGAGGAGAAAAGCCACCAAATTTAATAAAAAATAGTCATCTAGAAATTAAATCATTGTCATATTTAACATATATTATTTAAGTATTTATTTTGTATTTCTCCAGTTAGCATCGCCAAAATCATTAAATTTATACGATTTTCTATAATTTTTTTTTTATTTTACTAAAATTATCAAAAATAATTACGAATTGTAAAATAATATGTAGGTATTAAGAAACTAAAAAAACAAACAAAACATGCTTAGTGAAAATTTAATTACTAAAAAATGTTCGATAAAAGATTTCATATGAGCTTATTGACCCTTATCACAGAAATGCCATTTTAATTAGATTTTTCAGATTTTTCATTAAAAAAATAAAACAAAAACACTCCTTCATATAACACTGGTATTTGGCAACTCACTCATGCAAGGTTCTTTTTTTTTGAAAGAGAAAATGATTCGTTCAATCTTCAACATGATTGAAATATCTATATATACTTACATACACCCTATTTATATCAATACATACAATATCAAAGAGTCTTTATAGAACATTTATTCCCCATTTATCTATCATAAACATTGTGGAAATATTATTTTTTCCCAACAAAATGATTCTTCTTTTGATATTATAATCAGATAATCCTGTTAAGGTTATTTTGTTTCGCTGTTATCTTAATCTTCGTCTTTTTGCTTTGATTGTTGATTAAATCTTTTTCTTAATAATCTAAACAATATTTATGTGCTATATTATCTTACCACCTAATAATGTGTGGTAAAATTTTGTTTTATACTGATATATTTTTTTACTGTATCAATAACTTCCACCATATTAAGAAATTTTGAATATATATTCCAAGCAACTGAATTTTTGTAAATCTTACACTTTTTTAAACTCATACGTTCAAAGTATTATTTTTATCGTATTACAATACATATCCGTTTTTTTTATTCTGTTGTATAAACTGAAATAATAACAGTACAAAGCTTCAGTTGAAATATAAATACTTATGATTATAGTTGTGACTCAATTGATTTTGAGTATGAAAGTGTCAATCACAATAAGGCAGCGCCCTGTCACGTCGGTTGTCATGGAAAGAAGTTGAAACTGGCTAAGTCACATACTGCAGATGCTTCCATAGAGCCTCAATCCTGTTTATTTCTTCTTACGGCTGGTGGCATTCCAACGTAGGGTACATTCTACAAGATGAACTCGCAACTTTAGGATACTAGCATGACATATTAGAAAGCAAAGCAATTGTCGGGATACAAGGAATCGTGGAGGGTGTCGAGGATGGTGGAAAAACACAGTATCACTCACATAAAAAAACAGTAAAATATAATCATCCATCAGTAATAAATGGATATTAATTAAGTTTCAATATACTTAAATTGTATATTTGTTTGACATTTCTACCTTTCTCTCCATAATGATTTTGATTGTAATACATTTTAACCTGCCGTTAGTTCATGAAAGAATAGACAGAATGGTTTTTATTAACACCAATCAATACTTTTTTGATTAACCTCAACTTATTTCTTATCATTCAGTTTTTTAATGAACGATTATTTAAATACGTTTTATGAGAATTTTTAATTGATAACATATTGTGCTCAAAGTATGCGCGGCAAAACCATTTTGACTAACTTTGATTACTGAACTTTAGTTAGGAACTATTCTAGCACTAATTTCTTAGCTAACTTTTGATATAATAATATCCAAACTACGCAATTAATTAGTTTATAGCTCAATAAATTGGTAAACGATCGCTGTACGTGTGATTAAACACCACTTTGTGTGCATACTATATTTTTAGGGTGATTTTTTCTTCATTCTACTTTCGCTATGCAAAATATTATATAAGGTCAACCATTTTAATATAGTATTCAACACATTTAGTGTTAGTAAGCATTTAATAAATATATATATATATATATATATGTATACTTATTCAATATTCGGTCTTTATATTTATATTTTTGAATGCTTTTTTTTATTTTGTATAACTGCTATCAATTGTGAAGACTTCAAAAACAGCTTTTTACTATTTTTGCTCCCAAATGTGAAGCATATAGACACTAAACTTTTGTAACACAGCGTTACAAAGGCGACTAGTTTACTACTAGTACTGTCTTAGCCATATTCTTATATTTTGTCTCTCTTTGATAACAAAGAGAGGTTGAACAATGGAGTAACGACTAGTTCGTGTGAAAACATTTTTGTTGAGATAAACTCCGTTAACACTTTCCATAAGGAGATAAAAAAAATACTTCCAATATGTTGCTGGACCATAAAGAACCAAGTGAAAAAACATGCTTTAAAACTTACCGCCCCACCCGTTGATGGACGGTAAAAACTCAGGACCCATATTTTTAAGAACATTTTTTCACTTGGTTCTTTAAGGGCTTGGTTCTTGGTTCTCCGTTTTAAGAATAAGATTAGTAGGAAATTCATGGCATCAGATACACCAATTGCCTACGAACCGAAATTCATAAATCAATTCATAAAACTGTCTGTACAGGGACTCGAGCTCGCGACCTCCGTAGCCGAAGCCAACAACGTTGACCACTCAACCACGCAGCCAGGTTGTGTTGTGTTGAAAATCTTTACGACGATTGACATTAAAGTTTTAGTCTGAATATTATCTTGTTAATGGTTATAGTGAAAATAAACAAACCTGTACTTCTCGAACTATGTTAAATTATAATTGTTCCAGATGGTGAGGATTTAAAAAATACTTCAGATCCTTATAGCGTATAACCTTAATCAAGTATTTTTTTATTGTTCACTTCTAAAGTATTTACTGTCAATACTTGGTGAAATGGCATTATAATAAAAATAATAAAACATTTTTAGTACTTTATCCATATAAAATTTATTAGATCAGGACCGGTTTCGCTCATGGTGAGCATTGTCAACTGATAAGAAATACAATGAAACAGTGATATTATACAAACTTAAATTAACTTAACGTTTGTATAAATATCACTGTTTCATTGTATTCCTTATCAGTTGACAATGCTAACCATGAGCGAAACCGGTCCTGATCCAATAAATTTTTTGTGGAAAAAGTACTAAAAATGTCTTATTATTCAATGGAAATATTAAAATACAATAAAGTTATTTCATTTTGTTGTTATGTCGGTTTTTTACAAAATGTACTTTTTCATCAACACAATCTTTTGTTTTTCCTTTCAATTTTACAGAGAAATATATTTATGGCCCTATATAATTCCACTTTTTTTTATTTATCTTAAGAAATATATAAAGAATATTTGGACTGGTTATATGTATGTATATTTCGTAGGGTAAGAATAGCAATCACTCAAGAAAGAGTTTAAGCGATGGCATTTGCCAGTGTTTTAAAACTTAAGTCGTTTAAGAAACAAAACAAACTGCATTCATCAGTGACGTTAATTGGTACTTACTTTACGAGAACAAAAATAAACGCGCATTATTACGGGTGCTTAAAGCATTTATCTTTCAAGAGCTTACTATATCTCTTTTTACAACGAGAAACGAATTTTATATGAGTTCCAACAAACTATCATTATTTAGGATCAAAACTAGTTTTTCTTTCAAAGTTTTATTGTACACCATTAGATATTTATGTTCTGTGTTGTAAGTTTATCACTGAAAAACAATTCTGTTTCAAATGATTGAGCTAAGGTAATGAAAAAAACGAAAATGTCGTCTTGAACATTAACCCTCAAATGCATGATATTGCATTAGTGAAACGAGTAAAATCTATTATTTTAAAAGTAATTTATTATTATAAATAATTTATGCGGTCTATTTCTGCTATTTTACAATTTAAATACTGTAGGGCAGGGCTATCGATATATGCCCCGAGATATATTTATTTTATTTTTAGGATTTCTGGCTTATTCAATAAATAGGTTTGTAATTTTCTGACTATTTAAAAATGCAACAAAAAGCCCCTCGTTAAGGTCAACGGGCTTACAGCTAGTTTATTATTATTATTTTTAAAGTAGTTCATGATATGATAATTGTAATAATATTTTGTAAAAAGAAGGTGATTGATAATACTAATCCATAAATAAGTTTATTTCAACTTTTTAAATAAAAATAGTTTGGTTGTTACACATTTTTGTCTGGGTAAATCATTGTTCTTTTATCATACAAGAATTTACTTTGCCCGTTGTGGTCAAGTTGGTTGGAGCTTAGCTTGCTCTAGCGACCAGGTGGGTCTGGGTAAGATACCCGGTAAGGTCAATGTCAAATTTAGATTTATTTTGAGACCTGGGTGTTTGTGATGTCAATTCAACATTGAAATATTTGGCGCATTGGCATTAGCTGTAATGTCAAATATTTTTTTATTATTTAAAAATGTATTTTTCAAGCAAAATACTTTATTTTCAAAGCGCAAAAAGCAGTTATTTTTATTAAATGGTGTTTTTTTATTTTTTAAAATGAATAGAATATGATAAAATTATAACTAAAAATATTAGATCATGGATTTAAGGGTTAAATTCAAATCATTCAAAACAATTGCTTGAAATATACAGCGAAATAATGATGAACCAGTAAGGAATACATATAAAAGACGACCCTTACATTGTAATCAGGTGAGGCTACTCAAGTAACTGTGGTGTCGTGTTATGATTTATTCAATAAAACCTCCCTTCATTGCACCTGTAATAAAACGTGACTTTGATATTAACACCGCTTCCTGGTCAGTGGGGTTGTTTTTTTCAGTCGGACGGGTCAAAGTCATAAATAAGTTCTCAGGTTTTCAAAAGATAACTATTGCTTTTATGGGGAAAAAAGACAAGGGTCGAAAGCTTATGGCGCAGGGGCATACCACGCGGCCATAACACGAGCAGTTATCTTCCTCGGGGTGCCTACAGAAAGTGAGCCTTTTCAACGGCTTTACTAGCACTCTAACATAAGCGTTTGGGAAATTCATGAGGCGACAGTTTTCGTTGAAAATGTTCACCGTCATACTAATCAACTTGTGTTTAAGCATTTGGGAATGTTTGTCGTATCCTTAATCTCACCAGGGTAATTTTATCCCAAGATACTTTTTATCTGAATGACAAAAAACAACGGCAACCCTTTGCATGGATATATACATCAATTATTTGCCTAACTCAAATAACATTGAATTAAATTGTAATAAGGCCAGAGAGAAATCATGAACAATCGCCTCATTTATATCTCCTTACGCACTCGTTTCCAACTTTACTTTCCTTAAATTTTTTATTTATTTTATTAGAATTGCAATTCTTATCCATTTCTGCTCCCAACGTAAAGCATATTGCCTCCTTATGGAGATATTTCAACAGAACTTTTTTCTGCGAGAACTGTTTGTTAATCAGTCGCTCAACCTCACTTTTTTGTGAGGTTATGTGACTAGTAGGGAAAGAATGGTAAGGCTAGAACGGTACTAGTGGTTGGCTAATCGCTATTGCTACACCCTGTTATTAAAAGATCAGAAGGATGGGAGGAGAGGAAATGATGCGAATTAACATCACAAACACCTAGTCTTCGATCACAACTTTAAATTGAATAATTGTCAAATTCACTGTGATCTGACCGGAATCGAACCCAGACCTGCGTGATCGGTAGAACAAGCTCTAACCAACTCGTCCACAGCCGGCGACAAAATTGCATAATGATTGACAAACTAGAAATTGAAGACTTAGTCAATTATAGTTCAATTTAATATTAAAAGCAGTAGAAAAAATTGGCAAGAAAATCTACATATGAATATTATATTGACACTCATAATGAACATCAAACTTAGAGACTAAAAAAACGCAACAATTAGTTAAATTCTATATTATAAAATTAAGTATTCTTCTTAGTGTCCGCTTCTTGCGGTGACTTACAGTTACAGCGTCCATACATTTGCCATCACAAATAATTTAGCGAAAATAAAATTACAACCCTAAAACTAAACATGTCGCTTAAGTACATGTGAAGATTCAATGAAAAATAATTCCTAAAATGAATTCCTCACCGATGGGAACAGTTGTTCTTATAATAAATAAGGTAAATTTTCTACTAATGTTAAGCCTAAGCACTCATATTTTATGAAGTGGTTGTGAAAAAATGAGGTTTTGTAAATTTATAGGTGGAAATGTAAAACTTAATAAAAAGGAATATTTTATTATGATGTATGTTTATAAACAAAACGATGTTTACTATTGTTAACGCAAATACATTCGCTTGTTGCTTAGTACATTCCGACTATTTTTCTCTTTCAGGAAATTGTATCACAAAAACTATAACATTAAAATGAAATTGTCAAATTTGAAAACGAAATTTTTGAATTTAAAAATGTTGCCGAAAACAATAAATGGTCATACATTTTTTGTAGTGAGCTTTGTCCAATTTGAAATTGTTAATGAATATTTTTAACGCAACTTTTCACAACCAACTGTAGAAGCAGCAATTGTATGATAGAGTTTCGTGATATATGTATATAGGTATTTGTTTAGTATTTTTTATGACCAATTTTAAGCAGTGAACTTTGAGTTTTGAAAATTAAGTCTCGCGCTGTCATTCATTATAAAAGTTTGTTCAAATTCAAAAGCTCAAGTAACACATATAAATTTTCTGTGGTCTGGCAAAGCTCCATACAAAAGTTTGCCAGTGTTGGCATGGTTCACATTTTACTGGACAGTTGCATTTAATTAGCGTCTCCTAGTTATGCAACAGACATCAAAAAAAAGTGCAGACGAATCCTTAAAAAGGTGTGCAATTAATTTATATCTTTATTTAAGACCATAGATAATCGATAGATTTTACTATGATTTTAGATGAGAAATAATATATCATGTCAGAGTCTCGAGAATCTAAAAAGTCTTAAATCCACCTTTAAAAATAACGCTGTTTTGCAGAAAATAATATTTTACGATAGCACACCATTACAATGGTTGTTTTTAATCAATATAAAAATAAAATTATGATGTGATGTTAAAAAAAACTTTAATTTGATTACACTGTAAAAAAAGAAAATAAAACAGTATATTTATTTTTACGAATATTATAGATTTTTATTCTTAAAGTGTTTGTTTTTTTTTTATTGATCCGTGATGCAGTGATTAATTTCATTGGCTTTCGTTACGAATCTTATGGGCTTGAATCCTAGTACAAGAGCATTTATTCAACAGATTTATCGATTTCTTTTCAAATGCATGGATGTTTCTGAGGTTTATCTATTCCCTTACAACCTTCTAATTTTAAAATATAGAGGCACAGTGAGAGTGATTAGTTAACCACTGGTCCTCTCCTAGCCCTATTGTTTTAATCATACTCTTTGATAATGAAAGGCTTATTAACTGAGTCAAGAAGTCTAAATTCAAGATGCAGATGACATAATTTGGGAATGTCCAGACATGAAAAAATAATGGGGAAAACTTGCTCAAGACGATACTACTATCAGTCGGATCTGTCATTTTTGTTGGTCATGCCGACTTAGTTGCATCCAAAGAAAATTATAAGACCTTCAAGGAGTTCACCAAGTTTTTTGAAAAGATAATGGAACCTTATTATTAAAAGATTTTTTATTATTAATCATTCTGCACACTGAAGTGAAGTGTGAATTCTTTTCTAGACATCCTCGAAAAAAATTTGAACACAAATAATGTTGTTACGCTACGAAATACACCCTGTCAGAATAGTGTGATGCCGTAGTGGTTAGCGATGTGACGACGATGGTTACCGTATAGAATAAAAAAAAATGAATAACACGCAGTTCTCGTAGGAAGTTATATATTGACATGCGTTTGTCAAGAGACCTTGCATGCCACACACAGTAGGAGCGAACATTAAAAAAACTTTTGTTGTATATTTTGCGTAAATATTGTGTTAAAATACAATTGTATGTTGTAGTAGCTTTTTACTATATTAACATTTTACTAAATATAGTGGTTCATCTAAGAAAAATTTAGTACCAACAAATTGATTTTTTTGAAACATTTTTCACCTTAAATGCAAAAATTATATCACCAAAACATTAAATGGCGTTTAACGTTTGCATTTCTATATTGCTTTGAACAATATGATGTAATTATACTTTTAATCTGCTTGTCTTATGTTATATTAATTTGGATTGAAAGAAATGTGTATATTTGACGGTCATGATAAAGTGACCAACCCACTGTCAATGTTCAAGACCTCCATTACCATGTCAATGTCACTTAGTTTACATAAAAAAACAGAAATTACTAGAACATAAGTAATGGTTTATGCGTGGCTATCTCGAAATAGAAAGCCTCACCACAAAAGATACATATTATGAAAAAAAACAACAACGGAGCAATTAAATTTGATATTTTGTTTTGCATGTATGCATTTCATAATATAAAACATCTTGCGATAAAAATCAGATCCGCAGTCGAATAAATGTAATTTTTCTAAATATAAATGGCCGCAAATTCAATGCGGTGCAGATTACCAAAAAGTTTAAGAAACTTTGTTTTAGAGTGGTGATGTATCATTTAAACCAAATAACAAAATATCGATATAACTAAAAAGCTGTTTTTCTTTCACGTTGTTCACGAATGTTAGGTTCTGTCCCTTCAACCCCAACTCAATGAATTAAAAATCCTTTTAAATGAACCGCTCGCAAAAGCATTGTTCCTGTATGACAGGATCGTGTTTTCAAAGTCAATCGTGATATTTTTTATTCTGAAATATCCATTGTGCTAATATTGACAGGATAAAGGTATTTTAAAAATTGTATGAAAATTTTATAGATCGATCGTTGAAAGTGGCTATCAACATAAAATATGGCTTACATCATAAAGTAACAATGTTTTTGTTTGATATAAACAAAAAAATGATTTATTTTGACTTTTCTTTTTTATTTGAGTTCAATTTTAAAAATCATGTTGAGTAAAAAGTGTATATACATGAAAAAAAAACGGTGTTTGGAAAATAGAATACGCTTATGGGGCATGTATTCTGATCTTTCAAGGATAAATTTTGTTGCTAGTAAGCATAGTAAACGAATAATTAATTCGAACACAGCTGTTTCCGTTCGATAGTAGAAATAATGAAAACTTATCATTCATCGATATTTGACAACAGTTTTTTTGTGAACTTTGAAGCCACCATATAATATGGCTATGTTTTTATTTACATAAAACAACTATTTCACTTAACATTGTCACCATACGCCATTCTCTTGCGACTGACGAAGGTCTATAAATCTGACACTAGCAATGGCTTAAATCAACCAAAAACAAGGCACATAGGTTTATTTAAGATTCAAAATGTCATAAAAAAGTAAGTGAATATGTTTAATGTAATGCAGATTTTCATTTGGCTACGAGCTTGAGAAGTTAATCTGTTTGTTATAATGGTTAACAATCAACTTGAAATAATTAAAAAAAAACTTGCATTCTTCTAAGAAAATGTAAAACATCATTGTAAAATCTTGTATGCCTACAAATATATAATCATTCATCTTTATGCTGGGCAAAGGTCGTTAGAGACTTATTCATCTGTCATCCATCCTCGACAGCTACTATGTGATTTGTAGTTTTATTTTAGATGGTGACGTGGTAGTCAACGTCGTTGTTTTCCGTGACGGATCTCACGGTTTCAAAACCCAGCACAAACTGTTCGAAGGCGTGTATGTAATGTTTGAAAGCATGCGGCAATTCGATAACAAATTATAAATGGCAGCTTAAAATAAGTATTGGTTTTATTCACAATATAGATATTCGTTTACCGCAAAAATATCAGATTCTCTAAATTCTTTCACCCTGTATTATACAAAACACTTGACAAAAACAACATTGAGTCTTATTATAAGTTGAGAATACTTCATTTAGTCAAGCAGAGTCTGTTAAATGGAAGTAAGGTTTACTGAGTAAACAGCTCAGAATAAACAAAAACAGTCTACACAACAATTATTATTATATCGGCATTTACATAGGCCGACGAAAATTTGCGGCACATTTTCCAACGCCAAAATAGTTGTCGGTATCGAAAATGCTTGCGAGCTTTTATTATATTATATTACACAGCGATCCGTGGCTTTCAGAGCAAAGGGATCCAACGTGAATGCCGGAATAAATTCTTCAGCATATTTTAATTTATAAAAAAAGACCCGTGGAATAATGAAAGGGTATAAACTGCGACGTGTTTCAATTTGAAAACATACAAATTCAGGCATTCATTGCTTAAAACCTGCATAAATCGCCTATGATAAATATTTTTAAAAAAAATTACTGATGGATTTGACTGGCTGTTTTTTCGTATAAAATTATATTTGAAAACTATATTTTAAAGCGGATAACCATTGAACAACTTATTTCTTACATGATAATTTATAATACTTACAATCAATGTTTGTATCACACTTCTCAGGAGCCACTACAAAGGGACTCATTTTCGTAATTTATATTTTAGAATAAAAATCAATTTATGGTATATTTGTCAATTTTGCGATGTTCCATTTGATTATGGTTATTAACCCGTAACATGCCATCCTAAAAAATCACGTTCCCTGCCATGATGGCATCTCAGTTTCACTGTTTATTGACAGTATTTAAATCTTAGTTAGAAGCTAAAAAATAAGTTTAAAAATGTATTTATGCTAGAATACCTAAAATGATAAATACTTATTGACAATATTAAGAGAAATATTGAATGATTTAATGGCTCAACTATTTACGATTGCATCATGGGCATGGAGGTGTTAAAGAAGTGAAACACGCATGACAATTTGTAAACAACAAGTGTAATAACAAAGTTATTAAAATTAAATTTTATATTAAAAATCTTAACTATAAAATCGAAAAAAAACTGTTCCTGCTCGTCACACAAAACTTACCAAATGTTTACACAATCAGGTTGCTTGAAAAATCTGGATACATGATACTGTATACGAGAGTAATGAATCGAGAAAATATAAAATATCTGTATTATTATCAGCTCGATATACCATCTTCTCTCGAGTAGTTTTGACTTATTTAATGGCTTTCATAGTCTTGATCATCATTACAGAAGAAAATGATGTAGAGAGCTGAAAAGGTCACATATATAATGATTTTACAAGCAAGAACAAAGCACAATATTTCAGTTTTAATCAGATTTCAAGGATTTTTAACTTCATAGATAAAACTAGACTGTTAATAACATTCAAAGTGTAAACTGTATATTTTTTTATTTACCATTTTGGCTCCCAATGTTGGGCATTTGGACATCTAATGGAGTTTATGTCAACAGATTTTTTTTTACTCATTGAATCATTCTCTCTTTTTTCCAAAGAAAGTAAGAATAGAAGGAAAGTACTAGAACAGAACTAATGTTTACCTTATCAATTTTCTACGCCACACTTCAGGTTTTATGGGATCGGGGAGGGGAATTCAAGATATCACACACATCCATGCTTTCGGATCTAAACTCATAAGTAGCTTGAAAAGCTAATTTATAAAACTGTCCGTTATGGGATTCGAAACAGTGACACTCGACCACGCAGGTCAATTCTTTGTAGAAATTTATCACATTAAAAGATAGAATACACTTTGAAAATTATATATGAAAAAGTCTTCTCACCAAAAATGATTTATGTTACATTTGGATATTATGAAAAAATTAAGCAAAACTATTTTGTTAAGAAGATATTACTTATTATAAAAAAATGAATGTTTTTTGAACATTTGCATGTATTTCATTTTCAGATATCTAGAATCTCTCGTGTCATTTTTCATTTTGAAAGTGCAAAGGTTTTTTTTTATTTCAGACCGGCTAACATAAAGGATTGAAACCAAGCGACTGAATGCTGCCAGATCAAAAAAACTAAATTAACCAAAACATTGCATTTGTATAATTTTTTTTTACCATAGCTGAACAAACAGTCACCAAATAGTGATAACTCACCTAATTAAAACCCTTGAGGGATAATATGTGAACAATTTAGAAAACAATTTATTGAAAATATCTTTTAATTCTAGGAGGGATTGTTAATTTGCGTCGCGGTAGTTACCTTGATAAAACAATGCAAAATAAAATTTATATATGGCTAAGCAATTTTGCTTTTATAATTTATTATTAAGGCTTAATTTCAATCAACTTATCAAATACCAAATAACCACATATTATTTAATTGTTAAAACTCAGTCCCTCATCCAAATAGTTAACGATTTTGGTGATTAATTTCGGTAAACGAATACTTTGGTTAGTTAATTTGCTTATTGATTTTAATACAAAAAAGGTTTACATCTTTTGTATTCAATCATAAATACAGGACATATTGAGAACGGTGTATGGTATTGATGTTTATAGCCAAATGTCTGAAAAAGTATTTGTAAATATTATTTTCCAAATCCAAACTATTTTTCAAATTAAAAGAATTTCGACAAAATGTAAATCTAAAAATTTGCCAATAATTAGAAAGAAAAACAAAACCACCATTTTATATCCAACTAATTAAGAGTTATTCCAAAACCATTTACACCCTTTCTGTTAAAGGCATGGGTGTATGTGATGTCTTGAATTCTCCTTTCCCACCCATCCTATCCTATGAACGGGGCGTATCGAGAGCGATTAGCTTACCACTAGTCCTGCCCTAGACCTATCCTTTCCATCCCTACTCTCTTTGGAAAAAAAGAGGTTGAGCAACTGAGTAACAAGTAGTTCTCGTAGAAACACTTTTGTTGAGATAAACTCCATTAGGAGTCCATATGCTTCACATTCAGAGCGTACATGGTTTTAAAAAAATCATTTATATTTATTTCCACTTTTATTTTACAAGATCAGGACAGGTTTCGCTCAGTTGATAGTTCTCCTCGCCATGACCGAATCTGGTCTTTATCTTGGTAAATAAAAGTGGAAATAAGTACAAAGGAGTATTGTGTTTTTCTCAATATAATGCCTTTCCACCAAGTGTTGACAGTAAACACTTTAAAAGTTATCAAAGAACAAGAAGTTTCGTATTGGTGTAGAACGATTATAATAAAATCGACCGAATATTGATAGAAAACAGCACAATAAAATATACGTAAATATTATACTAACCGTGAATAACAGGAGAGACAATTCAAGCAATAAATTGATGACGATTGTAACTTGATTAAATATATTTTGATGAACTAGTAAAAATTTGATTCTAGGCTCTTTGCATTGCATGTAAATCGAGTGCAAGAAGCTTTTCGGTTTTGCCTCGACTGTAATCTTGACTGTCAAAATTCTGACACGTCAGAATTCAGATGTGTCAGAATCTCGGTGAAATTTCAAAGGAATAAAGTTGTTTGCGGTTTCATAAAGATTTTATATTAATTTTGTCTACATGGCTTTACCTCTCATGCGACAGATGCATAAAAATGGTCATCGCTCTCGAATTTTATGTCACAATTTATAACTTGTTTAGTGATGTTTTTTAAAACTCGAAGCTCACTTAACATTGCCAAACATTAAATATGTATCAAATGCAACTTAACAGTAGTTATATATTGTCATATGTTATGTTAAGGTATTTGACGTAGGTAATAATTTCAAATTTCTTTTTTGATACGCGTTCTTTCTTACAGCGTAAATATTAAATTTTCTTCGCAAATTACGGTCTGCTGCATAATGTTTTTGAACAGAATTAAACAAAATACGGCTTTCATTTAGTTATTCAATATTTTTTTTTCATCTATAGTAAATACTGAATTATATGGCTCAGATAAAGCCACCAGCTTGCTTGTCGCTGAATCTGTGTTAAATATAGTATAACGGCGAAAAGTTATGTAAATTTTAAAACGTCTTTATCTTCTAAATAAATCAATCACACATATAAATCAACTAAAAATCGACTTAAAAACTTATGAATAAATGTTTATAAAACAAAATTCAAAGCCGTGACCCGCAAATGAGTGTACGTAAGTCTGACAACATTTTCTTTAGATTCATGACCAGATTAATTGTACAATTATTTGTGGTGATCAATATTTATGAGGGTATTTATCTGAATATTAAAGAAATATTAACGAAGAATAGAATCACTATTAGGGTGTTCACTGTCAATACTTGGTGGAAAGGCATTACATTAATAAAAACACAATATTTCTTTGTGTCAATCAGTTGACAGTGCTCGCCATGAGCGAAACCGGTTCTGATCTTTTTAAATAAAGTGGAAATAAAGTACAAATGAATATTGTGTTTTTAATAAAGAATAATATATTTATACTACGTAATAACCATAAAAATAGTTAGGCTAAAATCAACATTTAAAATGCACACAATTGCATAAATTGTTGTTTATTATTAATAGACTGTTTGAAAGCAACGTTATTTCAGTCGGGGCATGCAGTATCTTCTCTTGTTTGAAGTTTCAAGAATAGAAGCAAACCACTTTGATTATTCAAATATTATTCAAAAAAGTTTGACCGAGATTTTGGCGAAATAATAATCCTTAGCAAAATATTTGACCAGAAAGTATTGTATTATGATACTTAAAATAAGCTTTCTTCGTTTTAATTTTTCTGCAATGAAATGAAAATGAGAAACAGTGTACAATTTTAGAAAAATAAGAAAATTATTAAATATTTTTTAATGATTTTTCGTTAAGTATTTTTATATTATTGGCACAACACAATAATAATTTTGATAAGCAGAAACATGTCTATGAGTATATATATGTAGGCCATAGAAAATTTTTGACATCTCGTCAAGGTATACATTTTCTATTGAATTAATTAGCAGTATACAATAAAATAACTTGTATTATACTTAATAACGTATTAATCTAATTCCACGTATTAATCTGAGTTATTTTATTTTATATTAAAAAGAACTTCCACAAAGTTACCGCCGAATCCATCGAAAGTATTAATTAGCAGTTTTATTTGAGCTTTAACTCACTTTATTTGAATTAACTAGTAAGTATATAAAATCACTAACAATCACAGAAACTTTGTAAAAATAAAATTACGGCTTTAGTTATGTTTATATACTGACAAGCGTTGTTTAAAGTAAAAATTACATTATTTAGGTGGGGACACAACAATTGAGTGATTATTGAGTTTGAATTTAAATAGGCTTGTGTAGTTTGGTGTACGTATTGACTAGTTAAAGAGTTTTTTTTATTCTCTCGTGTATACTGTATAATACGTTGACAAACTGCATTATTTATCTTTTGCTGTCTTAAACCGCAAGAAATTCGACCAAAATAGCCACATTATCTTAAATATCTATTTTAATATAAGTCATATAATTTTTATAATTTAGATAATCTTAAATCATAGTTTTTAAGACCTTTTTCAGAAGAAAAAATATTTCATCGCTAGTTACGTCTCTATTAAATATTAAGGAAAAGAAGTCGGTGCGTCATTTTATATAATTTCTGGTAACATGAGAAGTCCCGATAAGCGGTTGCGCGTGAAATAGTATTCGTAATGATTGGTTGGCTAAATTTTATCAGATGCGATTTCATATGTGTGCTGAAATGACGTATTTTTACGCTAAACTTAAAATATGACTATTTATAAAAAAAGGATTTTGGTACTAAAATGTATGAGGAATGATGTAGACAAATATTTTAAAGTCTTTAGACTATTTTTTTATTGAAATTCATAAGAATAAGCCACTGAATAAGAATAATTATTGAGGTCCCCAGACAAACCCCTTTGGATGACGTTTAGTTTTCTAGTCTCAATACTGTAAATGTTAACAAAAATCATACCAAAGAAAAAAATGTGTGACGAGAACTATTTCCATATTAGTTTGCAAAACAACTTTCTTTGAAAATTGTAGAATCAGAGGGAACGAATAAATAAGGTTGGGTAAAAGAGTTTTGTATTGAATTCATATCATTGAAAAATTATCATATATCGAATTCTTTTCGATGGTTCAATTTCTTAGTACGAGTACAATTTACTACTTAGATAAATATATTTGATACCAATAAAAACCATAGTACATAGTCAATATTTCAAATATGATACGCCCGCGTTTGACAATCCGAGGCTTAAACTATGGATGTTGATAATATTAAGATATTAATTTCCCATCTCAAAGCATAGTTGTATAATGCCATTTCAATATTCTCGCCATATGGGAAAAATAATGTAAAGAAAACCTTTGATATTTTATTAGGATACCCAAATATCTCTTACTCCTCCTTTCTCTGCCAGGACCTTTTTTGGATTTATTGTTTATTGAAAAAAACACAGTTAATAAAGTAATACGGAAATTTTATTTTATTTCAAAGCAGTATTGTGGTTGAATATGAGATACAATAATATTACTTAAAAAATATATTACTTTGAGCCCTTAAAGCGTCAAAATGATAAAGGCAGTAAGCGTTGTGTTTCTCATTAAAATTATTTATTGTACTTGATATCAGTAAAAGATTTATTTTCAATAAGTTTATGTATATAATTTCGATAATCTGAGAAAATTTGTAATTTTTTTTTGCGACGATCTACCATAGATTTTATGTTTCGTCTATAATTAGTAAACTACTTAAGAACAAACTTAGCATCGTGAAAATGACTCTCTTTGGTTGACTTTCTTGCGTGCTGTATGTGTATATATATGTACGCATGTATACGCATGTGTGTGTGCATATGTAGTATGAGGTAAAGCATATGGAATGTGATTTGAATATGAAGTCCCCGTGAACTAGCTTCACTATGAGTTTCTTACCTCTGTAGCGATCACGCCCTTCCATCAGCATCAATTGTAAGGGAATACAATTTTCTAAAACATTAGCGATGAAGAAAACTCGAAGAAATTTGACACGAACGCGCCCTGGTACTTAAAGCTTCATAAATTTGATATTAAGTAAAAAAAATCGTTCAAACAAGTTTCTATATTAAAACACATTTTAGAACTCCAAAAACTGAAAAAAAAGATGTTATATTTTAACATTCTTTTTTGTTTGAATCGATAAATATGACATAAAATTTAGTTGTATAAACTTGCAGTAAAAGAATAGCATCCTACGACATGAGCAATGGCAGTTTTACAACTACGTTTACGTTCTTTGTATTATTGATAACTCCAATATCAAAAATGTTGAAACATTCAGAATACGATTGAGTTATATGGGATAATTTGTCATACACTAAATCCATTTGCGTTCCCGTGAGATGGGATTCTCCTCTGTTTTCCTTCCCTTGACCATTTTTGTCATCTTGTTGAAAGGAAACTTAAGTGTAGAAGCGTTGTCGAAAATCTATTTGAAAGTCGTAAACAGTTCTCGAAATGCGTAAATCTTTTCCAATCGAATGATGTAAAAAAAGCGCCCAATGAGGGACGGGACGGGCGAAAGAAACAATTCACCCAACAGCAATGCAGGCTGCGTAAATGAAAATAATATCCAATTTTAGTGCGAATGGTTTCTAGATGTAATCCATCGTAAAAATTTGGCTTATTACACTTTTACTGAATGGTTCTTTACAAAACTGATATTCGTTGATTCTTGGAAATAGTTTTTGTGAAACAGTACTTAGGCATCCAAATAAAAAAAATAATATCGGGTAAAAGTTTTGTCTCCTAATAGTAGTTTTTTTTTGCTTTATTTGTCTTCCTGTAATCAATTATTCAATTGTTAAAACATGAACCATGAATGTAATTTATTAAATAAATATAAATTCTGAAAGTAATTTTAGACACCAGTCTCAAACACGGCTTGATAACATAATAAATATCGTTCCAAAATAGTGTAAAACTAAAAATATTTTTACAATGTACATATATTGTTTTACATAATAAAATTCAAGTTTCGATTTTTCACAATTTTAGAATGAGCCGTGTTTGCAAATAATATTCTCAATTGTGGTATGAGATAACAAGGAATTGCAACCAAAGTTTTTCTACGAGAACTGCTTCTTAGTTGATCAACCTCTTTTTTTATAAAGAGAGTAGGGGCAGAAAGGATAAGGCTAGGACGTAACTAGAGGTTTATTCGTAAATACAAATTTACATTAAAAAAATCATACATTCGAGCAGAAATTGATAAGTCGAATAAAAAAATACTGTTGGTGCTGGTAGTTAAACGGGCGAGATTCGGCACGGTAGCCAACGACGGTAACCACTGTTCCACGAAACTTTGTTCACTATGAAGTAAAATAAATTTGTTGTGTTTATTTTGTAAGTGTAAGTGCAAAGTCAAGTTCTACTCAACGATTTACTACGTAAGCTTAAAATTTCTCTTACTTACTTAAAGAAAACTTTTAATTATTTTATAATATTCAAAATATTTTTTATATATTTCAAAATAAGCTTTTGTACTGCATTCCTATAAGGTTGCGTGGTGAAGAGTTTGAATCGATTCATAGAGTTTTGAGTAGTAAACTATATTTGCATTTATTCCAAAAAGAATGATAAATGTCATGTTGTTAACTGATTTCATGTGCAGTTTAAAAACTAAGTCTAGATAAAAACTGTTTAACTTTACACTTTTTCTAATCTAATCCATATAATCCATACGCAGACGCTGTCAACCTCCCACAATACTAACGTTATATCTCATTTTATTTTTGTTTTATTGTGTTATTATTAAAAAAATAATTTAAGTATCAAAGTCAAAACATTTTAGGTGAAAAGCTACACAATATATATTAAAGCAGTGTATAAAACTAATACTTTGCTTTGAATTTCTGTTGTGAACTTTTGCACAACACAATTTGTTATAAATTGATATGGAAACAGATTGTTTTGCGAAACGCATTTTCTGTTTTGTTAGTCAACTGTCATTCAAGTAAAGTGCTTTTTGTGTACTTCCGGTTCAATCCGTTATAGTAACTGGAAATGGGGGAGGAATAACAATGTATAAAGTACGAAACTTTGCGTGTTATTATAAGTGGAATTTGCATTATTCAAATTACCAACGACGGTTTTAACGTGAAACATTTAATATGTGGTCAAAGCTTTCTCTATTGATTGCATAAATATTAGTTTGGTAGTGTAAATAATGTCTGAACTATTAACGAAGCCAAATTACTTCAATTGTGTTTTATTGAAATGACATACCTTTTTGAAAGTCAGAAAGAGGCTGTGTAATTCAATTAAAAAATATCAAATTTTAAGACCACTACACTGATAAGAAACACTAACAATATTAATATGCAGTGAATTTTTTTATATTTTTTTTTCATGTAGAGTCTTCAGTTGATATTATTTGTACTGTAAAGACAGTACTTGGCTCGACTCAATGTCAAAAAGGTATCAAACTATTCCTGTACCTGTTCAATACACTATATATGGTGTTTTTACCACTCATAGACTACTTCTAGTGTAGAAATAACAATAGTCTAACCGCTGTTCTGAATAAATGTTATCATTTTCTATTCAGAAAGACAGGTCAAATAACTGTTCGCCGAACTTAGTTGGGGCTGTTTAAGATTTCAACGTAATACCCTCGTATGTATGATATATTTTTCGGAGACCTGATATATTTAAACAACAACATATGCTATAAAAGAAAACTGTAAAATTTAAATAATTCTCGTAGAACGAGAATATGCACCATGATTCAACTAAAACAGTTACTTGTATAGCTGTTTGAGATTTCGTAATAATTTGTAGTGAAAATTTCATGTAACTTTACGATTTGAAATAAAGTATTTCCTGCAAAGACGAGACAAAGCAAGGTCTCGTAAAATGAACTGCGCGAGGGATTCGTTTGAAGGTTTGCATATGTGATGTGGAGGAAATTTGAATTTAAAGAAGAAAATTATTTAAATCCAAATTCTTTGTATTTGAGGAACAAAAGTTGGTTAAATTGCAAACTGACGCACAATGACTACTCAATATATTCTCGATATAGTTCTTTTAACCACTCAAATGTAAATTCGAATAATAATATTTTTAAGAAATAATTTGAGTAAACAAAAACTAAATTTACATCAGATCAAAGTTATTAAGATTTAAAGAAGTTTAATTGAAGCATACATATTTTATGACGAGTTTGCTACGATGACTTTTGAAAGATTAATCAATGAATTTAAAATAAAATTGTATTTTTAGAAGTGAGCGTTCGTAGTACAGTGGTCAATAAGGTTAGTTTCCGTGACTTACCTAACGGTTTCAAATCACAGTACGGACAGTATTTTTGTCAATCGAATTTAGTTTGAAAGTGTAACTGTTTGTAATTTAAAAAAAATACTTATTGCCCTTCCAATTCTAAAATAGCAGGGCGTAGTGAGAGTTATTAGCTAACCAATACTTCTGTCTCTTCGCCCCAATCCTTCAATTCCAATTTTCTTTGAAAAAGAATGGTTGATAAACTAAGTAAAAAGCAATTTTCGTAGAAAAATATCTGATGAGACACTTTCATTAAAAAGCCATATGATCTACATATGAAGCGGATATAGAATTTAAAAAAAAATATATAAAGGCATTCCTAAGTTTGTGTGACAGCGACATTTTATATAAGTAATTAATTAAACCTAGTTCGTTATTCAACTCAATGCGGACTGTCTGTGACACACAGCTGTACTCGATCAAAACCAAATGCCACTTATTCTACGCTTGCATTCTGCCGGTACTGCTTTACAGTTGCGAATCATGGCACCTGATGAAGACTCAGAAAAACCGTATAGTGAGCTTCGAGAACTGATGATTTCGTCGGATAATGGGGGTGAGGTGGTTTGATTTTGTAAGGAATTCAGAGATAAGGGAGCGTACAAGACAGCGTCCCATCACGTCAGTGGTTATGGAAAGACGTTGAAACTGGCTGGGTCACGTGCTGCGGATGCTTCCGAAAAGCCTCAATCCTGCCTACATTTTCTTTCGACCGGTGGGATTCCGGCGTCCCGGACGTCCGTCGGGTACTATCCATAGGATGTACTCGGCGAAACTGAGGGATGGTGGCATGTCATGGGAGGAAGCAAGGCACTTGGCGGGAGACAGGGAAACATGGAGGTGCCGCGTGGCGGCCATATCCTCCACATTGGGAGCGAACATGGCCAAAGAAGAAGAAGAAGTTCGTTAGAATTGTGAGACCTTTTAAGATAACTTATATCTTATATTTCACAAATCACGTGTTAAATTAGGTGGATATATCGGTAATAGATGTGTAAAATAGTTATTTTTTTTTAAACTGCATATTATATCAACAATTTTTTAAACAGCCTTAAAAGAATTTTCGAAGAACAGTTGTTTTGAAAATATAAGCCTTTTATAAGGCATAAAGAAATGCGTTTTATGTTTCCCTTCTATGAAAATGTATGTATGTATTTTTACGACATTCGAATAAAATAAAGATAATTCCAAAGACGTATTACGCGCCCGTTGGTTTTACATTGTAATAACAAAAGTGAAGATTTATAAGGTGCTAGTTATCATCATAATTCTCAACATTTTACCTTTGATTTAGACATTTGTTTCCATAAAATTGTCCCAAATGAGAGATAGCTGACATTTTTCGTTCGCAGGGCAGCCTCACGCACGATTTTTCATACCTACTCGAAAGAATGTCACGTTTTACGGTTTCATATATTGGTAATGATATCACGTTCCTCGAAGTTATGAAGCATACAATTATGTGCTAGATAGTATATCCCATGGAAAATATTTTTGGTGATTTAGAGTGTTTTCTTTTCGTCATATAAATATTAAAATACATTATTGAGGAAAGTAATAAAAATGTTTTCACCAGAAAACGAATATTTCACGTATTCGGTACATATAAAATTGTAATTTATTACACTGTGAAACTTTTTATGACAATATTATTACTCTAATAAAGTATCTTTTTTTGTTCACAGGTAAGTTCAAATTTATGTAAAAAAATAAGTGGCTGGTGTTGCCATCATTGACGAGTTAAAAAAAGATATTTTATTGCATCAAAATATGCGTTTTGTTAACTAAACATCTGATCGTATTTTTTTTTACATCGTTTTGATATGATTAACAATCTGATAAAAACTGTAATTTCAAAATATATATACATAGCTGAAGGTTTTGCTGTAAGAATCATGTATTTTTGTTTGAATGAGTAAAAAAGATACAAGATGGTTTTTAATAACGTAAATGGAAAGTATTTTTAAGCATTGTTTAAAGAAAGATTTATTTTCCTTCGTTGCTGTTACTGAATTTTCATGCATTTATTTTAAAATTTGTAACCGAAGAAATGTTTATCTTTGAATATAAAATATATTTGCTAATTAATGATCTGGCGATAAGCTTATTATAAATATCTAGCTTAAAAACACTCAGTAATTTTTTTCCGATATAATAAACTATGTTTTTGATGTTTATCTGTTTTCAATTAACAACTGTTATATTTATTCATTATTACAAATAATTATCGAAGGATGTCGGTCCACATAATTTTAAAACATTGTATAAATTAGTCAATATTTCAATGAAATGTTATAAAAGAAGAGTTTTTTTAAACTTTTCTTTAATATAAACTAAAGTTTAATAATGGAAAATAAAGATTTTAATAAACCATAAATTTAACTATTTTCGTTGGAAAGGATTTATTTCTCTTTGCTTGTCTTGCCCACATAGGTTTGTATATATACTCGATCTGAGAAATATGCATAATTCATATTTTTGCAATATATAATAACTTATTGTAATTAGCAAGGTACTATAATAGATAAATAACATTATAATTAAGTAGAGACATTTGAAACTTAAAAGTTTTCCTAACTTTTGTGTTGAATTTAATTTAAGTAGAGTGTTCCATGTCAGAGCTTGGAAAGTGTCGCAGGAATTTATTCATTCAGTCCAATTTACTTTTAATCCTTTACCTTCCGAGATTAAATGGCTTACCTTAAAGTCTTTACCTTAATGCAATTCGTAGCTTTAATGCCTATAATAAACAAGAAGATCTATAAAAATATTGCTTTTGATTCGTTGTTTGTTCTTGATTATTGTCTCACTGAAAAAAATATTTAATTACAAAACTTGTTTGCATTGCATTGTACTATTTAATTATTTAAAATTGTTTAATTTTGCAATTTTTTACATTTCTATGGAAATACAGTAAAAATTTAAAATGGATATTTTTTTATAATTTTTTTGACAAAATACTTGTTTTAGTAATATTAAACAGCGTATATTTTTAGAATATTTTTTTTTCAATTGTTTTTTCATAAAAAAGCTGTTTTCAATGAGACATGTATCAAAAATCAATAAAAAAAGGATCAATTTTTTTAGCATTACAAATTAATGTAATGAAGAAAAATAAACAAAATTAACGGTTTTTTTTGGTAAATTTGAACACATATTTTGCTTTTACGTTTTTGTGCTTACACTTAACATAAAAAAATAGCTTTTGTTAGTTTAATATTTTGCTAGGGAATGCTATGGAAATTTCAAATATGAAATATATTTTAACAAGAAAATGAAAGCTTTAATATCTGTGACAGCGGGAGTTTGTTTTTCCTTGGGGAAAAAAAATGTTAAACAATTTTTTTATTAATGTTAGACACTAAGATTTTTTAAACGTCTCATTTGAAAAGGGTTATCTTCATTATACTTTCGTTTAAACTTACTTTAAAGGTCAGCGCGCTAAAAACTGTCTTTACGATCAAATTTATTCATGATTTTCAAAACGTTAATTCTTTCCATTCAAATACTTAGCTATGGAAATGATACAAAATATGTTTCATAGTTGAGCTGAATTTAATGTTTTGATCAGATTTTAATACATTTTAGAATTTCAAGCGTGCTTTTAAACGTCGTCTAGTTATGTGTATAAATTTTTTTTTCAACTTTTGTGTTAAATAATTTTTAACGTTTTAAATTTTTTATACTATTTCAAAAAATATTTGCTTGGGTATATCGTGAGACGAAGAGACTGAAGCGTATAAAACTTAGAGATTCGGAGTTTCCAAAACAAAATAACCACATAGGAGGTCCTGATGCTCGGATCGATAAGATAATTTAACACGCTTCAATGTCCTCGGACAATGAAGCTTACAGAAGCAAGGGTTGGCAAAGAAATGGAAGCAAAATAATAATTTAAAAAAATCGCAACAAAACTTAAATATTTTCGTTAACTCATTCAATTTAAAAAATAAATAAACTAAATTCAAACTAAGCTTAAGTCATTTTGGGTGTGAATATTTAGATTAAACACTTCGAATATAATAAAACTAAATGTAAAAAACATGATTTTCATTCTGATTCCTTATAAAAATTGCTGACATCATTTTCGTCGGCACACGTGAGACTTTTGAATAAGAAATTGAATTTATTGCAGTGGTGGACGTTAAACCAAAGTGTGAAAACTTTTAAAAGGGTTTGTTACATTGGTTTTTCAAGGGAATATTTTCAGATTTTAAATAAATTAATATTTTCGCAACTTGTGTTCAAAATTTGTTTATTTTTAAGAAATTGAACTAAATAGCGCATAATAAATTCATATTTATAATTAAATCAAATCAAAGTTACTTTTTCGTAAAAATATTCAATAATACAAAACATAACACAATTGTTTTTATGAATGAATACAAAAGTTATTTTAAAATATTTGAGTGTTAATCAGCCATATTTCTTTTGAACAGGATGAAATAATTTGGAAAGAAGATTAATTTTAAGAGAACAAATAGCAAAATTCACTTTTTAGCTGTTCACTGTCAATACTTGGTGGAAAAGTATTAAATTCACAGAACAAAACATTAACTTTTAATAATTCCATTTTTATTCAATATGATCAGGACTGGTTTTGTTAATGACGACTGTTATCACAAATTATGTCGTGTAATGACACAACAATGGCAATAGTTACACATTCAAAATATCATTGATATAACCATTAATTTATTGTTAGTTTAAAATTAGCAATACATAAACAGTGGAACCTCGATTTTACGTTTTCAAGGGACCGTAATAAATGAACGAATAATGAGGGAAACCGTTAATGTAGGAAATCTTCAAATAATACCAAAAAAATGTTAATTTTCAAAAAGCTTATTTATTTATGTAACTAAATGCGATTTTAAACTATTCGAGCGAAAAAAAAAATATTCTACAATAATTGGGACGGGACGATAAAATTATTTAGATGATAGATCGAGGAAATCAGTAAATCGGGAATGATAAACGTGGAATTATTAAATATTGTTATGACGGGGTCTTGGTCGAGTAAAATATAAACGATCCATGCAAAAAAAAATGAAAAAAACGAGAAACGAAATGCGAGGCAAAATATTCAACGAAAACGGTCAATCGGGATAATATTCGTGAAGGGACCAAAGTATTTAAACAATAGATCGAGGAAAACGGTAAATCGGGGAACGATTAATGCGGGATTCTTTTACATTGTTCTTATGGGTGTTTGGCCGGGACTATGAAAAATAAACGATCCATGCGGGAAAACGAACAATGCGAGAACGGTAGATCGAGGTTCCACTGTAGAAGATTCATGTTGGTAAGATATCGACTGTGGAAAGAAAAAAGGACGTTACCCACACATTTAAAAAAATACAAGAGGCACAAAAAACGTGTTTTGATGATTTTGGGCCATATGCAAATTATGAAATATACACAACCTGGAAGTGCACGGTGACTTATAAACTGGTGTTTAATTGACATAATCTTATATTAATTAAAGAAATTGTTTGGGAAAAACTTTTTTTCAGTTTTTGGTCTTGGTTTTAATTTTCACAAGCTCATCTTATTTCAAACTTAAAAGTTGAATTTAGATATACTAATTCGGGATATGTAGTTTACATATATTTAATAGAACGTGTTTCGAGTTTGATACATTGTGATTATCGAAAAAAAGCTGTTTTGAAAAAATTGTGGGTTACGTCCTTTTTCCATTTCGCAGTCGATATTAAACTACTTATGTGCTTTCCATTCCGGGTTTTAATTTAGGTTTTGCGTGATATTATACTAGTTCCGTCTCTATTAAATAAAATAGAAAAGAAAAAATTCAACTAAATAAAAAAGATCCTCAAAGTAGAACAAAAAACTGATTGATGTGTACGAAGTTAAAGATAATAATTTAATAATACTACTATACTATTCTCAAAAAAAAGGAAATAAAATCACTTAATAATCGTAAATTAAAAATATACTAATAAGCTTAACTTAAAAAGTTTTTTTTTCATCAATAATAAAAGGAAAAACGTTCATTTGTAAAAACAGTTAAAGCATACATTTCTTGATTGCTTTTAATGTTTTTTTATTCCTGAAAAAGTTTTTATCTAAATAGCAATCCCTTCGTAAATGATACGTGATGAGAAATTTTATGAGCAAGTTCTATTGAATATAAAAGCTCTGTATACATGATTAAGTAATTTACTGGTCAGCATACGGTCATTCGATTTCTTCTTACACCGGTATACAGCGACATCTATAATTAAGAAAAATGATTAGTGACTTATTTATAAACATTCGTGTAATTGATAAAATCTTGCACAATATAATTTTAAAAACATCCCAGTTGAGTTAAGCATCCCTTAATTATATTTCAATAAAAAATATCAATAAAAATGAATAGAGAGCCAGTGGTGTCCTAAAGAAGTGACATGTTTTTTTCAATAAATAAATTTATCTTAACAAAACGCTCTATTTATTTTTTTAAATGCAATGACCACTAACGATTAGTACCATATTTAAATCATCGTTCTTTTTTTCATCTAACTATTTTAGATTTCACAGTTAATTTTTCTACATTCAATTATCTATATGAATGTTTAATAACAGTTAAAAAAATGAATGTTCATATGAGTATTTCATTTTATTTACGTTAAATATTTTTTTCAAATATATATAACATATTATAGTGTTTTGTTTAAGATTTCTCAATTTATAGTCAGAAAAAAATATATTTCGTTGCTTAACGGCTCCATTGGCTACTTATTTATTTTAAAATACAGTGAACTATTAGCGGAATAGTATAAAAAGCAATTCATTTATGAACTGGAATGTTTTTAAGATACAATCCAACTAGTTTTTATCAGTTATACGAACGTTTGCAAATAAATCATTCAAAATGTTGTTTTGTTATTAATATGAATTAGATTATAGATGACCATTTTAATTACCATTAAAAATATACCAACACCAATACTGTGATGTTTTCAAACACAAGAAAATTAAAAGAGACAATATAACCAAATTTATAGCAAAAATAATAGTCATAGAAGAAAAATATTTTTTTAATTATTTGAAATAACTGCAAAATCTTAATACTAGGCAGTATTTTGGGATATGAGATATTTTTAAAAAATCTTAGATATTGCTTTATAATCAATGATTTTTTCCAAGTTCTTTATGTAATCCACCGCTCAGGCTTCTTGTAAAATGCAGGAATAATATATAACCACGACAGATTACATTTTTAATCACGTTCGGCTTTTTCATGATAATTTATTAAAGCTCGCTGAAAAACTTTTTACGCATATTTATTCAGAATAAAAAGAGAGATAAAAACATAAATTTTTAAATTAACTAATCGTCAGAAATCATTTATGAAAGCCACTCTTTCAATAATTCTGTTGTGTATTTTAATACGCTATTTTTTATTTATTACATTTAAAAATAGATTTCCAAGAGTCCATTGCAAACTTTTTGGTGGTTCAATAGGTGAATGACTATTTTTTTTATAGATAAATAGATAAATACTAAAATAAAAAAATTGAAGCTACATCATATTATAAATTACAGTTCATTTACAAAAATGTACCTTTAGACTCTTTAAATATAACATTTTTGGAGCATAAAATACGAAATCACGAAAAAATAAACCATTAATGAACTTGTTTTTTAAAAAATATTAAAATATTATAAGCTTTTACCATTTTTCTATTCAAAAAAGACATTTAAAAAAAGTATAAAGTAATCTCATATAAAATTCAGTTCAGCAACTATGAAAATATTAGATTGCTTTTCATGGAAACATCTCTATTTCCAGATGTATCTACTACATTTTCATCTGTTAAATATATTGAAAATAACTAGTAATTTAAGGCATATAGTTGATTGAAAGTCATGTAAATCGGAACACAATAAACGAATCAAATCTAATCATGTCTGACAAATCATAAGTATCCGTTAGAACCAATACTTCTTGAACTGAGACTGAAAGTTTTGAATTTTCAAATAACAGGTACGTAATATAAGAACAAAAAAACAGTAATATGAAATTTACTTGATTAAATTCTTATCATAATTAGAAAAGTGTAAATATTTTTAGTATATGTTCTTCGAAAATTTTTAAAACAACTTTTAAAAATACAAATAAAGTATTACTTATAAATACAATGTTAAAGTGTGTACGAAATAAAATATCTAAAAATATTATCATAATATTTTCATCGATGGAGGCACTTACATCGAAATATGTTCCTTGAATATTGCTATCAGCGTTCACAATAACCCGAGGGCGTTGAGATTTCTTAAGCGTTTCCCACTCACGGATAAATCTTTTTGAAACCCAAATAGATCCTAGAAAAGTTACCTGAAGTTGCTCAGTAGTAAAAAGATTGTATTCAGTTCATGAATAAAATAAATATTAACACACTTACAGTAAATCCGTGAGGATAAATGATAAAAAAGTGTTAATATGACTTATTGTGTTCACGTTATGTAGATGGCACGATACAAATAAATTTCTAAACGTATTATTTTAACATTGAGATATGTTTGAATTGAGTGTGGAAGTGAGATGACTTAATTCTGAGAGGAATACAGAGGTTAAAAAACGAATTAAGTTTCTTTTTACGTCAGTTGTATTGAAGAACCGTTGGTACCAGATGAGAATCGTGTTGCAGATGACAACGTATGTATAATACGATCCATACTTTTTTTCCAAATGGTAAAACTCCATAGCGGTGTGAAAAAAAGCAACAATCACGCGAAATAAAGTCAGAAAGTTCTGCGTGATAGTAATATTTGGAGAAAATAACGTCAGATATGAGAAGCAAAAAATGATTTGTAAATCGATTGCCTTTTTTAACAATAATTAAGCAAAGGTTTTAAGATGGTATCGTTACAAAAAATAGCAGAAACTTTTTCTATACAATAACTGGTTATTAAAAGTACAGAAAGGCCTATGTGTTGATTTCAAGAATGTTGAAGAGAGCGAAAATATGATTTAAATATTAGTAATCTAGCAAACAAAATTTTTGAGTGGTAAACAGAATATTTTAGCATTGTTAAACATGGTTGGGTGTTGTTTTCTTGAGTTTGAAAACAAATATTTATACACTACTTTACAGCGATATTTGACATTTGAATAAAAATAGGTTTTTATTCAATCATTTAAAGTATCTCATTTAGTCGTATTCTTATTTGTATTTAAAATAATAAATAGCCGTTTTTGCAAAATTGAGTATATAAATAAACATATTCTTTTAGGTTATAAAGTGTAGCTTTTGGCAACCCATAGTTTGCTAGCTTGTAAAATTAACCATGCTACAAAATTGCTTGTTAGAATTTTTAAAAGCTTGATGGCAAACGTGCTAAAACTATAGTGAATAAACAAGTTTTATATAAAGATATCTAGACATGTTTATCTTTTAAAAAGTTCGATAACTAACACAAACCACTTTTTGAAGCCTTTCACTTATTGCTTTAATTAAACGTTTTGTATTGCACTGACTGCTGGATGCTTTTGTCACATTGATGATTAATGTATCTGTTCTGTAATAATGTTCTTTTGTAGAATAAAACTTAAGAATATAAAAAAATGCCATTAATGCCATCTGACTATTCGAATACTCAAGCAACAATTTTCTGAATCTATAACTGTTTTTAATATCGACGAAATACCCTTTTCACTACAAAATTATTAAATGAGTGTAAAACTCTATACCAATGCTCAAACTGAGACGTAAATAGTTTCTCTAAGCCATTTATCAAACCCATTACATTCCAGTTAATTGAACTCTAGACTTTGATGGTGATATTATGTTAGAACAGAAGAAACATTAATTATTTGTATTAATAATCCACCATATCGCGAGAAATCTGTAGATGTTTCAGTAATCCCACAGACCAACTATTTTATCTCTATTTTTCCAGATGGAAACTTTACCTTCTGGCTGCGTTGAAGCCCGAGGCTTATTTGTGGCGTTGCCAGAGTAAAATAAATATTTGTTCTGGCTAATTGCAACATAATAAAATAATCTAGAAAAGAAATAGTACAGTGCTTGAAATTGAGTTTGTTTAGGTATCAAAAAAGTTTTAGATATCTTTGAAATGCGTATAGAATGCATTTTTTTTTCGGGATTTGTAACATGGCAGTGACATGGAAGTCAAGTCTATGGCGCAGCGTTTAGCGTTGTTGGCTTCCGTGCCAGATCTCACTAGCTTAAGCCCCATTACGAACAGCATTTTTTTCGATTGATTTATCGATTTCTGTTCAAAGGCATAGGTGTTTGTGATGTCTAAAATTTTCCCTCCAATTCTTCCGATCCTTCTATGAACGTTCGTAGTGAGAGTGATTAGTTAACCACTGGTCCTGTCCTAGTTTTATGCTTTAATCTTTTATGTAAAAAACAGAGGTTGAGCGACTGAGTAACAAACAGTTTTCGTAAAAAACTTTTTTGAAATACCTCCGTTACGAGGCCATATGCTCCACATTGGGAGCTGCCATGGATTTGAAATAAATGAAGTTTATACATATTCAATGTAGTTTATATATAAAAATAATAAAACATATTTAGTTCCTTTTCCACATAAAATTTTACGTGGAAAAAGTACTAAAAATGTTTTATTATTTTTATTATAATGCCATTCCACCAAGTATTAACAGTGAACACCTTAATAGTAGTTTATATACATTCAATGTATAATTTTCTACGATTACTTCTAGCTTCTCAGTTACTCAACCTTTCTTTTTTAACCTTTTGGCTATCGTAGAAAAATGACATTTCTACCTTAAACGCCGGCTATTACTTGAAACTATTAATTTATTAGTTATTGGCGAGATAACACGTCTTTGGCGTGTTGAGCACGAAAAATTTGACGAGATATCTCATCTGTGGCAGTCATTCAGTTGAGACTAGCTATTGCAAGAATATATATACATGGTGGGTCTAGTGGCTTAGTTAATCGCTCTTACAGCGCCCCGTTTTAAGAATCGATTAAGTGGTGGGAGACAATTTTAGACATCACAAACATCCGTACTTATTTACGAATTTATATTTTTTTCCAAAATATAACGCCAAAGAAAATTCAAAAAATAAAGAAAAAGGCTCTAACGACTTTTTAGCTAACTTTTATTATACAAAAAAATAATAAAAAATAATGGTTATCTTTTTAGTTTTTATTATTATTTTTAAACAACGTGAAGTAATTATTAATACAATAAAAATAATAAAAGATTTTTAGTACTTTTTCCACTTAAAATTGTTATTTGATCAGGACCGGTTTCGCTCCTCACGAGCATTATCAACTGATAAGGAAAATAAATTAAACAGTGCTATTTATACAAGTTGAATTGAAATAAAAGGTGTAAGCAATTACTAACAATTAAAAGGATTTACAAATTACATAATTACACAAAATTAAAATTAAAATTCTTAACACCTATAACATACAATTTAAAAATTTAAAAAAAATAAGTGGAAAAAGTACTAAAAATCTTTTATTATTTTTATTATAATGCCATTCCACCAAGTATTGACAGTGAACACGTTAAAAGTAATTATTAATACGTTAATATTTCATGTCATTCTATTGATTTGTTTTAAAATATCGCATATGTAAACTTAAATTTTTGAAGTTATATACAGTATATAACTTATTTTACAATGCTAAATTTCTAATAAAGACAGTTAACAAATTCTAATTGACAGTAAACAAATTCAAGCAGTTATTACAGAAAGATATACAGAGTTAATAAAAAATAAAGTAAACAATTTCTTACTGAATGTGTTGGCTTAGAATTATGCGAACCATTTTTTCAATTACATGGTATCATCAATAATGTATAATATGTTAAAACTGCCAAAGTATTTATTAGGCAATGTACTTTGTCGCTGTGATATAATTTAATTATTAAAAAAACATATGTATATTTCCATATAACCATGAAATTGAAAATATTCGCAGCTCTACAGACCTACAAAAAGAAATTTCAGTACAGAATCACGGCACAAAATTCATTGTGAGCCAGAAAACTAGTACATAAATAATATAATGACAATGTAGCGTAACATTCCTTGAGAGCAAGCTTGTGCTTTGATGTGAACATTTATTTTTTTCATTTTCACGTGTTATTTCATTTTTACTCTTTCTATAGTATAAACAAGTTTTTTTCAGTATCACGTTGCACTTATTTGAATTGATTTGTCATTTTATCAACCATGAATTTTATATTTGTAATTAGTTTGAAAATAAAAGACATTTCATAAAAGAAATCGGCCTTAAAAACCTTTTTGGTGAATTTTAGATTTCATTGTTATTTTGCAATCGGTTTTTAATGAAAAATTCTCAATAACCAGTAACATAAGTGTTTTTATTCAGAATGTGAATTGACCTGAAATAAACAGGAAAAAGGGGAATTTTGAATACCAGAGAGTAAGCGGCAACTTTCGGGAAGAAAAGAACCATTTTTGGATTTTTTCAATCTAAAATTTATGGGCTTTCGAATGATTGAATGGTTTTTTTTTATTGCTTGATTCAAGTGCCTTGTTAAACTTTTCTTGAATGAATAATAAATGCTTTAATGCTTAAAATATATATACTCTTAGCTAATGGGTAAGTCCTATGATTTTGTTGCCGTTAAACCATCGCAATTAATTCGTGAGTAGGGCCTCCAATCTCACGATCCCGGATCCTGAAATTCCGGGATAAGTATTATCACAATCCCGGAATTTCAGGATTGAGGAAATTTTGGAGAGTTTCGTGAGAGATAAAAAAAGGTCTCGCATCGATTCGTTTTGAGAATTTTGTAAATTCCTTGGTTTTTAAAATTGAAAAAATCCGTGAATTCCCAGGATTTCAAAATCACTGAGCAAAAATTTCTCAATCCCGAATTTCAAATTTGTACACGATTTTATAGTGAATGTTCAATCTTGAGGTCCCTCGATCTAAATAACACAACAAAGATGGTCTAAATCAGGCATGGGCAACCTTTCCTTGGTCTGGGGCCAAATTATCATTCTGTCTCCGAGTCTAGGGCTGGACCAAATTATTAAAGATAATAAAGTAATATTAAATTAAATAAAACATGTTGCTATTTCTTATAAAGTAGTGAACATAAACTAGTGGAGTGAAGCCACTGCAAGCGCCCGTGTCATCTCCATTATGTAATCCCTCCCTGGAACTATTAATTTATTTCTCTATTACTTTGCCGAGATGAATCAGGGCCGGAAAAAATAGCTCGGCGGGCCGGTGGTTGCCCATATATGGTCTTAATAAACACGATTCAAAAAAGTAGCATCATAATAATAAGGACATTCTTTAGAATTACTTGTCCGACGGTTAACTTAGAAAGTAAAAGTTATGATTCACCGAATTTTTTTAAATCCTAAAATCCCGGAACTACAAAGAGGGTCCGGAATTGGATGCCCAAGTCGTGGAAGTGGGGACGAGGAGAACGTCGTCTGACCTCAAGATCAGTCATCGAAATGACGGGCTTTTTGTATGTTAAAATTAAATCTAACCATAATAAAAAATCATTTATTGAATAATAATTTAATTTAAACAGATAGCCCCTTACACGCATTGGTCTGCTTTAACGGCTGTTTGCAAATAACAAGAGAAGATAAATGTGACGCCACAGTTAATACGGATCAGTATGAAAAATTGATGGCTATGTGGCTTGCATATTTACCCCTATTAGAAATAATGAATCGCAAACAATCGCAGCTGAGCAATATAACAATGCACTGTTTGTTTTATTTTAAAAAAGCTTGTTTTAAATTTATTCGGACAGGTTGTGGGTATACATATTATAAATAAAATCTGATTTGTGATGAATTTTGAGGAAAATATTTCACAATGTTTTTAACGTAACACTTAAAACTGTAAAATTCTTCCTCATATTTCATTTTTATTTTTCTTTAATGGCTAAAACATTTGTTGAATATTAAATTTTAAAGAATATACTATTAAAATATTTCTGTGAGAATGAAAATGAGTCAA
Source organism: Himalopsyche anomala (assembly GCA_031772345.1). Lineage (NCBI taxonomy): Eukaryota > Metazoa > Arthropoda > Insecta > Trichoptera > Rhyacophilidae > Himalopsyche > Himalopsyche anomala. Next base: position 14,132,793 of record CM062835.1, read on the forward strand.
GTTAGATAAATTGAGATAATCCACTTCTGACAAGGAAATACTATGCTATAGATGTATTTAAGTAATTTAGAGTTCTAACTTTTAAGGTGTTCACTGTCAATACTTGGTAGAATGGCATTTGAATAAAAATCTTTTATTATTTTTATTACAGTTCTAAGATATATACGACAGTAACAATCAGTGGTAAATTAAGCACATGGGAGGCCTTAGGATCAATAAAATTTTGAAACCCTGTTTTTCGGATAACATAAAATAGTCAGAAAGTTTAAAGTAAAATAGTAATAATATATTAAAATCTGAACAAAAAGTATATGGGTTGTATAATATAAGCTTTTTTCGAGACCCCAAGCGTGTGCCTCGTTGCGAATACCGCAATCCGCAATAATATGATACTTTTTATCATAAATAACGACATGTAAAAGCACAGCCTGTAATGATTTTAAAATAATGTTGTCTTTCCAAAGCTATACACATTCAATAAGAAAAAATCGTAAAAGCTTTAAAAAATATATTTTAAGCTTTCTTTAAATAATAAGTGTAGGCATATTTTAACGAAAAAGCCAAACTTGTATCATTTTTTCAAAAATATCTCGATACTGCAAATTTATAAAAAGTTCCAAAACACGGCATTTTTTGCAAAAAATACTTTATTGAAAAATCACAAAAATAAATTACATGATTCGTTTTAATTAATTTGGTTTTATCAGAGAAACGTCGCACGCTGTTTTCATAGGAATTTCGGGATAACATTCACCACTTTTTAAATGAAGTTCGTTGTGTTCAAAGTTGTATACGATGATTGATAACTCGATGATTTATTCGTGCTTATAACATACATATGTTGATTTAAATGTTTTTAAATTCCTTTTCAAAGTCATTTAAATATTTAATGAATGTTATCAGATTGCATTTTCTTGTTGATATATAAAAGTTTTAGAATGGGCAATGAAACTTGCTTTCCAAATTCCAAACTTGAATTCTAGTACAGAGAGTTTCATAAATTGATTTTTCAATCAATATGTGGATTTCTGTTTGAAGTATGGTTATCTGCAGTGTCTACAATTTACTTTCAACTCACTCAATTCTAAAATCAAGCTGTAACGAGAGCGATTAGCTTAATACCAAACATGTCTCAGCCATATCCTTATATATTAAATGCATTAGAAAACTAAAGGTTGAGTGACAAGCAGTTTACGTATAAATATTCCAGTTGAGACTAATTTCATTACAAGTTAGTATTGGGCGTGAAAACTATTCTGTGCGATTGTCGGGTCTTATAGCGCAGCGATTAGCACTGTAGGCTTTCGTGCTAGATCTCACGGGTTCGAGTCCCAGTGAGAAAAGATTTATTGATTTCTGTTTGAAAGCATCACTTAGAAAAGTTATAAGTTAACCACTATTCCTGTCCTAGTCTTATTATTCTATCCCTACTACTCTTTCTGAAAAAGAGAGGTTGAGCGATTGAGTAACGAACAGTTCTCGTACAAAAATTTCTGTTGCTAAACCTTCATACGGAGGCCATATGCTCCACGTTGCGACCCGACAAGGATAAAAAAATCACCACATCTTTTGTATACTAATCAAATATTTGAAATTAAAAAAACACGAGCTACTAAAGAAATACCAGTGTAACTTGACTGCCCGCGAGGGCGCCACCATCGCATCATTGACGTTTTCATAGTCAACACGTCTTAAGGCGACAATTTTAGTTCTGAGTTCTGCCACAGTCAAGTTAAAATGGTACATCTCTACATATTTCGTCTTGCTGATGTTACGTACCTTAATTCTCATTACGTTAAGTCTAGATGTATTTCCACTTCAAAGTCGCAAACAATCAATCGTGTATTTCCACCAAAATGTTGTGGAATAATAGTTTTTTGAAAGTAATACATGTACATTAAAAGGTACATTAGGGAAATAAATATTCGATCACAATCTTGATGTAATAAACTATTTGTAATGTTTTAAGCTCACCGTTAGGAAAAATTGGCCAAAAGTTTAAGGCATTTTTCGACTCTTGCTTTTTTTATAAGATAGTTTTTAATATTTTTTTTCGCTTTGAAGTATTCTACTGTTGCAATTCATTCTGCAGATAAAGCGCTCACTTTTCCAAAATCTTTTCGCTTTAAACCTTGCTGTTTAAGTTTGGGTAAACAATTAAAATACTTTGCTTGATACTTCCTGAACACAATTCCTGACTAAGTGAATGTTTATGGATGGCTGTTTGAGGTTAATCTTTCAAACGACCCCTCATGTCGGGAGACGTAAACTTATGCTTAACGCTTCGACGAAATAATTTGTTAGTGAAAATAAATTAAAGCATGCAGAACAGATATTTTTGGATCAACAATTAGCATCTATCAATTAGTTTTTTTTCGAATAGAATTAAGAATCCCATATATGTTATATAATTTTCTTATGAGTTTCTAAGTAAATTGAAGTTAGTTAAATAAATAATTATTAGAAAACACTCAAGGAGTAGTTTAAAATGAATAAATGTAAATTCAATGAAATGGTGTTAGCTTCTTATAATGTTATTTAAACTCTTGGCTATTGTATAGCTTGTGTACAAATACGGCACATGCTTCACCTTCAGACTAACTCGTTTTTTTGAAATCTCAGTCGTCTGAGAGAAAAAAATATAATAATATTATATAACATAAGAAAAAAAAATATTTTGTATACTGAAGTCCTTATTACTGAAATGACATAATAATTGTTATATTATTGATTCAGTGGCGGCCGGTCAATGTGGCATTGGATCAATGTACCCCTTTTATATGCAGGGGCGGCTATATTTCGTGAAATAATATTCAAACATAACATTTATACCATTCACTCATTTTAAATTCTTCATGTATCATTAATTTAATTAGGTATTGACGAGATAACTCGTCTCTGGCGTTTTGATCATGGATATTTCGACAAGATATATCGTCTGTGGCAGTCGTCCAGTTAACTGAGGTTACTTTAAAACAACTGTGTGAACAATAAAAAGCGACGAAAAAAGTGACGATGGACCTGGCTCGGCCATGTGCTACGAATGCTTCAGGAGAGTCTGAACCCTGCCTGTCTCTTCTATCAAATATATGGATCTCGGCGTCGTGAAATGCCACTGATGACTATCCACAGGATGTACTCAGTGGAGCTATGGGACGCTGGGATGACCTGAGATGACTTGGGAGGAAGCAAAAAGACTGACGGGGGATAGAGAATCTTGGAGGAACTATATGGTGACCATATACTCTATATAGGGAGCGGATATGAAAAAAAGTTTATTGATTGAAATTTGTTAGAATTTTAAACAAATATTTTTATATTTTGCTTAACAAGAACCGTAATTTTTACCATAATCTCAAATATGATTCCTTAGAACTGAAATCTTTACATATTAAAGTATTATTTGCTCTGAAATAATTAACAATTTGCTTTTATAAACGATTATACCATATAAAATAAAACCATACTATTTAATCAAAATTCTACAAAGAAATTCCTTTACTGAAACTGAATTCACATGAATTTTGCTTGCAATCAAATATACAGAGCTTTTTGTGCTATCTCATACTTTGTCATTCATGTTAAATGGAAAAAAGCGTCTCAAAAGCATTTTTACGTACCTATTTTAGCAAGAAATATTCATGATGTCTGCACACGGAATAGGTAACCTGGAAGCTTAAGCTTGGCTCACTTGAATCCCTGAAAGCCTTAAAGTGGTCCAGGCATTCACGGTCTAAGCACAACCTTAGCTACCACCTGTCGAGAATAACCTTATAACCCTCTGCGTATAATGCAGAGCTTTAGAATCGTGCTTTACAAAGCAATCGAAACGGATTTATTTGTAAGAAGAAAAAATCTCTTTAAGTGGTGATTTAGGAGCAGGTGATGTTTCTTTTGCTTAAATGTAATATTTTTTTGTGCGAATTCATTTTTTAGAGATTTCGTTGATAGAAAAGTAAAATAAATCAATTGTCATGAATAAATGTATTTTTTTAGATAGATTTTGCCGATAGATATTCATTTTCGGGTTGTTATTCACTGATATTCAAAATGTTGTGTGACACACATATTAACAGTCAAAGCGTATCATAACCCTTATATTGGTTCTTGCCTTATACAACAATAAGAGATGGGAATATTTTTACCTTTACCAGAAGTCGAGCGGGAAAATAATCTCTAGCAAGATTTATTACTTGGAGAAAAGACTCTTTCTCAAAATAATAAGTGATTTGGTGCATCTCATATATTTTAAATGTGAAAACTTTGTAGCGGTATTTTTCCATATCCGCTTCCAATGTACAGCATACGGATTCCTTATGAAATTTATATATATTCCTCTAATATATATTTCTACGAGAACTGCTCGTTACTTAGTTGCTCAACCTCTATTTTTCTGAGTTTGAGAACAAAAAGATAGTGTGATAGGGAAAGACTAGTGGTTAGCTGATCGCTCACACTACGCCCTACGTTTTTAGAATTAGATTGGTGGGAAGGCGGAATTTAACACATCAAAAATATCCTTGCCTTCGAATAGAAATTCATAAATCGATTGAAGAGTCAGTTTACAGCACTGTCCGTACTGGGATTCGAACCCATTACCTCTGTAATAAAAACCAACAATGTGGACCACTCGATCAGGATGGTATTTGATATTTCATTAGTTGAGCATTATTATTATATTAAATTCATTCAATTTTACATGAAACCCAAAACAAACACCGAATATAAAAATATTTAAATAAGCTTTGAGAAAATGGATAAACTATAAGTTGTTTTATATAAGATTTATTGAATGGGCGCATTAGGAAAAAGAGCATTTGAGCTGAGAGTAATGTTTGGTATAGCAAAATACTTCATTATACCAGTTTAATTTTTCAACAAAAATCATTTGAATAGCACTAAATATATTTACTTTAAAAATATACACAAAAAACTGCCATGTAATTTTGTTATAAAAATGCAATATCAAGCAATGTTTCAAAAAAGAAATTAAAACATAATAATATAACACTAAAGCTGATCAAATAACTTATTTTATTTTTCCCATATCATTCAGGTCCTCAGTTATCTGATTTTACAAGATTTAAAACTGCATACTTACTAGAAACATGGAAAAACTATTATTTTTTTTTTAAAGTAAAAACAATAACGATTTTATTGTTTTGTTAAATGTGCTCCGGCAGTGTTCACCAAGTTAATTCAATTTCCATTACATATTAAACAAAACAGCAAAGCTCGTGTGAGCTTTCAACTGAATCGATTAATTATACAGTAAAACATAGCAACCACTAGTATGCCGTCTTTGTAACAAGAAACCAAAGGTACATTAAAAGATTCTCCTCAGGTTTTATGAATACTCGGTTCGTGCAAATAGTTTCTGAGGCCATCATTACCGTTCGCAGTGGGCACTTGAAAAGACCTGCGCTCGAATGACTCTTTTGTGTCAGTTCTTTTTGACTAATCGGCCACTCGCGTGCAATGCAACCTGGCTGCTGTCCAATTAACGCCTGATGATGGATACAACGTTACGCAAAAAAATGACGGAAACACGATGTATTTAAGTTACCGAATATACAGTAAATTGTTTTTTTTCATTGCGATTCGAAAAGATTTTTACCAACTTTTGAATTCGTTAAACATAGAATTTTAACATTATTTTTCAGTTTCAGTTTTATTATAAATAACTAGCTGCTGCAATGCCACTCAAAGAAAGAAAGTGTTATGTTTTAATTGTGTTTATTGAAGTGCATGTTTTCTTTTTCTGTATGTTTGACGTTTGCTGCCGATTATCTATGTTACGACACACTCGCCACCTACTGTAAGTTCATTGTACTATAATATTCACCCAAGTACAAGCAATACGTTGTCAAAATGAACTGTACGGCAGACATACAAACATTCATTTTTATATATAAGACCTACTGTAAGTTAATTTTACTGTGCTTATTTTTTATCCATGTCCGCTCCCAATGTGGAGCATATGGTCTCCTAATGGAGGTGTCTCAACAGATTTTTTTTTCTACGAGAACTGTTTGTTACTCCGTCGCTCAACCTCACTTTTTTCAAAGTGAGTAGTAGGGAAAGAAGGATAAGGCTAGAACAGTACTAGTGGTTGGCTAATCTATATTGCTACACCCAGTTATTAAAAGATCAGACGGATGGGAGGAGAGGAAATTATGTGAAATGAGATCACAAACACTCAGTCTTCGATCACAACTTTGAATTGAATAATTCTCAAATTCAGTGTGATCTTACCGGGAATCGAACCCAGACCTGCGTGATTGGTAGAACGAGCTCTAACCAACTGGGCTACAGCAGGCGATTATTTATTGATGATTTATTTATGATAATAAAAACACAATATTCATTTCTACTTCATTCCACTTTATTTATTATGTCAGATCTGGTTTCGATCATTGCGAGCATTGTCAACTGATAAGAAATATTAATTTGGGATGACTTTTTAATTATATGTTAGATGTGTTAAACATTTTAATTTTGTGTTATTTTAGAATCACTTTTAATGTAATTGGTAATTTCTTTTCAATGCCAATTGTTGTTTATAACTTTTCATATATGTATAAATAGCATTGTTAAATTATATTTCTTATCAGTTGACAATGCTCGCAATGAGCGAAACCGGTATACTGACATATTAAATAAAGTGGAATGAAGTACAAAGGAATATTGTGTTTTTATTAATATAATGCCTTTCCACCAAGTATTGACAGTGAACACCCTAAAAGTGATTTATTTATGATTTAGTGCCTATTACTTGATAAAATTAATAAAACCTTCACTTATCAGTCATGTTTGGTAAACTGGATCAAAACAAACTGCAAGGGCGTGTGTGAATGTTAAATGAGGAAATTGCACCAAGGGGGTTTGTATGCATAATAAAACGATTTGTATCGTATATGTATTTCATGAAAAGTGATCCAGCCAAACACCGTATGGGGAATATAGACAGTGTGCCACATATAAACTATTATTGCTCTGGATTATCTTATTGTCCGGCTTACTCTTAGAATTCTAACCGATACGACAAACGCAGGCTCTGTTATATAAATATCAGCAGTTACCAAACTGTTGCATGAAAGACATAGGTTAGTTTTAGATGCTTCTGTAAGACAATTTTTAAATATAAAACACAAACATTGAATTTTTATACAGGATCTATTTTTCAACTTTTGTAAAATAGATATTTGAAATAGCTAAAATGCCAAAATAAAATTATTTTTTCTATATAAACACGATACATTTATTTACTAAACGTCGGTTCAAGTCCTTCCGTGCACTTGAACGCTTGAAAATGCCGAAAGGCAAATCCCGGGTAGTTAGTGACAAAACTCGTGTGAATGTACATAATTTGACCGATTCAAATTGAATATTAATTAATTTAAAATAAACAAAGATGTCTTCAAACACAAATTATTTAATGTAACTGTTCATTGTGAGATTCGATCCATTAAGTGCCATTATCGAGACCAACGACGTTGACTAGTCGCCAAAATCCTTGGTTAACTTTTCGGTTCTAAGCTCAAGAAATGCCACCCCAATACCACATTTCTTAAATATCTATTTTAAGATGGGTGCTACAATGTTTATAATTAAGGTATTCTATATCATAGTTTTTTGGACCTTTTGTAGTTTATATAAATACGATAATGCGATAACGAAATAAGCACCCGCTTATCAACAATCGGTCGTAAGATAACTGAGCTGAACGCCGCTGAACGACTCAGTAGCAAATTAATATGTGCATTGGAATGACGTCTTTTTTACGCGCAACTTAAAATATGATTATTTATTAAAAAAACACGGTTTTTTTATAAAAAATGTATGATGAATGATGCAGAGAGATATTTTAAAGCCATAAAACTATTTTATTTTTTTTGAAATTCATAAGAATAAGGCCAATAATGAGGAAACACTGGGTCTCTAAACGATCCCATCGGCAGAGAAGTATTTTTCTAGTCTCCGAGCGCGAGAGTTAAAGAGAATATAATATAATAAATATAACTAATGGTTTAAATGTATATATCATACACATTTATACCATTACTGGAATATGTTTACTTTTAAGACATAACTACAAAAAAAGAGTTTTTTTAGTAAGACTTACGATTATTTTTCTATATATAACGGACCATATATTATGTATTTATTACTTACCTTCGTGTGAATTTATTATTAATATTTTTTCGATATGTACTGTACTGTCATTTCAATGTAATTAGATGATGAAAATGGCTTGATTTTTATGTATTCATCTGATGAAAAAAAAAACAATAAATAAAAATGTTTATAAATATCAAAAATAATGCTTCATACAATTATACTTTCTATGTTCAGAATAGACCTAATTTTATCTGAAGGTTTTAACACGGCAATACCAAATATACAAATATTTTATAAACATATAACAAAGGGTAATAAAAAACAAAGAGATACTTTGTCGTTTGTTTAAAACTGAGTCGATAGAAAATTCTTTATAAACAACTTTAAAATAAAACCGAGAATTTGTTGTTCTGAGTTGTAGGTTTTGCGATTATATAAATTTATATATCACTGGAGGGACAACTTAAAAGTTTTGAGGTAATGAGTGCCGAGATAATAATATATTTCAATTCAAGCGGCTATGATTACTTTATCCATTATAAAATAACTATTATAAGTACTCGGTGATTGTGAACCATATTTTTTTAGGTAAAATATAATACGTTTTACGCTTAGGGTGTGTATAATATTCTGTATGTATGTTCACCATATTATATTTTAAATGGGAACATCGTTTTTTGTACTGCAATTTTTTTTATTTACATTTGGTAAATAGACAATGAAAACATTTAGTTTTCTAGGAAATTCATCGCGAACACTTTTTATGATCCTGAAATTACGATTGATTATTTACCACGATTTCATGTTTTTATTTTTTTTACAGATCCCTAATTTTTATACAAAAACGGCTGGAATTACAGCTAACGGTCTAGGCTAATGATGTTTTATTCTCAAACCACAATTGCTTAAGATAAATTCTAAGGGAAGCGATATTACAAGCACCCGTGTTACGGATCTGAAATTAAAATTAAAAAATCCTTATCCCGCCCTAAAAAAGAAATAATTGCAACTGAATTTTGTATGAAATTATTAAAAAAATGTTTGTTCCTGCCTACGACTGCTACAAAATGTGAGAGGGAAGAAAATTACAATTACTTGTAATAGGATATAGTAGTAAATTGGGAATTATTTTGTTTTTAAATATGTTTAAGTGAATCTCAAGTCCCGAGATTGGTATGCAGACAATTTCTGGATTACGGGATTGCCGAATTGGTTAGAATCCCAGGGTTGGATGATTTTGTCTGGTATGTACCACACATATGTATGGTATGTACCACATATATGATTTAAATAAACGCCTTAACTTTCATGCTCACTTTTTCAATTAAGTCAAAATATATAGACTTATCAGTAGACTATAAATGCAGTTTAAATAAATACGCATAAGACAATCATCTGAAGCCGACTATGATGCAGAAGCTCAAAATCTAATTTCTTCTTATATCATTAAGCTACATGAATTTGAGCAAAGTATATACAGTAACAAACCACAGAACTTTAAGAAACATCATTTAACAATAAATTAATAAACAGAGAGTGCCTGATGAACCATTGACAAATTTGAATCGTTCAAATTGCGCAGTCTTGTGTCACCAAATGCTGGGGGATTTGTCAGTCGGAAACTTAAGACATTCATGTACACGGATGAACTTGAGATTACCGTAAATAGGCTGCTAGTTTGTTATTATATATGTATATAATTAACGTCAGTTCCGATCGTCGTTTGATATTAATTGGCAATTTTAAAATATAATATTTGAATCCATGCAACAAACAAAGAAAGCTTCATATTAATATTAACCTTTATTATATTGTTAAACAAATTATCCATCTTAATTTTCAACGGCATGTTCCTAAACCTCCTGTATTATAAATATTAAAGCCGTTATAATGTTTAACAAACACTGCCGTTAGAAAACGCAAACGACTTTGGTAAGCTTCGAAGTAAAGCTTTTTAAGTTTATTGCAAGGTAAGGTGTTACAATAACATTGAACTTAAGATATTTTAAAATGTTAAGTTTGTTGAAACAAATAATATTTTACTGAATTTGTATCTATGATAACTTTTTTGAATAAATAATTATACAACAGTTGTTTTAACATAATAATATAAGGTATACCCTTATTATTCTGAATTGAAAGAGAGCTAAAAATAAAGTTTGGTAATATAAGTTTATGGATGTATGTGATGCGGAAAATGCACTTGAAACCTTCCATATAATCTTAAAAACAGGGCATAGCGAGAGTGATTGGCTAACCATTATCTTCGTCTTTCTCTTCTTGCGGGAGAAGAGGGCATGATTAAAAAGTGTATTTTCACTTTTCTGTTTGTATCGTCTCTCAAATTTAAGTTTCTCAGCTCCTACCAACTCCTTCTGCATTAAAACTTCAGATGAGAGTTTTGGAAACAAATTGGACAGTTTTAATGTTTTGTCAAACATAAGTTTGTCATCGTGTAGAGCAATTGCAATTTTTGGCAATTCCGCCTTTAGTAAATATATTACTAAAACAAGTAAATTTTTGAATAATTAAAATCGAGTTTGTAACAAAAGCGGCAGTTATCACACGAATTTTACAAAACAATGTTGATATCATTAAAAAAGCAAGATATTTTTTTTTACCACGCTCACTTTAAATGTGGAGCATATGGACTCTTAATAGAGTTAATCTCAATAAAAGTTTTCTACGAGAACTGCTTGTTACTCAGTTGCTTAACCTCTCATTTTTTTTTCCAAATAGAGTAGGAATATAGGGATAGAGTTAAGACTAGTGATTAGCTAATCGTTCTCGCTACGCCTTTTTTAAAGGATATGATAGGTGGGAGACGAAATTATAGACATCACATGCATCCATGCCTTCGAACAGAAATTTATAAATCGATCGAAAAATCAATTTATAAAACTTTCCGTGCTCCGTAACTGAAGCCAACAACGTTGACTACTCGACCATACAAGTGGCATTAAAATACACATTAGAATATTTATTAATATTTTCTTTTTCAGTTTAAAAAAAGTTTTAAACTTTTTTGACACCATTTTATGTTTATGAAACTCAGCCGCCATTGTATCCTGAGCCTTTATATTAGCAAGTCTTGATTATTCCAATGTATGGATGAAACATACATAAATCCTCCGTAAGAATTCTTTTTTTATACAAAAATATAAATTAAATTTGATCACCCTGTTTTTGTATCTCGGCGAAAGGCCAAAGGTAAATATATTTTTTTATACTCATAATACTCCTGTTATTCTAAGAGTTGAAACTAGTTTTGCAAATTGCTTTGGTGGATATTTCCTTTTATGAAATAGTTCACTTGGTACAGAATTCTTCCTTTTGGTATGTATATATTAAAGTGAAGTCCTTTGTTTCACCTTTTAACTGGGCTGTTTTCAAAACAAAGAAATTATCACTTATACAGAACTTTGGTTGTATGAAACAGTGGTAACAGAATTAAAATTTATTTTTGAGTCTTCTTATGATAAATTACATATTTTTTATAACCTCGTGGCTTCTTTTTTCTTAATTGTTTTTTTTTTCAGAATATAAATGGACATTATGAAATTTGAAACGTTGGAAGTTACGCATTTGGTTTAACTGTGCGTTTCACGTATTTCGCGTCTAAACGACTGTCAGATTATTTAAGCAATATTTTTTTTCTTGAAAATCTTTTTAAGATTATTATAATATAATAGTCTGCATCTTTAAACGTTTGTTCCAGAACTGTACAGTCAAATACATCGATCAGAAAGTTTTAATATCCAAGAAATATCTCAAGAGTATAGAGTAATCAACGCACCCTTTTTTATAAGTTTGTTTTTTGAATAAGTAACTCTTCTTTTAGCAACAGAAAATTTGACAGCTGACAGCTGGTTTGTGCTTAGTTTGGTTTGCCATTTTACCATGAATAAAATTCCGCCAAAACAACGCTTACAAATTATGCAAATTTATTTTGATAATCTTGATTCAGTTTGCAAAACTTGACGTGTGCTATGTTACAAAATTTGGTCTAGCGATGATGGCTCGTCGATAAGCAAAATTTATTGAGGCCATCCAATACAACCCATTTTTTAGACACCGTTACATCCATAAACAGTCTCTGCTTGGTGTGCTTTATGAGCTAATAGAATCATTGGTCCACATTTCTTAAAAAAATAATGACGGCTAGAACGTTAAAGTCAATGGAGAACACTATCAATCTATAATTCTGGACATTTTTACTATCCAATTGATTTTCATAAATGTAGAAGAGTTGTGGTTTCTACAAGATGGCGCAAAATGCCACACTGCACAAGCAACAATCAATATATCAAAATAAAACTTTGACGAGCGCATAGCTTTGCGTAATTAACCTGTGAATTGGTCTCCATGATCATGTGATTTAATACCTTGGATTATATTCTACGCCAACAAAGCAGAGATAATAGACTGCTTAGAAGTCAACATTTGCTGCGTACATACGGCCCCAGCTGCTTCATAAAGTAGTCGGAAATTGGATTTCTAGATTACGCTGTCTTCGAGCCAGCGGCAAGGCTGATATACTCAAAATCATACTTTAACGCTTACGGCGTAAAGCTATATAAACAATTAAGCCAATACCATAGTCAGTACGACGATTTCTGTTTTTTTTAACTTAATTTTAAAGTTTTATATATCTTACATACATAATAAAGTTGTAATGATTTTAGTCACTTTTAGGGAGTTCACTGTCAATACTTGGTGGAAAGGCATTATATTAGTAAAAACACAATATTCCTTTGTACTTTATTCCACTTTATTTAATATGTCAGGACCAGTTTCGCTCATTACGAGCATCAGTTGACGATGCTTAAATTAAAGTTTTATATATCTTACATACATAATAAAGTTGTAATGATTTTAGTCACTTTTAGGGAGTTCACTGTCAATACTTGGTGGAAAGGCATTATATTAGTAAAAACACAATATTCCTTTGTACTTTATTCCACTTTATTTAATATTTAATATTCCACTTTATTTCGCTCATTACGAGCATCAGTTGACGATGCTCGTAATGAGCGAAACCGGTCCTGACATATTAAATAAAGTGGAATAAAGTACAAAGGAATATTGTGTTTTTACTAATGATTTTAGTATTGAATAATTTTGGTAGTAATTCATTGCTTAGATCAGGGTTTTCCAAACTTATTGTGCAACGCAACACTTTGCAAATCTGGAAATGTTACCGGAACACAGCCAATTTTTTTTTAAGCCAGCTAATTCATAATAGTAAAAATATGTTTTTAAAAAACTTATTATTTATTGCCTGATTGATTATTTAAAAAATAAAATAATTAATAAACATAGCTCTTAGTGGTTCAAAATCTCCACCTAAATATTTAATGTCTTAATCATCAGTGGAGACTTATCATTACTAGATTTTAAACATGAAATAGAAAATGCTTACATGTGTTACAGCATATATAACCATTATATTTTTTCGAAGCGCCTTTTTAGGTCCTACGAAACACCGGTATTTCAAAGAACATAGTTTTTGAAGCCCTGGCATTTTTTTTTATCTTTACAACTTTATTAATACAAATGACAAATGATGTTAAGTTACTCGCGCGATTAAATTCAAGTACGAACATTTTGTAAAATTGATTGTTCAATAATTGTTTTATAGATTCATATTTAAACATATGGATATCGGATATATCTTAAACATCTAACCATTTACTCAAAACTAGGTTTAAAACAAGGTTAGGGTGAACTAGAGGTCTGCAAGGGCCGAAATTTTTCAAAATTACCTGGTCCGAGGTCGAAAGATTCAGGCCCGACCCAGCCCGGGCCCGAGTCTAATACAACACTTGTTACCCGAACCCGACCCGAAGCCCAGACTTATACTCTTCGGCTCGAAAAAAACCCGTTTTTTATAATTTACGATTCACTAGAACTGGTAATAATTTAAATCATCATGGCTGAATTATGACACGAACGTAGTCTGAAATATTTTTCTGAAGAAATCCCGCTGTGGTCTAGTTGGTTAGAGCTTGCTCTACCGATCAGGTAGGTCTGGGTTCGATTCCCGGTAAGGTCAGTATCAAATTAGATTTTTTCAATTTTAATTTGAGATCTAAGACATGGGTGTTTGTGAAGTTAATTCTTTTCGAGTTAATCTCATGTGACTTTCAAAAATTCTCATTGAATATATCTCGTATGATCTTTCATCTTCAAAATATTTGACGCATTGGTGTAAGCTGTAATGTCAAATATTTTTTTAATAATTAAGAAATATAAAAAAAGTCCTTACCCGGGCCCGGCCCGAGCCCGAATCTCTATTGCGCTTACCCGCCCGTATCCGGCCCACGGGCTGGGACGGGTAAAGGCCCAAGGGCCAGACTCGGGCCTGTGCAGAGCTCTAGGGTGAACTGTAAGCTTACCAATAGAATTTTCACAGACACATCTTTATACCTTCATTCTCTTCAAAAAGTTTGGCAAGCAGTCGTAAGAAAACATCTATTGAGATAAGTTTCATCAGAAGCCTTTTTGAAATAGTTGAGAGGCTTTGTTCAATATCTTCTCGATACTTTTTTGCGATTATTTTTTTTAAGATGCTTGCCAAAAAAGCAAAATATGTGTCGGAAACAGATAAGCAAAAAGTGTATTTTATACAGAATTCATAACTTTTATTCATTCGGAAACTTCTATGAAATGCTGTCTTTCTTGCTCTTGACGCTGCTAATAAATAGCGTTTGTGGTGAAAACGATTCACTTTTTGCTTGAAAAGTTCTCAAAGAATGTTGAAAATGGAGCGTTAGTCTGAAAGCGAATCCTCGGTGATATTGTCGCACGGGTTGTTTTTGTTATTCTTACTTAGGGATTGCAAAACCAAACGAATATAATATCACTGCCGGTATTTTATATTTAAATACACGAAAAACAATAAAATCATTAACTGTATATTGTAATTGTATTACTAACACATCAACAAACGTATGTTGGTATTTCATGAATAACTCTCGCGGCTCGGAGACTAGAAAAATACTTCTCATCCGATGGGAGTCGTTTAGGGACCCCAGTGGTTTCCTCATTATTGGCCTTATTCTTATGAATTTCAAAAAAAATAGTCTTAGGGCTGTAAAATAGCTCTCTGCATCATTACTAATACATTTTTTTTTTTAAATCCGTGGTTTTTTAATAAATAATCATATTTTAAGTTGCGCGTAGAAAAGACGTCATCCCAGCACACATATGAAATTGCAACTGACGAGCTTAACCCAGCTATCTTACGAACGATCGCTTATCGCGGGCGCTTATCGTGGTCAATTACAAAAGGTCCAAAAAACTATGATATAAGAAAGCCTTAATTATAGATATTGTATCACCCATATTAAAATAGATATTTAAGAAAATGTGGATATTGGGGTCGCATTTTTTGTGCTTAGAACCGGAAAAGTTAAATTGATAGTAATAAACTTAATATTACTTATACTATCTCGCAAAAAAATAGTTATTTTTATTATTACAGTAAAACCCCCATTTACACTATATTCAGGATACACGGTGTAATTGGGGTGTGAATCTCATACAAAATTAGGGATTTGGTTTTTTTTCGCGGAAAACGCAAAACTAAGATTTCCCTTAGTTTTGCAAAAAAAAATATGGGTGAAATATTTAGTTTTTGAAGTAGTTAACATCCCGCACACAGACAGACGCCCAGCTATCCGTGTATAAACTGGCACGTGTTGAATGCACAGACGTTAGCCAACATTTGACTGCATGCGCGGCAAAGACGACCGTCTCTTAGTAACGACAATGGAATGGGACCGTGCAATTGGGGGATTTGCAGTGAATATTTCAAGCCAGCGCGTAATTGGGAGGTCCACTGTATTATTTATTTCAATTTAATGTGGCAATGTTCTTGTAGTCTTTATCATTTCTAAAGTAATTGTTTATTTAATTCATTTTCATCGTTGCCGACAGAAGGGTTTGATTGTTGTAGAGTTGAGCAATCTATAGTGAAAATATTTCACGTAGACACTGTTTGCATTTATATGCATATTAAAATAAACATATTTTTATATAAAGGTACATACACAAACATATTCGTACATTAATAATCCAAGTCCGCTCCCAATGTAAACCATATGGCATTATAATGGGAGTATCACAAGAGGAAATGTTATACCAACGTAACTTGACTGCCCCGCGAGAGCGCCACCATCGCATCATTAACGTTGCCATAGTCAACACTAGGGCATCCAATCCCGGGATCCCGTTCAATTTTCTGATCCCGAAATCCCGGGATTGACATGGTCGCGATCCCGGGATTTCGGGATTGAGAAATTTGGAGTAAATCTCGAAAAGTGAGATGAAATAGGCAAATTGTCGATTGAAATTCGTGGTGAGGTAAAAAAAAAAAAAAAAAAACGAGGTTTTGTGAGAATTTGGGGAAAAAGTATACCAAATTGAGGATTTCAAATTCCTCGGTGAGCTAAAAAAAAAAAAAACGAGCTTTCGTGAGAATTCGGGGAAAAAGTATACCAAATTGAGGATTTCAAATTCCTCGGTGAGCTAAAAAAAAAAAAACGAGGTTTCGTGAGAATTTGGGGAAAAAGTATACCAAATCGGAGATTTCAAATTCCTCGGTAAATTTATCTCAATCCCGGGATTGAAAATTTATCAATCCCGATATCCCGGGATTGGAAAAAGGCTCCGGGATTGGATACCCTAGTCAACACGTCCTAGGGCGACAATTTTAGTTCTGAGTTCTGCCACAGTCAAGTTAAAATGGTACATTTTTAGTTACTCTGTAGCGTAATCTGTTTTTTTTTCACATCACAAGACGTGTGGCTTAGGACATCTAGCCCCGGATCATTGTAATCCCGGAATTGAACATTCATCATTAAATCGTAAAGAAATTCGGGATTTCAAACATTTTTGTTCGACGATTTTGAAATCCTGAGAATTTACGGATTCCCTAAAATCAAACAATTTAAGACCTTTTTTAGCTCTAGATTTAGGGGATTTCAAAAATTTGGCCTGCATGCCGATTAAAAAAAAAAAACAGGAATTTAGGGATTTCCCACAACGTCTAAACATGCAATGCTTTTTATCCTCAATCCTGGGACTAAAACATTAACTTGAGATTTCAGGATCACAAAATTGGACAGGATCTCGGAATTGAAAGTCCTAGTGTAGTTAACTAATCGCATTCGCGACACCTCGTTGTTTAAATGAAAGGGTAGGATAGATTTTTTAGATATCAAAACACCCATGTCTTTGAACAGAAATCAATTAATTTATTAGAAAAGTGTTGCTCGTACTGGGACTTGATCCCGTGAGATACGTCACGAAAGTCAATGATGTTGACAGCTGTGCCAAGAACCCGACATGTATATACAGTACATAAAGAAGCGAACCAAGTAGTATTTTTTTGATACTAGGAGTCGTGTTTTTCGTTTTATACATCATATTTGTTTCCAAACTGTGGGGGGTCGTTGACGTTAAATACTTAAATTGATTCATCAGTGATTTAAGCAGTCGATCTTGATTGACTCTTTGTGTAAGCCTATCAGATCCTTTGCTTGTTTAACACTTCCATGCCAATGATGCAATCGTTAATAGTTGAGCCATTAAGTCATTCAATATTTCTCTTAATATTGTCAATTAGTATTTATCATTTTAGGTATTCTAGCATATATAAATTTTTAACATTATTTTTTAGCTGCTAAATTAGGTTTAAATACTGTCAATAAACAGTGAAACTGAGATGCCATCATGGCAGGGAACGTGGTTTTTTAGGATGGCATGTTACGGGTTAACTTACACTTATAAAATATTATTTTATATATCGTTATAACAATGCTTAACATTTAATAGCGCTAGTTTCAAAAATGATCTCTATCATAGTTTCTCACCTTTTTGGGCCCGTGGTCCTTTTCGAGTGTTCATATTTTTCCGTGGCCCCCATATCTGTTTTAAAAAGAATTTTGGGATTTCCCATAGCGAAAAGACGCGAGACCTTTTTTAGGTCTTCCCTGAATTTCCAATTTGTTAAACACAGGAAACCAAGATCCAAGAAATTTCGCTTCTCAGATATTCCAATTTCTAAAACAACAATTAACGAATTTCACGAAAGTTCCCCGTGGCCCCCCAAAACTGTACTGTGGCTCCCCTAAAAACAAAAATTCTTTGTGGCCTATTTGGGACATGCTGTAGCCTACCACTGAGAAAATCTGGTCGAAATAACGGCACCATAGTTTTGGTAATACCGGTTTTACAATCCCTTTTTTATGTACCCTTTTTAAAATATTTACTCAGCTTAAGTTTCCTGAGAATTACTCGCAACAACAACTTTTTAGCTGTATATTTTATCATGTTTGCGCCCCTTTGTTAGTCGAGTGTTTAATTTGTTTTATTTTCTCATCTTTCCTACACCCGGGTTCTGGTATTTAATACGCTGATAGAAAGGAGAGATGTCTACAAACTTATCTTTCTCATTACAATTTTGCATATTATTAAAATGTTTTTAATTAGCCTGGCAGTCATAAAAATAATGACAAGTTGTCATAATAACTTCTTAATTACTAATTTTGTGACGTTAATAATAAAGCAGTCGCTATAATTGAAAAGTGGCATGCCAGACCGTACCACGTCTGTGATAATAATTTGTTGTGTCTGAGAAAAATATACTTTCTGGCGACGGTAAAAATATTTTTATCTTCTGTGGTACGTGAATCAAATTTAGATTGAGAATTCGATGCAAAATATAGTCAAAATAATGAATTAGATAATTATTTTACAATATGGCTAATAGTATAACTGTATTGATTTCTACAAAACTTTTTATAAGATATTCCGACATTTATCAAAAACAGTTGTTACTCTTGCAGGTGGCGTAAAAAGGTTAAACAAACATATCAATAAAAATAACTCATTTCGACTGATGGTTTTAATTTAGTTTTCATTTAGAAATCATTCCCTTAAAACTGATTATTCATAATACGTATTTTTAACCTACTATAAATTAAACTTTTAAATATTTTTCCTCTTTTTCTACATCCGTAATTTACCATTTACGGAAGGAAAGAACTTTTAAGCCGCCATCACATACAGATTTATACCCTGTTCTACTGATAATATACCGCAAATTAAAGCTTATAAAGTAATATTCAAAAGTGTCTCAAAAGCTTTTTCCCAAAAAATGCTTGTTTTGCGCTTAGATAATGAAAAAAAGTAAGTATATTTGATACTGTTATGACCAAATCCAAAACCTTACATCAGATAAC
The DNA here is from genome assembly GCA_031772345.1 of Himalopsyche anomala. NCBI lineage: Eukaryota > Metazoa > Arthropoda > Insecta > Trichoptera > Rhyacophilidae > Himalopsyche > Himalopsyche anomala. The sequence goes on from CM062835.1 coordinate 14,152,163, forward strand.
ATAATAATAATTATTATTAAAAAGGCACATTTTTTACAATAATGGAGACAAATTGTTTTACATTGAAAAAAATGGTCCGTAAAGATGCACGACAACATATTATAACACTGAAATTGTTTTGCAAGTGTTAATATTTTAGTTTCAAAATAAAGGGACGATTATGTTGTTTTCTCAGGTCTTCTAATGGAGTTTCTTCACTCGAGGGATGTTTTTTGATATTGTTATTATCAACAGTGTTTTAACAAGAAGAAAATACCTTTGTACTCTCAAAATGTTTGCGTATAATTATAAATATTTAAATATTTTACTAGACACGATCCTGTTAGAAATTATATTTTTAAAAAGAATTATAAAACATTTTCTAGTGAATTTTAAATATTTTTTTATGAAGATGTTTTCATACACCTCTAGCTATAAGTAATCAGTTAAAAAGTATGATGATTTCATACACACAATTATTGAGTGTTCTTTTAAACCAATTAAATCAGATTATATACCTTTATCATAACATTAAAAACAAGTTTTATTATGTCTATGATTTTTATGAATGTCAGCTTAATGTATTTTATTTTCAATTTACATTTGTCAGATTTCATAGAAACGGCTGAACCGACAAACTCGCAAATCACCCCTTTATTTTGTCAACTGTAACCAAAGTTTCCACATTGGATGCCAGGTAAGAAAAAATAAGAAAGCTCTACCACAAAGCTTATTAAATTTTCCCATCGAGCAGAGCCTTAACGATGCGTGGAATTTTTCTCTCAACACTCCTTTTTTCCAGACGAGAAAATTACTTTACGAGTAGGTGGTGTACTGCGCGAGATATCATTTTATTTTTGTTTATGACACAAAAAAGAAGGGTTTCACACATTGTTTATTAAAGCCTTCATTTTATAGACACTTTCCTTCAAAAACCGCGTTTTTCACAGTTTATTATTAATAATATGTGATTATTTACAATGTTTTTTTCGGAAGCCGTTAATTTTATTTATTTGCAAGTAAAAAAAAGAGATTAATTAATTTTCGTTTCTGTGAGCCCAAAAATATAAATGTCATTATATTTGTTTCAAAGAATTAAAATATTGAATTGTTGCGTACTTTTAACAATAAAAAATGTTCCATCTTAACTGTTCTTTTAAAAAAATAGCCAATATAACATAACGTAGATATCTTGGTAATTTAATATATTTTGAAAGCAGACCATATCCTTTCTGTTTGGTTACCCAAATGCTTCATTAACGGTGGAATTTATAATGGGCAGGCAAGTAATTATATTTTTAGGTTATTATTTTTCCTCTCCTGCTTCTTATCATTTTCGCTTCCAATTAGAGTATAAGTAGTGGACGATATTTTATTTTCAGTTGACCGTTAAAAAACAGTATTCAATTTACAAAGAGTGGTTGTGAGTTATTTTAATTATAATTGTTCAGAGACTACCATATAACAGATAATAATTTTGAACGATTTTTTCAATATTTAATGTTATTTCACTTACATGATATGTATTTTAAAATTCTAATAAATATTTTGTTTTAAATATCAGGCATTTTTTAAATATTTTCTCTAACTTAATTGTTATGAATATTTTTAAGGTTTTTAAATTAAAATTAAATATAATATTTCTCTTTATTTTCATTTTATGCAAAAATAATAAATTTACTTTCTTTCACCTTTATTTTATACTAAGCAATATCTGTACAATGTGTTCATTTGAACTCATGTTTGGTTAATTTTATTAGCATGTCAAGCTCTCACTACTTTTTAAAATATAATTTAACATTAAAATAACGAATTACACCGTTTTTTATCTATGTCCGCTCCAAATGTGGAGCATATGATCTCTTAATGGAGATATATCAACAGATTTGTTCTATGAGAACTGTTTGTTAGTCAGTCACTCAACCTATCTTTTCCAAAAAAAATAGTAGGCATATAAGGATAATGCTAGGACAGTACTAGTGGTTAACCAACCGCTCTCGCTACGCCCATTTATTTAAGGATTGGAGAGGTGGAAGGAAAATTGAGACATGACAAACACCCATGCCTTCGAACATAAATCGATAAATCAATTGAAAAAATGCTTTTTGTACTGGGACTCAAACTTGTGAGGTCCAGCATGGAACCCCACAACGCTAGCCGCTGTGCCATAGGAAACGACATCATAATAAAATAAAAGGACATTTATCATAAAATATTTGAAAAAACCCAAATTTAACGGCTGTTTAATAATGTTTTCAAATCATTTTTGATACCTGTGTAAAAATTAGGCATTAATGTGGGCTAGAAATATTAGCTTGAAAGCTTATCGAATTTTCATAGCCTGACCATGGACGAGAGGACCAACACAAAAATCTTTCAGTTAAGATCAATAAATCGGTTTAAAAAAAATTGTTTGGTGCTGTCGATTCAAAATTCAGATTTCAAAATTTGATTTATTCATTTATCAAACAAAGACAAAAGAGCAAGGACTAGTAAATTATCTGAAATATAATAATACGATTTGATATAATCTACAAAATTCAATTCAAATATGATTGTAGATATCGATTTTGGATACTGACAGCATAGCTAAAGAACAGACCATTGGGAACAGAGTTATAAGTTTGGGCTGTTTGACTTAAAAAATAATCCAGACGTCAACCCCAAAAGGTAAGAGGCATTGTCTAAAAGCATGACAAAATTTAAGCTTGAAGGAAAACGGCTTTTGTAGACGGAAGCAGTCAAAAGAGGTCTTTTTGACATCATTAAACCGCCCATAGGGGTCCTAAACAAACGTTTGGCAAGCTTTTTATAAAAGCAGACCGGTTGAAATATTTCACGGACCAGTTATGCAGAATCAATAAATATTTTTTTGTATATCAGTGTGTAAATGTTGTTGTTAAAAAATTCAATATTGAATTGAATTAAGCTCACATAAAACTGATCAGGATGTTTTTAGATAATATTAAAAAACGTTTTAATATTTTTATATATCTACAACTCATTCGAAAACTTAAACAGGTAAGTAATGATTGCGGCTGGTCTTCAGAAATTTTCTTGAAATACGGTTGACAGAGACTGGTAATTTATATCATTGAAAGTTAAATAATTGAAAATTTGGAATTCTGACAAAGCTGATACAATGAAAATAATGACATTACTAGAGTGATAGCTTAATTATGTTTGTATTACTTTCAACCACATTCTAAATTATTAACTGAGATGACTTTAATATATTTAGATGTTTAAACATTTAATTTGTGCTATTTTAGAATCACGTTTAGTAACGGTATTTCTTTCAATGCAACAGTGTTTAGCGTTCATTTTGTAAATGCATGTTAATTAGTTCTATCAGTTGAAGAGCTGTAATGACGAAACGGTCTGACATATTAAATAAGTGAATGAGTACGAAGTATATGTTTAACAATTGAATTGTCATGGAATAGCTTTTTTCCAGGTTTCTTGTTTGTTTAGTAATTGATTTTGTAAAACTACACAGAGTTTTTTTTGGTAGTTATAATTTATATATATATTAAATTTTAACGTGTTAATTAACTTGTCGGGTCCTTGCACAGCGGTTAGCGTTGTTGACTTCCGCGCCGGATCCCACGGGTTTGCTTCCCAGTACGAACAGATTTATCATTTTTTATTTGAAGGTATATCTAAAAATTCCCTCCCATCCTTACGATCTTTCAGTAACTGGGCGTAACGAGAGCGATTAGTTAACCACTAGTCCTGTCCTAGCTTTATCATTCTATCCCTACTACTCTATTTGGAAAAGAGAGGTTGAGCAAATGAGTACCATACAGTTTTGTTGAGATACTTCCATTATGAGGCTATATGCTCCACATTAGAAGCGGACACGGAAAAAACTTATTTCAGCAATTTTATCATAGTTATCTCAAAAATATTAAAATATGCTTTTGAGTCGTTAACGATTCTGCTGGAGAAGTGATATTATTAAATTAATTTTTAATAAAATAAAATAAAAATATTTATTTTTAGATTGAGCGATAAAATAAAATTTCAGAGCAATCGAAGATAAATAAATTCTATTATCCATATTTTTATAGTAATTATTATACAACGATTCGCGGTATCATGTCCCGTTGAGCAGTCTTCCGGTTTTCAGTCATGTCAAACAAAACATGGCTCCGGTGAAATCATATTAGACCCACGCACCCGTTGGGACTTCATAGATACGGTCATCGAATGCTAAAGGACTCGCCTGTCCGTCAAATGCAAGCAAATTTCGTATAATTGGACAGCGGGTACCATTCGGAGAGTCGGAAATCATTATAAATGGCCCACTTAAAATAAAGCGAAATCCATTTGCGTCTGAATATTTGAATATAAAAAAGCGAAGAACGGACTAAAGCAAAAACAAGGCATTTTTGATTTTATTGATGAAACAAGTACGTAAATAAATGATAGAATGGACAAAGTAAAATATTAAAAGAACTCAATTTTTACGACAATTTGTTAATCATTATTTTTTTTAATTACATAAAAATCTAAAGTAACATTTTATTTTATGAAATACAATTTAAATAGTGTCACATAATTTTTTTACATTATTAATTTTATAGTTAATAGTAGTAGTGTTAATAGTTTAATTATTTTCTTATTAGAAAGTTAAAAATTATACAATATTTTTTTGCTTTAATCGTAACGTATATTATTATAATATCTTATATTTTTTAATTTTACACTGCTGAAATTCATTGAAAATCATTCGAATATTGGGCCTAGTAGATGTTAAGAGAGCCACGAAGTACTTTTTTTTAAAAGTAAGATGTGTTGTAATATTCTACACGTCTGAAGAATCATAAAAATGAAATAACCTCAGTTTGCAGCATTGATAATGCTCGTCATGAGCGTAGCTGAAACTGAATTCAGTACTGTTCAAATTAAATAAAATTTGTGTCGTCTAATCATTTTTGGCCAGATGAATAAGAAATCTGTACAGCTAAAAACGTAAAGTTTTGTATACGTTTTTGGCAGATTTAACTGCAATCGAAATTGACTTAGTTCGTATTACTTCTTAAAATATTGAAATAACTAAATGTATAATGAGTAAGCTTATTTTATCACAAGAAAATCGTGTTTAAATCTATCGATCTATATTCATAACTTAAAACAACCAATTTTTGACTAAACGTTTTTTGACACTATACCGACTTTATTTTTTATAATAACAGTAGGTATATAAATTCAATTTAAATTATATCATGATTTTTTTTTGTATTAGTTATGAAGTATTTATTACAAAATAAAAAAGCTTTCACTTAGAAGTAGTGTTTAAAATAAATCTTGCAAAATACAAATATTGTTTTTTTTAATCTAATTTGCTTGCCACATGACCGCATGTGATTTATTCAACCCTTTGACACCCTTTTCACTTGTGATAAGGGAATGAGTGGTTGAGTCATTATCGTGCATGTTCAAGTTTACATGTCTACTCTTACCTTCAATGAAAAAGATGTTGAGTGACTAACAACTTTATTTATAGCAAAAATCAACAGATTTTTTTTTGTATAAAGTATAAACGATAACATGTGTAAAATTAAATGCGTAAAAATACTGATTCTGTAATAACACGTCAATAACGTAGGGTTTTCGGTATATTTTATGCAAATATTTTTCCTATTACGAAAATTAAAAAAATAGAACACTCTTTTTTACTAATTACACATTTCTTTATTATGATCAATATCAGTTTCGCTCGTGATCATAAATATACACATTTATAAATTGATATTTATTAGTAAAACATATGTTTATCTTGTATAGTTTTACTAGTATATACAAGTAAAACTATTAACGGTGTAACAAACAATTGGTAATAGCAATATTAAAGGAATTTACAGATAAATAAACAAAGTATGAAATACTTCTTACAAATAAATAATAATATACAAATGAATCAATGAACAGTTAATTAAGAGTGGTCAGTTACAAGTATTTCTAATTCTAGGTTTTTTTACATGATAATTAAAAACTTAACATAAATTTTATTAAAATATATAGCAATGCGGTATAGGTAAAGCGTGGGAATATGCTTTTGAAAAAGAATCGATGCAAACTATTTCCTAAAAAAATGCAGAATAAACATTAAACATGCACTGAAATGCTCGAAGATGATGAACGAATAAACTCTTTGAAGTTTAGAACATCTTAAAGATAAAAATCTCCAATATTATTTGTTATATTTTTAAAATTCCCCATTGTTTATCTTCTAGAACAGTTTAATTTTACCCTCGCTATTAAAGAAGATAAAGAATTTTCTTTTTTAACACAAGGTAACGGTTAAACATAAAATAATGTTAAATTGTTAATACGCCATGTTTTTACAAGTCTTATGGCAACATTTGCCCAAAGACGAGAAACTGCGACGTGCGCAAGTAAACAGGGTAATTATCTTGTTTGTTACAAAGCTCGACATGGTTTTTGTTAAACTTTTATTCAAAACAAAATATTGAGTAAGTTTATTGCGACGCTAAGAGTAATTTTTGAAAGCCAGAATATTCAATTTTGGGGAAATTCATCGAATCTTCTATTAAAAACCAAAAAATCGTCGACACAGTACTTAAACATATTTATTTTTCGGTGTTATAAATAGTTTGTTAAATTTTATGTGCAAAAAAGATAATCTCAATTTTCTTGAATGGATACACTATAGCTACTTTTATGTAAAGTTAATTTTAGAGTTTTTTCTGTTAACCTAGTAACAATATTTTTTTATTATTATGTATTTTAATTAACTGCTTATTGTGCTACTCCGATCTCAACATTTAGTTACGCTGAGCAATTGCCATTCTAATGAATAAATCAACATATCTGTAAAGGGCGTTCAAATAGCGACCCCTTCTCTTTAGGAGACTCCTGAGGGTACTACCTATAGTTTGTTTTTTGGAAAGCTAGTACTCACAGCTGTCTTTGCAATATGGCAGAATAGGTGAGATGCATCTTCCAATGAGTGTCAAACGTATTAGTTTATTACAGAAATATCATGGAAGCTTGCAATAAGATCACTAACGCCTTATTAGAGTTGTCAGTATATAACCGGCCATGGCAAGTTCAATGTAAATTTATCATCTCGTATAGAATAATTAATTAAGGATGAATATCGATAAAAACTTGCAACACACCGTCGTTATTAATTTGATAAAAGAATAATTGAGGATGGTATTTGCAAACCAGGCACATTCCGAAATTGCTAAAAGATGAACCATGAATGTTATTTAGTAAACAAAAATATATTTTTAAAGTATTTTTTGAAAACATTCTTGAACCTGGCTTGATAACATACAAAATATTCTAAAGTAATGTAAAACTAAAAACACTTTTAAAATGTATATTTTTTACAAAATGTAATTCAAAATTCATTTTTCAACTACTTTGAAATGAATCAGGTTTGCAAATAATAGCCTTAACTGTTGTAAATTACTTTTTTTATCTTACATATTTTTAAACGTATTATAATACATATCATTAAAATTTACATCTTCAGTCAGGGAAAAATTATAACAAAAAATAGTTGATCTTTTAGCTTTTAATCCATTGATTTGAATATTTGAAAAATGAAACATCCATGATTTGTATTCGGTGAAGATAACACAACGCATACTTAAATTTTACATTATACCAAGTGGATGAGCAAGTCATACTCTTTGTTTATTATTCTTTTCATTATGACGCTTAATGACAATGCTCCATATTCCATGGTTCGAACCAATATTTAACTGTGTTTTTTAAATAATTATTAATTCATTATGAAAAGCAGCCATCGAGAACTTTTTGGGCACAAATTTTCTAATTGATAAATCAAAACTAAATGTAAATTATTGTAATTAAAATATACATTCAGAACCCGAATATAAAATATGCCTTTAAAAAATAATTAGCCGTTGACCTTATACTACATTTTCATTTTTATATTAAAAAGGCCGAGGGTAAAAACCCGTTAATTAATTTAAGCTCGGAAATTACTGGCACATTAAAAAAGGTAATGAAAATCTCTTCGTGAGTGTGAAGTTACGTTCAGTAACGTTTGTTTGCTTGAGAAAACTCAACAGTTATCCGGCACGTTATAAGAATTATTATTTCTGATTAGGCAAAAGCGCTTATACTACCGGTTGACATTTTAATTATAAATTATTTTCATGTGCGTTAAAAAAACAGAAATTAGCGATCATTGGCATTCGTGCTGCAACTCCAACGGTATAGGTAAAATACTAGTATTTTTTATAAGGAAGGGACTGGGAAATTGCTTGCGCTGCAGTATCAATAATTAGTGATTGTTTTCAAAGTTAATTAATCATAGTGTAATGCTTCTCAGATTTATATTGAGCGTTTAATAGTTACCTTATACAAAATATAAAATAAATTGCATAAAAACAAGCAAATACGTTTGCTTTACTATTGTATTATTATTATCACACTCTTTGGTAAAATATCATAGTTATTTTCAACGTTCAGTAAATATTCAATGAAATCATTTGTGTTAATTTCAGTTGAACATTGAATAATTTGGGCTAGTTATTTCAGTTGAAATTAACTTTTATAGTGAATGCTAAATAGCACTTGGTAAAAAAACAAACACTCTGAACATATATGATAATTAATGATTTTAAGTGTATAAAAACACGGATTATTTTTATGATTAAAATTGGCACGTTTTTGTCTATTTAATTTTTTCTTTTAAATACACTGTATTCTAACAATTTTTACTTTTGTGAGTAACCTTTCATAAAGGTACAAACAAGAAAATATACAATTTAAGATTTCGACTGAAGGTGCTTGGTGGAATTTCAATATTAAATTTGAATCGTTCAAATTATGTACACTCCCACAGATTTTGTCACTTACGACCCGGGTTTTGCCTTTCGGCATCTTTAAGCGTTCAAGTGCACGGATGAACTTGAACTGACTGTCAGTTCAAGTTCATCCGTGCACATCCGACAAAATCTGTGGGAGTGTACATAATTTGAACGATTCAAATTTAAGAAAATATACATTTTGTTAATATGATTGTGTATCAATAAATCACTTTTATTACAACTCAATACAGGTTTTTTTATAATTGAAAAAATATTGATTTCTGAATAGATTCCGTAAGAAATTAAAAACACGTTGATGTGTGAGCGTTTCCGTATTCAGTTAAAACGATAACTGATAATCATCCGTGTAAGTCAAAAGTACAATAAACAAAAATCAGAGTCAATTGATACCATCAATACAATTGTACAAAACATTTTTTAACCGATTGTTGGTAGTCCATGAATAAATAAATACGTTAAAATATTTTAATTTAAGCAACTTTTCCAAAGAAACCTAACGTAGATTTAATTATCCTTAATTAATAAAATTGTATAATTCAAAACTTATTAATTTTAGGCAAAACTTTTTTAAGTAAATATTTTTTAACGAACCTCAAAACTTTTCCATTCCCAAAGCTATACAGCAAATCAAAATCATTCCGTTTGGAAAATTTTAAGGTTAATTGATAATATTTAATATAGTTGTTAAGCGAATTTACCAAGAAAAATTAAGGTTTCACAACTTTGTATAGGTTCAACGTCATACCGACAGGATTTTTCATTTAGGTCTATTATTTTTTATATCATTACAAAATAAAACTCCTATTATTTTGTTGATTGCTTTTTCACTAATACTTTTTCAAGTTCACTGTTTATTGGATGGTTGTTAGATGATTGGAAGGCCCATTAGAGGGAAAGTGATTCTATTGGTATTTTAGAAGAAAAAAATTAAGATGCGTTGTAATATTCTACAGTATCGTAAAAGTGAAGAAACGTCAGTTAATACACATTGCAATAGTGTTATCTCCGTAAAAAAAAAATTGCAATCCACCAAAACACCAAATAAAGACGTGATTGTATCTCAAAGTCAAAGAGAAAAGTTTCACTATTTTACTAGTTGGCTCACTTTCGAGGGCTCAATTAATAATGGCAACTACAGAAAAATGGCTTTCGATAACAATTATAGTATTGAATCAAAACGGAATGTCATCCTTAATAATGTGTCGACACGAAACGTTTTTTTAACAAACAAATTAAGAGTTTCAACAATTTCTTTATTAATTTTTCATACATTTATTTACTTATTCTGTTATATTTGTAGAAAAATAAACCATACAAGACTAAAAATCATAACATGGTGCATTCATGAAATTAATATTTTATCTAGATACTTACTTATACAAATGTTTTTTAATTTTTTTTATCCATTTACAAAATATATAGCATCCTAATGGAGTTATCTAAACAAATGTCTTTCTACTAAAACTGACGATTATTCAGTTTCTCAATCTCTCTTTATGTCAAAGAGAGTAAGGATGGAAAGAGTTTGGTAAAGAAAGGACTAGTTGTTATCTGATTTATCTTGCTACACCCCGTTATTTAACGATTGCTTGAGTGAAAAAGAGTTTTCATATATCACAAACATCCTTTAGCTTTCGAACAGAAATCGATAAATTTATTTTTAAAAATGCAGTTACGTCACGGAAGCCAACAATGTTGACCACCAGTGTTTCCTCTAAGCTGTGCGCGTGTGCGCGCGCACACAAATCACCGAGCGCGCACACATACATTACAACAGAGCGTACAAAAGTTACATCAGCTATACCACCACCAGAATAAATTAATATACATTAAATAGTGTTGTTAATTATTGTCATTATTATAATCAACCTTTTCGTTTAGTAAGTCTAAATACCGTAAATATGTGGCGCAAAAATCTTTTATTTCTTGTCAAAACTGCACAGCCAATGTCTTTTGCACACATAACTTTACGAAAATTAGAGGGAACATTGTTGACCACTGCGACCTAACGATTCTGATATAATTCCAGAAAATAAATAAATTACACACTTTCCTCAATTGGGACACACTGTTTGCCATCGCTTGAAGTATGTTTTCATCTGAGAAAATACACAAAAAATAAAGCTGTCCTAAATAATATCCAGGTCATTAATTTGATCAATGTGCAACGCATTAATAAAACATAAGTATCTTTTTATGTGTGCAAAAAAGGGGGGTCGAATAAATGCTCCAGTATAATTTCAGGCAAACGAGATTTATCGCTATTTTTCATCGCTAAGCCGGTAATTTTTTACACAGTTGTGTACACGTAAGTTCCTACTTGAGTTTTATAAAACTTGTAGCGGATTTAAATAACTAAGCAGCCCCCTCGAAGGGGTCCATGTCTCTTTTAACGACCGTTAGTTAAGCGTTCGCAAGATCATCGGTTCATTGTGACCGCCGGCAATTACTTACACCCTTTGCCACCCCCTTTTTGCAGCGTCAGCAAATTTCGCATACATTAGCGGAGGGTATTTTTTATCCGTCCTGTTATGAAAATTTGACGCCTCTGCAACCTACTTAGAAAAAATGCTCAAGTATTTTAAATATTTTCTGGTATCAAAACAAGCTTGCTGATATAATTATATTTTGTCCAAAATTAATACAAAAACACGTTGTACTAAGCTTAACGTTGATAAGAGAGCTTTATGGTAAATACATTTTTACAAGAGGCATTATTTAATCGAAATGATATTTGTTAGGCCTATTTTTCATATAATATAATGTGTAGGTGCTATATATATTGTTTTATTTAAGTAAATAAGTAACCTTAACCTTTTCAATATTTTTTTCAGTACAAAGACCTTTTATTTACGGTTACTCATATTTAATATCGTAGCTGGAATACATTTTGACAATATTATAATTAAAGCAAGTACACATATTTTATTTTAACCATAAGTTACAAACATTACTAAAAAATCATTTGTATGATATTATATTCAAAAACTGTATTGCATTTCAATACAGTATGAAAATTACAGACAAATTAGAAGTGAAGTTTTAAATAAAAATATTGTGAGGTCTTAAATTCACCCAATAAATGATTGCCAAAGCCTTTTTATCTCTAATTCACTGTTATTAACATACCCTCGTGTCTTTTTGCTCTGTCAAACTCCGTCGATACTATGTTTCTGTTGTCTGAACTACTGAATTGCTAGATAATAACCGACCTTTTTTTTATCACCTCATTTTTGGATTCATAAAATTATCATAGATCTATTTTTATTGATACCATTTTTATCCTCTTGCTAATTTAAGTCTTTATTACAGATGCTTCAATCAATTTTCCATAGCATTTGATTAATTATCTGTGAGTTTATTTTTACTTAAATCTAAATTCAACCAATATGTTAATTATATTCAGTTTTTCTTCGATGATTCGTCGTTAGTTATTATTTCATATGTTTTTGTGAAACGGCCAGAAAATAGTTGAAATTTGGATCGGAAGTCAAAAACATATAACGGAGCAATAAAGAATAATTTGTTCAAAACGGAAACTTTTATGGCTTGATTTTTTTGGTTGGAATTTATTTTTACAAAATATCAGAATTTGACAGGTACATTTTTTTTTATCTAAAAACAAAAAACTTTTTCGTGTTGATTCTACGTTTACTGGTTTAGATCAGGACCGATTTTGCTCATCACGATATGTTAAAAATGTTCGTTTATTTGTTTTATATAATGTCTTTTCAAGAATAATTGACAGTAAAAATCTTAAAACTAATGTAAGGTTTCAGTAATTTACAAGGTAAGTATGGTTATAAAAACACTCGATGACAGCACATCTAGTCAACATTTGCTCATTTTGAATATAGGGAATGTAAAAGGGTTTGTTTGTACGTTTTGGTAAATTTATTAGGTCAAATTGTATAGTAATGCTCGCAAACTGTCCCATGACCTGCATATTTTAAACACGTATATCTTTAGTAAAAACCAATGCATTTTCAATTATTTTAATTGTCTTTCTGTGTCGGTCAAAAAAGTCATAAATATTTATCTATGAGTAGTAAAACTAGTCGTCAAAGATATAATAAATAATTAAGTTGACGTACGGAGAAGTATAACGTCACTTTAGTTTTATGGCTCCTAAAAACTTTAGTGAAGTATTGCGCGAGTAACAATTGAAATGTTTGTTTTGCAAATAATGAGAGATGCTGCAAAAATAGAAAATATAGTCGACCATTAAATGTTAATGGCCTCTAACCTTACACCGCTGAAAACAATTAATTATCTCATAATGGCAGGGAAACTTACTAAGCGCATTCAAGCACCATTTTAATTCCTTTTGCCGCAAATATTTTCAATATTTAATACCACAATAAAATTAAGAGTTCTTAAGTAAATGATACCAAATATTTTTAATGAGTGTCAATTTAAATTTTAAAATAGTGACTTTTTTATTTCTTTAACTATTAGGATTTAAAAGTGATAAAATATTTTTTATGAGAGCCCCGCCCCGACTTTCAACTCCACTAACAAAAGCTTCAGGAAGGTACGATTATTTTTTTAAGAAAATGTAGAGTATTTTTTTATCTCGAATACTAATCTATCAGAGTAATGTTTTCAACGTTATAATTCTATTTTATTGTATTTGTAAGTTTATTCTTATATAAAGAATAATTTTGTATGCAAATGACTTGTTTTCGAGACATCACTTCTTTGAAATGCTTTCTTGCAAAACATGTAGTAATTAATGCTTGTTAATATTATGAAATAAAGAATTTTATTATTAAGAATTTTTTCTTCTTCTCATTTTGTTGATAACGTTATTTATTACTTGAGTAATACCTATAAAGTAACAAAATAACTTTATGGCTTTATGGATTGTCTTGATGTATTTCTATATAAAAAAAAACAATAACAAACAAATGACGTGTTCTGAGCAACGAAACAAAACCTTGTTTTTTTTTACAAATTTTATTTGTTTTCCGGTTTATAATAAAAACTGCATACACAAGAGAGCACATCTTAAACATTATTGATCACAATATCGTTATTAGTATTTTGTAATATAAAATAAAATAATTTATTATTCCACGTATTGTTTTACAAAATGTGACACGTGTTTTGCCTCTATCAGAGACATCCTCTTCCCCAAAGTTACCGCCGAATCCATCGAAAGTATAAGTATTTTGTATCTTGTGTATTTCTCTATTTTTTTTATCTAAATTAAGATTAATTTTTGCAGATTATTAAAAAACGTCTTTTTAAATATATTTTAACTAATTATCAAAGTTCAAAGTAAGTATTATTAAACGTTTTGATTGTTCAATATTCCACCGATTATTCTTTACCATTGGAAGCAGGTAAATTTTAAAATAAATATATACGCTGTACACATTAAGGCAGCGATTTCCAAACTGGGAGGCGCGCCTCCCTGGGGAGGCATGGACTATTGCAAAGGGAGGCGCGAACTGTCCAACATATTTATTTACCCTTTAAAACGTGTCTTTATTACTATATGAAATAAAGTATGGGGAGGCGCGAAGATATTTTTTTCTTCAAAGGGAGGCGCAATGACAAAAAGGTCGGAAACCACTGCATTAAGGACTAAAAATAACCATACTTTAACTAATCCTTTAAGAGGTTCTTGTCTGTAAAATACCTAAAAATAATATAAAATTTATTTATCTGAGTATTTGTCGAAATGGTACCGATTTGTCGTGATTAATTTATTTACAGACACTCTCAAATCGTTTAGAAATCAAAGCAATTAATTCTTAGCGTATACAGACAAAGCAATCAACGTGTTTCAATAATTACACAACTAAATTTAAATTAATGGCATAGTTGATGTATATATTAACTACAATTTCATGGTTGGCAAAATGTGTCTAACGTGTCGTGATATCTGATAAGTGAAACAGGAAGTCTCAATTTAAATTAGAATTAAATCTCTCCAGTGAAACATTGATCAAACAATATACGGTATGAGTGCTGAGGTTTTTGTCAATCATAATAAACTAATGATCGTGTAGACCAGTGCTCCACAACGTTTTATCTTACATGGTACACCGATATATATTTTAAAAATTTGCAACACTTCATGGCACACAAAAAATGTGCTTTTACAGAAATTACATGAGCTTGTGGAGTCGTCGACTCGACTTGTCGTGCTATTTTTCAGAATCACTTTTAATGTAATTGGTAATCTTCTTTTCAATGCCAAGTGAATGTTATAACTGTTCATTTTTGTATAAATAGCATTGTTAAAATTGTATTTCTTATCAGTTGACGATGCTCGTAATGAGCGAAACCGGTCCTGACATACTTAAATACAAGTGGAATGAAGTACAAAGGAATATTGTGTTTTTTCTAAAGAACTATATTTTATTATGTCTCTTTATAACCCTGTAAATATGATACCCAGTACGAGTATAAAAATATTTTGTTTTGTAATTGCCTTATTAAAAAATAATTTCATTATTTTTACTAAGAGATAAATATGACATGACATATAAATGAGATTTTTGAGCTTGTTTTAATGAAAATGCATGTTTTATTCTTGGTTTAATAGTTGAAACAGAAACCCTATGTTCATGATTACGATTGTTTAACTGGATGACTGCCTCAGACGAGATATCTCGTGAAATTTTTCGTGCTCAGCACGCCAGAGACGAGTTACCTCGTCAATAACTAATTAAATTAATAATTGCAAGTTATAGTCGGCGTGTTAGGTACAAACTCCTTTTGTTATACGGCAGCCAAAAGGCTTAACACGATCAGTTGTCATTTTTAATCAGAACGGTATTTTTTCTTGTTTGAAATCTAGAAATTAGCCATTGGAACATCGGCAAAGTTGGGTTACAGCATCCCAAAATTCTTGTATACAATAAATTTCCCTCGAATTTGGAATGATAATACTACCGTTGAATTTTCAGCCTCGGTCATCAACATTTAGTGGTCAAAATTGTACCTTCAAGTAAATTTTATTGATAATATGTACAATATGTATATATACATACATATAAATTTTAATTCCCTTTGGTAATCAACGTTGTACCCACAACCACCCGCTACGGCTTTACACTCTTCTTACAGGGTGTATTCCGTAGCGTAACAACGTTAGTCGTGTTAAAATTTTTGCCAGGGATGTCCCGAGAAGAAATTCCCCAAGACTTGGTTGCATGCACTACTGTGTGCAGAATAATAAGTAAAAAATAAAAATAATAGTAATAATAATAATAATGAAGTGCAGTTAAAAATATTAGCTTTTATCTATTTAATTCAATTCTTTTTCCAAAAGACGTGCTAAAGTCTTTGAAGGCCTTATAATTTACCTTGAATGCAACCAAGTTGGCATGACCGACAGGGCCTACAGATCAGACAGATAGTCTATCGTCTTGAGCAATTTTTCACGTTCGTTAATCATGTCTGGATATTCCCAGATATATATATATATATATATATATCATTTTCTTTCTACCAAAAAAATATTTCTATTTATTTGAAAGAAACAATATGTTTATTATATTTTTTTTCTATTCGAGGTATGCGCCCCGGCACTCCCAGTATCACCTTGCCGCAAACTAGTGTGCCACAGCACGTCGGTTGCGTAGCACTGGTGCAGACGAGTGCTAAATACTTTGAGGTTTTGGTACAACTAGGTTATACAGTCAAAGATTCGATTCTCTTACAAATACTTCCATATTATCCGAGGTATATAACAACCACAACTTCCTATATAATATAATTGGAGATTTTATAAATAAAGGGACATTTTGTTAATAACAGCCAATAGCAAGCTTTTGGCTTTTAGATTGTGAAAATATACAACGTACATGTATTTTACTTGCGGTTTTACAAAACAATTACACTTAAAGATTTTTATTTATTATGATGCACATTATTTGTAATAAAAATATAATATCATTGTGTTACATACAATAGCTTAGGATATGACTATATCTACCTGAGGCATTATGAGTTTAAGAAACGCTACATGCGCATGACTTTCTTTTATTAAATTGACTCGTTTAACGTATGAACGCCTTCGAAGCGGTTTTTGGCACCAATGTGACTGGAAATGAATCACTATTATTTACACTAATTTTTAGGTGAAAAAATAATTTACGCTCGGTAAAGTTCGATTGAAAGACAGATTAAATCGAAGGAAAACTTTAAATTGGATTCTGGTTTGAAACGTTGAAGAAAATTCCGCCTAGCCCACAATTACAATTTTCAGTGGTTGAGCTCCAGCTACGAGTTTGTTGTTATAGGGTTCATAGAAAATAATAAGCAGTCAAATTATACATCACAGTAATATTGATTTCAAAAACATTTGTTTTTTAAATTAAGCTGCTGATTTATGGGAGTAGAGAATACCGTATGTATTAATTAGGTAATGCAGAATAAGTAAATACTATTTTATTTTGAATTAGTAACGTTACAAATTTTTAAACAGAATTTGCCTTTCGGCATCTTCAGGCGCTCGATTTCATCCGTGAACTTAAACGCCTGAATATGCCAAAAGGCGAAACCAAGGTCCGTTAGTAGCAAAAAAATATGGGAATGTGCAATGCTTAAAAGATTCAAAATTAATATTGAAATTCCACTAAACGCATTCGATTTCATATTTTTTTCTAAAAATCTATAGCTTAATGTATTTGTGCCTATTTAATCGATGTTGAATATTGTTTAATAAATTACATTCAATAAAACAACCTATCGGTAAATTATTAAAAAAAATATTTTTGCTTATGAACTTAACACTAAATTTCAAACTTTTGCATCCTGTGAGCTGACACAATAAATTATCTTCTTCTAACTACATTTTTTTTTATTTTGTATTATCTTTTTGTACTATATAACAACTATCAACTATCTAAAAGACAATATATTAGCCGATGGGCCGGTTTCTCATCAGCAATTAGAAGTCCTTTTTAATTTTCTTTAACTGAAATAATAATAGGAAATAAAAAAAGCAATAATATCCAAAAAAAAAAAATGAGTATGTAGAAATATTTTTTTGTGCCACATAAAACATTTGTGGATTTTTTTTGATACTTAATAATAACTTTTTTAGTTACAAAAACTATTTCTTCATAGAAGAATTAAATTTGTCGTGAACCACTGTGTTTTTAATCTATTGATGTATTGAAAATTCTTCTATATAGCATCCAGTTGATTTTCTTTAATTAAATTTTATTTTTTATTATAATTTTGAAATAATATTTTTTTCATCTGTCACCAAAATATATATATATTGAAATATGTGTTAGGTATATATATATATGAATATTTAAATTCATTTCATTTGTGTCGTTCGAAGTTTGTACATCTCTATGCATGTCACTAACATCACATGTTTCGTCTTTCAGTATTTTCAGGCATTCAATTACATAAATGTTCATGTAGTGACGCTTAGTAAAAAGTTTGTATCATTTATTTAAAAGAATATAAATATAATAATAATGCTATTAATGGCGATGTAGATAAAGTAATCACATAAACAGTTTAAATTTTATGTGACATCTCAAAAAAGCAATTTCATTTTAAAAAGACAATACAAAATTTAAACGAATCTAATTGTAACATTAAAATTTTACAAAGTTCTTTAGTCGATAGTTAAATCCAAGTCGATGTCTTGGACTTATCTTCTTGTAAAATTGTTCATTGTTAGATTAAAACAATCAAGTATTGGTAACTATGGTAACTTTGAATCTCCAGATGCTATATATAAGAAAGTATAAAAATCCAAAACTATTTTTTACCAGCATCTGACCCATTACGGTATCTTTAAATTTACAGGCCTCCCCATAAGCTACATCGTCTCTAGCGCAATCGATCCTTGTCTGCTTTGGCATTCCGTTCTTTATGGTACACTTTTCTTAGCCATGGCTTTAAGTTGTCTGTTATTAGAAATTCTTTTACCATGTCCCACTCCCATCACAGTCTTTGGGCCTTATAAGATCCGAATTGTTTCCCTTTTAATTAAATTTTTCATATTTTTTTTTCCTTTTTTTTTGCGGTGACATGTACATTTTAATAACAAAGATTTATTATTTCTACTCTTTATTAAAGTAAATATAAGCATATTTTACTTTAATATTGCAGAAATTTATGATGTCATACAGAAAAAAATTATGGTATACATTAATGTTAATTAAATGCAAACATAAATTTTCTTGGTATTCAAATAAAGTAAATAATTAAAAAATATATATAAGTACATATACAACTAATAGCACTGTTATATTTGGTGAAAATGATGTCATTTTATTGCGTTACTATTGGTGAAAAGTGGAGTTTTTTTTTTACGACAAATCGTTATATGGGCGAGCGATACTACTACTACCTAACCTAACCTAACCAAAATGGTATAAAAATCTGACCGTTTAATATTTTTATTTTGACTAAAAATTCATTCAAAATGTAATGTTAAAGACGATAATGATTATCATAATATGGTAAAATAATTCCGTTTACCACGCTCGTTAATTCTTTTTTATATAACGACTCAATTATAGGTTTTAGTGTAAGACCTTAAACATTTTTATTTGCATTCATTACAAGTAACAAAAACAATAGCCATGTATATGCCATAACTTTGAGTAATATTAAACCGTAATATAAACAAACCAA